>VWZT01005504.1:63168-163728 GCA_013397055.1 Pachycephala philippinensis
GTTTTATTCTTAAAAAGACACCCCATGCGTGGCTTATGAGAGCAGTTGTGGGAAGACTGCAAAATTCATGAGAGAAATATATTTCACGGCAGCAGATTTCCGGGCGGGTTTGTTTGCTGTGGCAGTTTGAAGTACCACATTGAAGCAGAAGGAACCTCTTTTTCTTTCAAATACGAAAGAGACTTAAGAACTGCAATTCTGACCTAAAATCATATGTGTTATCCTTTGTGCGAGTTGGGAGATTATTGGAGGGAGGTGCTGGAGGGAAAGAGAGGGTTTGCTCTAATTTTTATCATTATCATTCTTTTTATTACCTTTAATTTTGTTAGTAATAAACTTCTTTGTATTCTTTAAAGTTTTGAGCCTGCTTTGCCCTTCTTCTAATTCTTATCTCACAAAAAAGTAAAAGATGCAAACTAAACCACCACAACTTGCCTGCCTGTTATGAAAGACAGATGAAGTTTGCACAAAAAACAGAAAGAAAGTGAGCTGCAGGGTCAAAAGAGCTCTAGAAATCTCTAAATAACAACAATGTTATTTTTTAAAATAAGAAAAAGATATCACAATTAATAGTGTTGAACCATTGTATTTAAAAAGAAAATTACTAAGAGTTTTTAAAATACTTAGGGAGAGTCAGGACTAAGCAAAGTCTTTAATATAGAATGTAGCATAACAGAAATGTCACCAAAGGAGAAAGAAGAAAGTGATGAACTTTCTGTGAACTTTCTTTCTTATTAATTACTATCCCAGGAAGGTCCTGTTCTTCTAAAAAAATATACAAATGTAATTCACTTGAGAATTAAAAATCCCATAAGAAGTACCAAGATAGTTTGAATTTTGAAGGTTAAGGCAAAAATGTCCATAAAGGCATTTAGATTGTAGGTCACTACAAAGTGTGTGCGTATACATTAAACATCTTTCTGCACTCTATAAAAAGACAAATTTTCACAGATTTCCACAGATTTCACATTGTGAAAATGTGTATGCACAGAGTTGAAAATACATAGAAATTGATGGAGAGGCAAACAGGGAAAGATGAATCTGAGAGACTAATCTGTAGATATTAGTATTATCTTTTTTATAGACTAAAATTTTTCTTCTGTTAATATTAAGAATCAAGAAGAAAGAGAGAAAAGTGCAAAGTAATGTCTGTAGATGACTTAGCCATTTCTATCATTAAAAGTTAAAGAAAAAGAAAAATAGCACAACATAGTTAGAGAACTGGTCTATGCGTAGCATTGTCATTTTGTATTGAATGAAGTGGCAAATAAAAATTTCAGAAGGAAAAGAAATGCTTTGAAAAATGTGTGTTAATATGGAAAACGGTCCTGGTGAGGAATGTATAATTATTGATGTAGGGCCAGGTTATCCATCTGTCTAGTCCAGTTATTTGTCTCCATCAAGACCCTGTGCCAGCTTTATTAGGAGAGCATGTGAAAAAAATCCTGGAAAATGCTTATAAAAAGGTCTCATCTAAAGAACATTTCCATTCATTTAAATGTCACTAGCATTTAGAACAAGCAGAATTCATTTCATTCCAAATAATTTTTTTTCAATATCTGCTTAGTTGGACACTGTTTTTAACTACTCTGGGTTATGTTTATGCATTCATACGGTACCAACCTATTAGTGAAATCGGCTTTCAAAGGTATTAGGTACATACCGATGAAAAGAGTTTTTTCCATAAGCAAGTTCTGGTGATTACTCAACTAATTACTCGTTGTTTTCTTTTGATGGCTACCTTTCAATTTACTTGATATTCTCTTGTTTTTGACTTGAGAGAAAAGAATGCAATCTAGCTCTTGATGACAGAACTGTAATTTACTGTGTAGCTTTTCAAAATAATTCCTAGTATTTTCAGTCCTTTTACTGGATTTTAGTTTGGGGTTCGTTTGGGGTTTTTTTCTCCCAAATGTCTTTGCATATTCAGGATATACTTCATTGAACTTCTTCAGTTACTCAATTTCTGAAAAGCTTTTTATGTGAAAACATACTGGGAAAAAAAATTTAAATTCCATTACCAGAACGTACAAAGTCACATTCCCCAACTGTATAGATATAAATTCTGGTTCAAGTGGGAAATACAGAGCTCCATTCCTATCAAATACTTACATTAAAACAAAATTTAGGTTATACAGAAATCAAAATGAGTAAATGCTCAAAAATAAAAAATTAAACTGTATGTTAAAACATCCTCAAATTAAAGACAAGATAACTCAAAGTTTGCCCGAAACCTTGTTTTTGTCATAGAACAGGAAACTCAAGTTCTTAAGATGGGAGATATGAACAATGAACTTGATCAATGAATGTGAACAATAAGGTGATCAAATTGAATATGCTTGAAATATACTGTTTTAATAATAAATTTTAATAGTACAGAATTAATATTAAATCCAGAGACACATTTCTGAGCTATAAACTAAAGTGCAGTGTCTTAGCCATTTAGATTTCTAATTCCTGATAAGAGATTTTTGAGATACCTCTGAAAAATATTTTTTACTGTTTTTTCCTGTCTTTACGTTTCTGTGGAAAGGAGATATATAAACAAGCAGACAGACAAAGAGATAAAATTTCTTGGCAGAGGCTGGTTGACATGTCAGATAAAGTAATGACCGGTTTCTAAACAGCTGAGGAAGAGGTGATATCTCAGGGGGCTTCTTTTAAGAGAATTAAAACTAGGCAGATGGTGTCCATTCTCACCCAGAGCTGAGGTGTTACAGCAATATTACATCATCACAAATTCGTAGCTGAAACAGTAGTTATACACCTTGTCTACTCTTTTTTAGTGATTCTGTAAAGAGTAGAATAAAATAAATTCTGTGTGTCTGGCCAAATTATTTTTTGCTCTTAATATCTGATACTAGAATTACCAGATATGGTTGCTTTCTAATCTTCATATTTGCAGTAAGCATTAAAATTCATCCAGATTTGTTAGAATCATAGAATATGCTGAGTCAGGTGAGACCCAAAAGGATCATCAAGTCCAACTCCTGGCCCTGCACAGGACACCACAAGAGTCAGACCATGTGCCAGAGGGCATTTTTCAAACACTTCTTGAACTCTGTCAGGCTTGGTGCTGTGACCACAGCCCTGGGGAGCCTGTTCCAGTGCCCAACCAACCTGTGGATAAAAAATCTTTTCCTGGTATTTAATCTAAACCTCCCCCAACTCAGCCTCATGCCTTTTCTTTGAGTCCTGTCACTGGTCATGAAAGAGAAGAGATCAGTGCCTGTCCCTCCTCTTCCTCTCATGAGGAAGTTGCAGACTGTGGTTAGGTCTCCCCTCAGTCTTCTCCAGGCTGAACAGACCAAGTGACCTCAGCCAATCTTAATAAGGTTGCCCTTCCAGACACTTCACTGTCTTTGTTGCTGTCCTTTGGACACTCCCTAATAACTTAACATCTGTTTTATACTGTGGCACCCAAAACTGCCCCCAGAACTTGAGGTGAGGCTGCTCCAGAGCAGAGCAGATCAGGACAATCCCCTCCCTTGTCCAGGTGGTGATGCTGTGCCTGATGCACCCCAGGACACCCCAGAATGTCCCTCCTGGCTGCCAGGGCACTGCTGTCTCACATTCAACTTTCCATCAACCAGGACCCCCAGGTCCGTCTCCACAATGCTGCTCTTCAGCCTCTCATTCCCTAATATAGTCTCATATATTTGATTGCATAGGGAAAGATATAGAATTTATAGAGAGGTAAAAAAAAAAAAAATAAAAAAAAAATCCAACTATTAGACGAAATTAAAACTTTAACTGAACATTACTGTGGTTTTTTTTGGCAAGTACGTTTTCTAAAATTCATTTGTTTAGTTGTTATTGAATACCAACTATGTAAACCAAGCACTGTTACTGAAACACAGCTTAAAAAGTTAGAACAAGCATATGAAAATTGCCTTTGATACTCTTGGATACAAATTTATCATCTATTTTAGTAGTTTAAGATGTAAAAGTTCATACTTACAAAGTTCAGAATAACACTGTTGTATGCTAAGTAATGAGCACCTGTAGCAGTCAGACTTAATCATTCCCAGTTCTCTTTAAGAAAGTCCCCATTTTCAGATTTGCTAGATACTCTTCAATGCTGCTAGTCGAACACATACATGTAACTTTACCATATTCTAGACTTCCGAATAATAGCAGCCTGAATACAGAAATAGACAGTTGAAGCAATGAAATATTCAAACTCCTCCAGCAGGAGAAGTGTTTTTACTATCAAAACCTTCCAAAATTTTACAAAATATATAATTCCTTGCTTCTGTTTCAGGTATTAGTGGTAGGAAGGGGATTTTGATTGACTGATGTTTTCTGTGGATAGCTCAAGACAGTCATAACTTTACTGGAACAAAGAATTAAAAATAAAGAAGGCCTTTTCCCCGTGCAAGCAGATTTCATAATATGGATATTATGGCAGCTCTGTGATATAAATGTCAAGAATTTAATGATTTATTTAAGCTCTATTTAGTAATTCTACGAAAAGAAAAAAAAAAGCAATGTATCAATGTGGTAGTGATGCAACATCTTTTTTTTTTTTTTTCTTTTTTATCTTGCCCTTGGTGTTTCATTTAAAACATTATTATTTACTTAGCATTACCTGCATAAATGAGCAATGAAATCTCTGGAGTTGCAACAGCTTTGAACAGAATCTAAATTAGTTCACACTTGGAACAAGATATAGAATATACTGTGAAGTTTCTTGAGCTTGTCAAAAGGAGATGGAACATATTTCAAACTCTGAACTCAGTGGCATTATGCCTTCATTATAAACATAAAGTGCTTTTGTGTACTTGGACACTTATATACCTCACATCCTTTTTTAGTTTGGTTTTGCTTTTGTTGTTTTTGTTGTTGATAGTGCAGTAACAGGGCCAGTCAATAGCAATCTGGAAAGACTGCCAAGGTCATCCACTTAAAAACAGCTGAAAGTGTTAAGAAAATCTTAATTCCCATAAAATAGATTTGAAATCATGGTCTGTATCCCTATTGACTAAACTACCCATGAGCATGTGCAGAAGCAGAATTTTCCGCATCCAGGAAGGCTTTGAAAAAAAAAGACACAAAGAGTCATGAGGAGCATAAGGTTCTATATTAAAAATATCAATATACATAGACAAGTATTTTCTTAGACCTTGACATAAATATAAAAACTCTGAGCATTCCACACTAGATACTGAGTGTTCAGTCATATAAGGAATATTTTTATTTCTGTCATTACTCAACAACATCTGGCACAAAGTCTGATGTTACATAAAAGCACGGTGGATGGCATTACCTGCTAAGCATTGATTGCCATAACAGCATAAAATACAAGGTAATTCTTAATCTTGAATTAAATAAAAGCAGTGTTAACACAAGTATCTTTAGCAATAAAACCTAAATTGTTTAACCGCTTTATTGATCAACATAATAGTATTTGTGTAATATAAGACATGTAACTCCATGTTTTTTCTCAATAAAATAAATAACCTGACTGTTTACTGGACTGGGTCAAAGATTGTCAAAGAGAACAGCTGCTGAGAGAGAAATAAAATAGATTTTCTACCTAGGGGTTGTTTCATTATGCCAGACAACACTTTGTATTGATCCCTCTCTATTTATTTCTAATTTTGTTGTCCCTGATTGAGCAGAGCTCTAAATCTTGTGATGGCTTACACGCTGTTAGGATGCAGCATTGTAACATGAAGTGCAAGGTAGCAATGTTCTCATTTTAAGTCGTAATTTAGTCTGATTTGCAACAAATTAGGCTTTCTAAAGTAGCATTTTAGTACAGAGTGGCAATTTGTTTCATAAGTTTTCCATAGCACACATAGAAATTTCTTAGAACTCGGTGAATATTTTTTTGTTAGTTTTGCAAGATTCCTGGGAATTGCCTATTTTTTTTTAAATTGGCACTTCATATCTAAATTTCTCACTTTTTATAGCAGTACAAAAATTATTTCACATCATTTCATCATTATATTAAGTCACAGAGAACAGAGAAGGGTTAAGTACCGGGTTTATTTAGGCTTGTCTTGATTTCAAATATATTCTCTACTGGTTTACCAGAATGCTTTTGGTTCCTAGTTTTGTACATCACAGCTCCATTGCCTTAAAAAGGGTCTTCAAGGTAAGAGCAAGAATGGAGAAGTTGGTTCCTGATTAGTAAAGACAAACTGGCAAAAAATCAAATTGCATGATAATTCTATGGAGGATTTTAAGCATATGCCAAAAAAAATAAAAAAAGAATATATTACTAATTGTAAAGAACTGTATTTTTCCTTTAATGTCATCAGGTTTACACCCTTTCTTGGCAAACACATTCCTAATGCAATATATTTGGCTACATAAATGAAAAAGAATGTGAGCATTTGTTAATGTGCTATGCTATGAATTTTTAAAAGGAGAAAAGAAAAGCTAAGGAGGAAAAAAAAATCATGTAAAGTATATAATTGCCAATCTAATAAACCTCACTCTTTTCATTACAGATGACACAGATGACCACCCTGGGACTAAAAGTCTGATAGCTAGTATTTTATGAAGCTAGTTGCTTTCTTTGAACATTTCACCCAAACTGAAAAAAATACATGCTTCTCAGGGGGGAACAAAAACCAACAGAAAACATCCTCAAAGATCTGTGTTAACCATTTTAAACAAATTTTATGATAATATATTTACACCCTTCCATACATATGCTTAACGTCTTTTTCTTTAGGGAGGTGTATTATAAAGAAAAGGGAAGTGAGTTTAGATTGTTAGATTATTTTAACTATTTTTTTAACTGTAGAGTTTATATTTTCATGTTTCTAACTTTATTTGCCAATCATGGTCTCAATTTTTTCAATCACATAAAGACAATGCTGAAAGAAGTTAGTCTCTTAGTAGATAAAAGTTTGTAAAAGTCTACAGATTTATCAGGTTTTGTCTTCTACATCTGTTGGCATAGTTTAATTGTGGATGACTAAAAAAATTGCTTTTGCAAAAGGTCACGTTATAAAAAATATTATCTAGTTTTATGTACCGTTATCCTCATACTGGTAAGAAATACAAATTATTTTTTAAAATTTTAACTGACCAAACAGTTAGACTCTGAACTGTGTATTTGGATATTTTTATGCAGCTATGCTTAGAAGAAAAAGATTTCTCATATCTTGTATGAAACTGGGTAAGGGGAAATTTACTTTCCTTGCTGTCCCTATCTTACTACATTTCTGCTGAAAGGTTAGACAGGGAGCTAATTCGGTTCTGGCCATCCATGCCCATCCATGTCCATGGAGTGTGAAGTGTCACAGCTCAGAAAGGAGCTCCCTGATATGGCCTGAATCCAGTTTGTGTGCAGGCTGTCTCTTAACACTGTTCTTTCATATATGGTTAGCTCTAGTGAAAGGAGATTTTATTTTTAAAAATCTTTACTCTGACCTTAATTGGAACCTATCTCTTACTTTAAAATAACAAAAATAGTAATAACCTAAGTTCATTCAAACAGATAAAAATTAGAACCCAAAAATTATTCTAATTAAACACTCTCTTAGGCTTTCATTTTGACAATATATTGTAGGCTGAAATTTACTAAATCCTTCCTTTGAATAGGGGTATAATTTCAGGCACGAAATTCTCATCTGTACACATTGATGTCACTGTTTACACCTTAAAGATATCTGTGACTCTTTTTTTTAATTATCTCAAAAAAAAAAAAAAATCCAGGATTTTTTTGCTGAGAATTTTTCCATGTTTTATCGTAACTTTGAAGGTCATTCAGTTACACAGTACAACTCAAGCACAATATACTCTGAAAAAACTTATGAACTGTAGAGAGTCACAACTAAGGGACCAGGAGTGAATCTCACTCAGTCGGGGAGGTTTGCCACTGTGGCTAACAGTCAGCATCACATAATCCAAAGCTTCTGGTGGAGTAGAAAAAATAACGTAAAGGAAACTAAACAATCATGAAAAATGTCAGCATTTCAAAGTTGTGAGTGAACATCTCTTGGTTCAGAAGATATTGTTCTAAAAATTTGATTTGGTTGGTCTTACTGGAGGCATGGTGTTTCATCTCTTCCCCATAACTAGAGAGTTTAGACCAAACTCTTTAACATATATTCTACACCTTTTGGACTCAATGCAGCTTAAGCTTTGGTTTGTATATTGACTATCAAGCTCAGCAATTTCATTAAATATTGTGTTCGCAAAAGAAAAGAATCATGTGATATCTAAGAAATGGCTATTGGAGAAATAGGATAGCCAGACTACGAGTTGCAGGGTGTCACTTAAACAAGGAGCAACCATTTGGTATCAGCAGACAAGAAGAAAAATATTAAGAGATATATTAATTTTTCCTGTTCCATTTTCTGATCTTTCTGTGCTTCTCTTTTTTACCTTTGCCATTCTTAATTGTCATTTGTGTCTGTATTTTCATATTTGTGTAGCTAGGGAAAGGAAGTCCATCTTTGTCATATTTTGAAAACTAAATGCTGTCTTGGAATGTGGAGATGAGATTTAGTACCAGTAAACTATTTTGAAGTTTGAAAACAAAATTTTTGAAAGAAAGGCATAATTCCACAATCACTGATATGTTCTTGTGGAATTCATGGCTCATGACAATTGTGCCGAGCTGTGGCTGCGCATATGTTCTATAAAAACATCTATTAACTATGAGATACTGCATTGTACCACCTGTTTCCAGGTTACTCTGCAGCTATTAATGCAGAGTAAGGTTACCTTGGGGAAGGTGAGTTATGTTACTTGACTCTGATCTTTGGATTCTGTGAAAGATTTGAACTCATTTTACACACAGACTGAAGTCAATAAGAATTTTGCCATAAGAGTTAGTGGGACAAGTTTTTGCTCTACCCCAGTCCATACCACAAGGTATACTTCCAGCATAAATGTTTCCTCTTTCTGCTGGTGAAATGATCTTCCCACATTTGATATCTTACCAGGTTTATAAATCTTAAATCATCAATCTTTTTGTTTCCTTTTTCTTCCTAACTTCATCTTTTCATGCAAATATATATAACACACAAGTACGTAAAGTCTATGAATCTTTTCCTTCTTTTTCTAAAAATGTCTGATTTTGGCTATTGCTATCATGCATATGATTGCACAGCAAATATCTAAGCCTGTCTTTGTTTCATTTTCCCCAATTCCTCTGAAAACAACCAGGGATTTTAAGTTTGTGTTTAGAATATAGCACAGCAAAATTTTGGTGTGTAAAAGGCAATGAAACCAATGACAGACCTGGGCCAGCGTAACTCTTAGCAGCCTACAAGCAATTAGATTCTTTTTCTCAATGGAATTGACACATGTAAATGACATTGCTTATTTTTTAAAAATTCTTTACTTTTTCCCCTAAGGAATTCATCTGAGAAAATTTAGACATATCTGAAAATTTTCGACATGAAAGACAAATACCACTTTCTTCTTTGTGTGTATTACCTGGAATGTACTGCCTCTTAATCTTCTTTGATCAGGGTGAAAATGGAAAGAAAGTGTCAAAATCTTCCCTCCTAGTAGAGAAGTTAAAATGTAGAGGTAATTTATGGTCTTTGTTTATGAGACTATGCAGATTTTTAACCTAGGAAAAGGCAAATCACGAAAATAACGTTTAAACTTTACACTGGAAAAATTTACTCAGTTTAATAAAAATATGCCAACTTATAATGAGTAGGACTAATCACAGAAGTGGAATAATTTACCAAGGAATGTAATGAAATTTCTGTTACTGCAGTTCCTGAGAGAAACTAAATGTTGTTTGAAAGAACATGGTCATTTTTTGCAGAGAATACAGCCTTACATAATTTTTTCTTCAATTGGAATTCCTTGTCACATTATGCAATAGGTCAAACCAAATTATCATAAAAGTTCTACTTTATTTCTAAATCTGGGAAAGATGCCACAAATAAAATTATTCTACCAATAAACTCCTACATTGCTTAGGAATTTACATTCCAGTAAATTCTGAGCATTTAATATAAGCAGACTACTTATGCACAAACCCAGACATACTTGAGCTCTATCCTTTCAGGGATACTAACTTCAGCATCCTAAGAACACATTCTTTGGTTAAATATGCTCCATTTTGTACTTTTAATTATATAAAAATTTATACTATTTAATATTAATTTGTCTTCATTTGTCTTTCTTAGAAAAAATTCTACTGCTCTCTGACAGCGTTTCTTCATGGAAGAGAACTAATTTAATACAGCAAAAATTCACTTCTATTCAGCCGTCTTAAATGTTACTATTTTGATTAAGGATCCTCAACTCTTCTGCTCTGTTGCACGTAGTTTTCAGCTACAGATTTCTTGGAAAATTTGTAAGAAACTTTAATTCACGATCATAAAGGGATTTTTAAAAGAAAATAATTTAAATATGCAATTTTTGAAATGGCTTGCGATGTGAAAAGGAAAATTTTGAAGAAAACTTCAATGTCACTTTTATCTCCATGTGCACCTCATTGAAAAATTGAGAAGTAAAAAATTGATTGGTCCAAAAGAATTGAAATTACTGAATTTCATGAGTTCTGTGACAAGTATTCATACATCTTGACCATGCTATTTTTGTCCAATGTTTAAAAAGATGTATAAACTCACTGCATTCCTCCAATTACAAATAGATAATGTAAGAACACAGGACAATTAAAGAGTACAGACCAAAGAAGAGAAGGGGATTGCTTTCCTGTTTTAGTAAATGAATATAGCCTTGCTATCAGTGATCAGAAAACATTCTTACTAACCAAATTCAGCTGTTCTTGAATTCAATGTCCTATTCACCATTTCTGTTTTTCACTTACATGTGCAACCCGTTTTTAAATAAGAAATTATGGCTAACATGAATCCGTACAGCTTCAGCGGCATCCATGAAAGAATATGACAAATGTCAAGGGAATTTCAGCACTTAGAATATTCTTTAATATTGATAAGAAGGTGATGCTTACTCCATGGAGAAACAATATACATAAAGCTAGAATTTACGAAAGATTTAATTCTAAATCCAAACAAGTTTCCTAATGTTAAGCTTTTCTCAAAAGACTACCAACAAACCCCAAGATTATTAAATGTGTCAGGTTTTTCAGAGATAAAATACTGATTTTATTAAAATGAAATATTTCTAGTGATTTTTTGGTGGCCTATTTTCAAACTGCCTTACTGCTGATTGTTTCATAATTTTGGGGGGTTTGCTTCTATAAAGGTATTTCTATGCCTTGTATCAATAACATGCTCAGTAATACGACAAGAATCTGGGTCCAACTATAAATGAGGTGAATGCTTTTAAAGATTTTCAAATTACTGTAGTTGAATTAGGCATGTGGGAGCTATTAGAGATTGCATAATCTTTCATAGTCAATAGGGTCAAAATCCAACTCCAGTGTTAAACTTTGTATATGTGGGTTTCAATCTAAAGGTGCTTATATAATACTATTCTTTTTATTTTTTCTCCTTTACTTTTTGAGTAAAGGAGGAAAGAGTATGCTTGACAAGAATTTAGGAACTATTTATAACACATATTGAATTTCTGAATTATATCCCAATCCCACAGCACCTCTGAAATCTATAAATATAACCAGTGTTACCTCACAAGTTTTTTTCTGCCATAAGTCTAAATTTTGTACCTTGCTTAAATATGTATGGAAGCTGATCATAAATCATGGCATTTGAGAAAATGCGACTTAGAGTTCTATAAATAGCCTATGATGGTTTTGTGAAGGGGGTATGATATTTTAGATTTTCCNACATAACCACAAGCAGAGATACCTACATAAAACTACATATGTATTTGAAATTTTGGTTAGAACAAATGTATATTACTCGTAAAATTTTATTTTATTGAAAGCTTTCCTCCCAGTACTGACACTGGACACTGCAAAGCAAAAGAGAAACATCATTCGGTTTTATCCTCAGGGACTGTTACCTATTTAAGGTTGCCTAACGTAGAAAAAATTCCTGAGTAAGCATGGCAAAATATATTGGTTTTAATCTCCCAGACACCTCTAAAGCTATATAAAAGGATTATTATTTTATAAGCTTCTTTTAATACGGTATCAATATTGATCTTATCATGTAATTATAGAAGATTCCCCTACCCTGTTTTCCTGGGATGGAATGGAACTGCTTCAGAATTATATATAAGTAGTTTAAAATTTGTTTCGCTAGAATTGAATGTACCAGAATAACCCATGACTTCAGATTTTTTTCAGTTTAAAGCTTTCCATGTCCTCCAACCATAGTCACAATCAAAATCTAATTTATTTTCTCTAAGTGTAAAGTAAGGATCGGGGTCAATAAAATTGCTTTCCAACATAGTCACAGACACTGGATAAAAACAGGCAAAAGGATTTGAATGATTATATTTGCATTTAATTACCATTTGGCAGCCTAGCTAACTCTCTGATGTCTAGCACATGGATAATGCCAGATTTCCACTTCCAGAATGGGAAACTGGTTCAGTTGAGGTGATTTTTCTGTCTCTCCAAGTTGAAAACCATGACATACAGTTGAAATGCAGTCAAACCTGCATCTTCCTTCTGGAAATCTGCCATCCTATTCTGATCTGTCACCAAAAGTTATCATCCTCCTCCTGCTGCTGGATTGTAACATATTAGAATAGTATACCACTGTCTTGGGGTGACTTTATGATGTTGTATCCCCTATCATCGCCCTATGCCCAGAAATGAATCCTGTGCCTTTCTGTGCCTTTAAAACTGGGTGCGAGAGAAAGAAAAAAAAGCCAGATGAACTTTTTCAGAGCAGTTTTGTACTCCAAGGTCACACACTCGTCAGTGTTGTGCTGCTGCAGCGAGAAGAAGTGAGGAAGCACCCTTCTTGCTTTCCAGACTGCTTTTGGCTCTGTTTTCTCTGGAGAGATATGGAGACTTTTCTTTTTTTTTCCTGGGACTTCGGTTTTTTCCCTCTTCTCTTCTGGAAATATTTGGCAACACCAAAACATCATCCAGGAGGCCCAGAGGGGCCTGCGCCGAAACCCCAGCTTCAAAGAGGAGAGAGACCTTGCCCAAAGCAGGACTTTAAAATCTTCCCAGGTTTTTCTCCACAGCGAGAGGTTTTATTATTTAGCATTATTATTCTTTTCCTGTGTGTTTGTTAAATAAATAGGTTTTTTTCCTTTCCTCCGAGGAATATTTCTTTCCCAAACCTGGTGAGGGAGGGGTGCCTGTAACCTGCCTTCTATCAGAGGATATTTTCCTCCAAATTTGTCTCAAACCAGCACACCCGCACAACCATGGGTGGGAGTGCATATCCTAGGTGGATAAGACAAAATATTATATTATATGGTAATGTGAAAAAATTAAGACTACCAAGAATAAAATAGGGCTTTTTTGAGACAATTCTTGTATTCCAGGCCTTTGCTGGAAGACAAAAATGTCAGAAATATCAGCCTGTCAAAAACAAAAATAGGAGGAAAAAGATCTAAAGAAAAAGAATGCCTTCAAAATGTGGCCTCTTATGAAGCACAGATATCAGTGCCCCAGGACCATACAGACTGTTTTATGGGCTTCACTACTATTACGTAGTGTTTCTCTCAGCTTCAGGAAGCCCTGAAGCTTCCTGTGTACAAAACACGCAGATATACACAAACACAGAGCTCAGCAAGAATCTATCAAAAATAACCATTATATTCTGATATCAGATAATGTTTAATCTGCAATTAAAATAATGGAATGCTTGCTAAATAAGTACCAAACTGAGGAAAGCTGTAAGCCTCCACAGCAGGAACTCTCTGCACTCCCCTGGAGGACTCAGAGATAAGCCGCTCACCTTGGGTTACGGCGACAAAACCAGCAACACCCAGCATGCCTTGTTTCTTTATGTAAATCCCCTGCACCCTGTTGTCTAGTTGGTTTCCACCCCACCCCTGCTTTCCCCATAAATACGGCCGCGGTGGCGTCCTGGGGACAGGGAAGTCTCGTCCGTGGCCTTCCTTTGCGGGAGCTCTGCTGCAGACCCCTGACCCGTCAGGGTGGCCTGGCAATAAAGAAGCTACTTCCGTGGAACCGCCATACGAGATTCCTGTCTCTCTTTCCCCGCGTCGCCTTGGGTGATACCACCAGAGCTGATCTCACAAGAGCTGAAATCACAAGAGCTGGAATCACTTGTAGCAGAAGAAGCTGCTACCTGGCTGGTATCACCCGTTGCCCAGGGAGGCTCGCCCGTGCCCTTGGAAAGGCTGTTCCTGCAGGGACGCTCTCTCCAGGAGGACTGTGGCTGCTACAAAGTAGCACAAGCCCCCACAGCAACACCAAACATTATAAAAATACAGTTCTATACAAATAAATGAGAAGGTTGCGAGCTGTTCATGTTGATCTCTTCAAATTGGTAAAACATTATTTTACATTGTCATGTGCTTATCTTAAGTGAAAGACGAAACCAAAATAAATCATGCAGATATTTGTTCAGAAATTAATTTATTTTATTTACTTTTTACCAGAAGAGTCAAATTTACTTTTTTCTTTTTTCTGTTAAGTGAAATGTTGGACAAGATCAATTTTAAAATAAATCTATAGATAACTTTTGCAATACACTTCATGCTATTCTGTTATCCCACAGTAATGGAGAAGATACTGAATGTACAGTAATTGCAGTCATGGAAATGTCAGACTTTTCAGGTTTTGATTACTCATAGCAAAAGAAGAGGTTTTTTCACCTTGCAAATATTAATCTCCATACACATTTCAGCAGAATCAAATCTCACATTCCTTGAGAGAATAATTTTGGCCCATTCTTTGCTTAGTTTTTACACATACTATCAATTGTTGTAATAAATGCTCCGTCATTCAGTTTTCAAGTATGTACTGTATACATACATGTCAAGGTAATTTTTAACATATTATCAAATCAATGTACTGATCCTATATTAATAGATATTTTCAGTTGGAGTAATTTCAAAAGAAAATGCAGGCATTTCATTCTTCAATACAAATGATCAGAATTTTAAACTCTGAGAGAAACAGTGCCTCCCAAATGCTTATGGAACTTCGGTGATTTCCATTACTAAATATAAAATTTATTAAGTATTTTAAGAGTGCTAGGTAAAAGCATTCAAACTAGGAAATTATTAAAGTAAGGTTATTTGTGCAATTTAATACCCATGGATTCTTTGTGCATGCACATTTAAAGACAAGCTGTGATTACACAATCTCTTCATTATATTGACTTTATTTTTCTCTTTTGGCTCTATGTACACTAACATTTATGGAACTGGCTAGAACCTAGGAGCTCATATGATTAGTTCCACAAAAATTAAGAGAAATGTAAACTCAGACTTTATATAACTAGCTGAAAGGACATAAAATATCTTTAAACATAGGCTTCATCCCTTAATATAATCTTCTATGAAGAAGCGAAAATGTCATATGTGAAATAAACAAATATAGAAAACTTACCTGAAACATCAATAAAAATATCTATGATTACTAACTAAAAGAACCCCTGATTATTATTGAAATTCCAGTTGCAAATTTGCTATAAGCACTTAATTCAAAAGCACAGAAAAGTCAGGGGGGAGAAAAGAAACTTATTTATGCAGTACTAAAGAAAACTTGGAGCTTTCTTCAAGTGAAAAATTATTCAAAATCACATGTTTCATGATCCAAACATTTTCTTTCTACCTCCTCTAGATTTCTTGAGTGTGGAAAAAATCAGACCTAACATCAAACTCAAAGAAGACATATTTGTGAAAATCAGTTTGTAGCTGGTACCTAGCTGAAGGAGGAACATGTTCTAGGAAAGGACTGCACTTTGCAGCTTTATCATTACTCAGGAAATAGTCCACTTCGTTAGGGAGCCTATTGAAGACATTTCCATTTGTCCTGAGCAACTTTGTATAAAACCAAATTACAGAAACTTGTCTGCTGTTCTGACATGCAGAAGAAAGTTATAAGCAGTGTAGTTCATTTTCAGTCCCAAGTCTCAGCAGATGAGATGCTGAAGACTGTGGATGTAGATGTCTGTTGGAAATTTGAAATTCATACACTCTTGTTCTCAAGCTAATAAAAAGGGTTTTTTTTTTAATTGGAAAAATCTACATTTATGATTCTTACACTAGTCTTTTTTTCATTGCAAAATTGCTATAATATCCCTGTGTTCCCCTCTGTCTCATTTTCTGCTATTTGCTTTAAACATATTCTAGAATACACTTACTTCCCTACAATATATTTTGCTTCTGATGGAATCTAGGAGATAGAGAAATGAATTCTCAGGAAAGTTGTCTGTTTAGGAGCAGAGTGAAAAGCCCTTTCCAGCATGTGCAAACACCTCAAAAGATAAGGGCAACTTTCAAAGGTAATCTTTTATGCAGTCTCCAAATCTCAGTCCCCCTGTATATTTATCTGCAGGTTAGGATTAATGAAAAGGAGTTTGTACAGCAGGATTTACCTGACATAATTCGTCTGGGATTTTTTTGGTCGATGATGAAAATATGTGCACAAAAGCATACTGAAACTGCTTATGAAGTGCTACCTTACTCCTAAGCCTTCAAAGGATGTTTTTCAAATATTGATCTTCCACTTCTGTGGTTGTGCAGAAAATGTGATTTCAAATTATTTTTTCAGAATATTTAAAATGTAAGATAGTGGATCCATTTTTTCCTTCCAGAAAGTTTTAAAGAAAGTAACAAAAATTGTCACATGCTGTCCCTTTACATGAGTAAAACATCTGCAGGCTTTGCTGCTTTTCTTTTTTCTGTATGAATTATAGTTCACCAATTGAAATCTACTCTATAGAGATAGGAAGGAAGACACAGGCAATCCACTGCTAAACAACCATCTCTCAAACATTAGGCCTTTAAAAATGTGGATTTCTTATCTAACTAGTCAGCTTAGTCTATTTTCATGGACTTGCAGAAGTTCTGCCTAGCTTTAGACATCAAGTTTACAAGCAGCAGAACTAATGATCCCCTGATTTCTGTAGATCAACAGTCTTCTACTAATAGTCTTCTCTAATTTACCACTACCTGGAGTTTTGTTAGGGAAGATATCTCTGGGATTACATCATCTTAGTATAACAAAACAAGAAGAATGAATTAGCAGGAAAGGAATGAAGAATAAAATAAATACAGAAAATAATTGTATCAGTCTATGGCTTACCCATACCTTAAACACTTTGTGCAGTTCTGGTCCCTTTATTTCAAAAAACCACTTTATTTCAAAAATGACACTCGAAAAGACCTAGACAGCATCAATGCAAATGGTGAAAGGTGTGAAAAGGCTTCCAACAATGAATAAGAAAATAAATTAGAGTTCTTCAGATTGTCAAAGACAGAACACCAGACATTCATTCTAACTTAAATTATTCTGTCATTCTAAAATATGATAAAAAATAAATCCCAATGGGGGTAATAGCTTCAGTGTTTCTTCTTTCCCCAAGATGACCAGTTTTCTTCAGATCTGGAAAGCCTTCAAAGCTTTGAAGTATTTTATTTCACTACACCTGTTTTTCTACACATCAGTGAAATTTCTGCTAAAATTTGTGTAAGCACGGTTGACACAACTCACAGATGGACAGATGCATGGCAGTGTTTAAATGAAACAGGACAGTAAGAGGTTTTTTACTTCAACTACAATCTACTCTTGAAATAATAAAAATGCTGAAAATCCAATGTCACCCTGGTGAGCCTTTGGAGGGAAGAGCTGTTTAGAAAATGACAAATTCCATGTCTGGAACAGCACTGTAGATTATCATGCTTCTATAATGAGTAAATATTTTAAAATTCTCTGCATGCATTTCTTTTCTTACATTTCTAATGTCAGCAATTCAGTTTGTATAAGAAGGATGAGAGAATCAGGTTAACTCCAGAATTATTTCCTGCTGGTTAGATTAACTTAATTCATTTCAGACAGCATCCTTTAGATGCTGATTTTCTTGCCTGACTAGGAATGTGAGTTCAATGACATAAAGACATAGCTAGGTAAATATAGTTTTAATCTCACCTCATCAACAACTACTCTACTCCTAGGCTTCTTTATATAAAATCTCTTGACTACAATATTTTTCCCTTGAGGCAGTGTGGCAGGGTCTCTTTTTCTTGGAAACATTTATTCTCTACAAAAACTCAAGTCTCCTATTTTAGTTTCGAAAATATTTACATCCATATCTCTTTCACATTTGCGTATTATCTAAGGTTTTTCATGCCCCTTTTATTCAATCTATTTAAGCTTCTTATCTCATCATGTGGTGTTCAATCTTCCATTCTTAAGAGGTGGTAGTGAACCTACAACTCTGGGTACATCTGTGGGGACTTTGGAGGATTGGGAGGTGTCAAGTTTTTTTGTCATTTTGAATGAATCATGTTCCCTAAAGCTCTAATAAAACCTTGAGGTATCTCATCTCTCTCACTGCCTCTAATTAAGAGCTATAACTACCTACTATGGCTGCTTGACTGTTGCAAGAATATACTAGAAATGAAAATAAAATAAATGTAAGGTCTTTGCTTCAAGAACTCTAGAATTTTAAAAATATTCTCTATGGCAAAAAAAAACTCTTATAATTTAGTTTTTCGAAACATCTGCATAGCCTTTATTGTATCAATAGCTTCTTTGCCTTAGTCTTTAAAGAATGATTATCCTTAGGGCAACCTGCCCCTGAACCTGTAGACAGGGACCTGCCCTGTAATCCAGGAGGAAGTAGTCAGTGACCTCCTGAGCCACTTACACACTCACAAACCTAAGGGTTTGGATGGGATTCAGTGAGGATACTGAAGGAGGCAGAGGAACAGCTTGCCAAGCCACTCTCTATCATCTATCATCAGTCCTGGTTAACTGAAGAGGTCCCAAATGACTGGAGGTTGGTCAATGTGATGTCCGTCCACAAGGAGGGTCACAAGGAGGATCTGTACAACTACAAGGCTGTCAAGTCTGACTTCAGTGCCAAGGAACATTATGAAACAGATCATCTTGAGAGCCATTACATGGCATGTACAGGGCAACCAGGGCATCAGGCCCAGCCAGCATAGGTTTAGGAAAGGCAGGTCCTGCTTGACAAACCTGATCTCCTTCTAGGACCAAGTGACGCCCCTGGTGGATGAGGAAAAGTCTGTGGATGTTGTCTACCAGGACAGTAAAGCCTTTGATGCAGTTTCCCACAGCATTCTCCTGGAAAAGCTGGCAGCTCACGTCTTGGACAGGTGAAACCCTTGCTGGGTTAAAAACTGGCTCGATGACCAGGCCCAGAGAGTGGCAGTGAATGGTTGTGCGTCCAGTTAGTGGACGGTCACTGGTGGGATTCCTGAAGGCTCAGTATTGGGGCCAACTCTCTTTAATATATTTGTTGATGATCTGCCCCTTATTCCTCCTCACCAGAGAGGAGGCTGAGTTTGCACAAGGCGTTGGGAGGGAACACAACTGGGACAGGTGGCTCCAACTGGCCAAAGGGATGTTCCAGACCATATGACATCATGCTCAACATATAAAGGGGGCGGAAAAGGAAGGAAGAAAGGCAGATATTGGGAGTTTGTCTTCCCAAGCAACAGTTAGGCGTGATGGGGCCCTGCTCTCCTGGAGATGGCTGAACACCTGCCTGCACATGGGACAAGGTAAAGGAATTCCTTGTCTTGCTTTGTTTGCATGTGTAGCTTTTGTTTTCCCTGATAAACCATCTTTATCTCAACCCAGGAGTTTTCCGTCTTTTACCCTTCCAATTTTCTCCTTGATCATGCTGGTAGAGGTTGTGTGGGGTTTGGTTGCTGGCTGGTGGTAAACCACAACACATGATTAGTCATCGTGCTCATTTTCATAATTCATTTAATTACACTGACAGTATTATATGTAATTTTTTGACTTTCACCCTGGTTGAAGCATTATACTGATGACAAGAAGATAACTTTTGCTCTTTAACCAGGACTTATCAAAATTAAACAAATTTCGAATCTAAATAATCCACAGAAGGAAATTGGTTGGCAATGTGAACATGAAAAGAGAAGAAGAGATTTTCTCTTGCACTTACTTTAAATTTCATAATCAGTTTTTCAAAATACAATAGTCTAACAATATTAATTCTAGAACTAGCATTAAATTTTACATTAAACTTACCTCCAGAGGGAGAACAAAAACTGTAATTCTTCCTATCTAGGGTTAAATCATTAGTCAAATAACTCCTTCCTACAGGAATGATAGGAAAATGCCTATATATGTATATAAGCATCTATAGGATTTACTCATCTTTCAGAACTTTTAATTTTAAATTCATAATCAATGTGAAACAATAAGAATTGGCTTGTAAAGTCTTAGTATTGGCTTGTAGAGTCTTAGTATTTTTGGATTTTCCCCCTTAATAAATACACTTCAAAATAATCTTGCCATTAAAACAGGTGAGATTATATTTATGTTATGACATGGAATAGAGTTAAACAGAAAAAACAATCATGTTCTTGTTTCACATGTTTTTTGGATAATTTAACACCGAAAAAATAAAACAAGGTTAGAATAAAAAATAACTTACAAACTACGTATTCCCTTTTTGCAGGTTACCACTCTTTGCTAGGACAAGTAATAGATTTTAAGTGCTTGCAAATTGAAAAAGAGGATTAATTCATTGTTGACTGATGGAAACAAGTATTGGATGGGATATTAAATGAAAAGCCTTACCAGATCCTTTGATTTATCATTCATTGAAGGAACATAGTTTGTTAATCTTCTTCTGATGCAAACTGCTGAGAGGTGATTTAAATTAGTGTGGTTTAGAATCTTCAAAATGCAATTCGGCATGCGTTTAAGAGTAATTAAATGGTTCCTTTGTTAAACTTATACCTGGCTACTTAACAATTCAGGTTATGTGAGCCCATTCAGACAAAGCATAACGAACAAACTTGATTTTCTCTTTGAGTTTTCAAAAGCAAATGAATACAATTTTCTCCAGCGCAGAACTTTTTTGTAAGAGAAATGTGCATAATCTGCACTGCAGTGTACACAGAATATCAGTGGAACAACCAGTGAGGCATTCCACACATTGCATGTCACTCAGCAAAACACGTATTTTCCTCTTTCTTTGAGTAACAGATTCATTAGCAAAGAAAGAAGATCATGGCAGTGAAGAAAAGTACCTGAAAAACTGTTATTATGGCCTTGAGCAGGCCATGTCTCTGCAACCTTTACCCACCTGAGCTTTGGCTGACTGTGCTCAAGGCCAGCTTTGCTAACAGTGCAGCTGAGGTGCCATGAATCAGACTGCTGGAAGAAATCCCTGTAGGAAGCTGAGTTGGGGACCTTTGCCCTTTGCCTCGGGTACCAAGCACTTTCCCTTTGCCCTGGCTGGAGCCGTGTTGCAGGATTCCCGTGCCCATCCTTATCCCTGGCCCAGCTGATCTGGACTGGCCTGACTTTGAATGCTCTCTGCTCCAGCTGTGCTCTTGTCTGGCTCACACCAGGCTCTGGCTGACCTTGGATGTCCCCACCAGCTCTGCTTTTGGTCAGGTAGTGGCTGGCTAATCAGATGCTTGATCACTATACGATCATTAAAAATGGAGTCTCTGTCTACAAGAAAACACAATTAAATCGCCAAACCAGTTATTATTTTGCTAATGATGAACGGAGTTGGAGAAAATTTGTGTCTCCAGTCTCATTATTTTCCAGTATGATATGAATCCAATGATGCTCAAACTGATAGCTGTAGATACAAAGTACGTATTTCTCAAGGCTGTGCAAGTAGACATACCCTAAGGAAAAATACATTTTTTGGAGATGGACAGCTCGTTTGTCCACCTAAAACAGAGTTTAAAAACAAGCTCCTAAACCAATACGTAACCTACCAAAAGGATTAACTTAGCCAGGATTGTACTGAAAACAGCATATTAGTTGATGCAGAGCAAAAACTTTCACAATTTAGGAAAAAAATCAGTGAAAATTCAAAGTGAGTCTATTCTGAGACTCAAACAACTGTTTTTTACTTTTTTTTTTTCCATTCGTGTGACTTTTCAAGATCTAAATTCTGCTTTTTTTCCTAGTATTGAAATCAGTGAGATGATTTAAAAAACGTTAAACTAGTATTTCCATAAGAAGAGAAACCAATTCAGTCCAATCTCTTAAGTGTTTATTTAGTGAGCAGAGTTCAAGATGAAAAGCTATCTTTTTTAAACTTTCAGTTTAAAGAAAACTTTTACTACTGGAAAGTTATCTCATGATGGATTAACCCTTGTCAGAAACCCTCTCATGCTTACAAGACACTCTAACTGAATAACTAGATCTAGACCAGTTGTTGATTGAACTCCTTAATTTGATTCTATCTAAACAGGTAATTGACTTCCTAAATTAAATCAATAAACAATTAAGATCCTTTTCAGTGATGTACCCAATAAGAAATCTGTATCAAAGGGTAGGCTTATGAAAATCAATCAGAGTTCCTTTCTTTTTTTTCTTTTATTCTTTTTTCAGTTATTTTATCTTCCTGAATTTAGTTGGCATGCAGATTCAAATTTTAAACTGCTTAGCAATTCCAAAAAAAGGGAATTATTGGGGAATTATTATGTTAACACATTTACAGTGACATACTGTGGTTTTGACAACTGGCATGATTTTTCTTTCCTTTGCAATTTTTTAAAAACATTGAAATTTAGAAAATAAAGCCTCATTGCTCTTTAAAACTTACACCAGAATAAATATGGTAACTTCTGCTTGCCTTTTTTTTTTTTTTTTTAATCCTGTCTAAACACTATAGGAGTTTTAAAATTTAATAAAAACATGTTACTGTGGGGAAACACCCACCCCCCCATTTTTCATTTGACAAACTTCAATACCTTACAATTTCAAGCATTACATTACCAAGTACTTTATACTGTTTTTACTGTTGTATTAGAAAGCAGAATGAGCACTTCTGTCTTCTTAAAAAAAATTACACTCTTAAATCTAATTTTTCTAACAGCTTTATTCAGAAATTTTTTGATGTCTTAAGTAACTAAGTATGTTCTTACTGTAGATAATTACTGTAAATCCCTCTTTCTGATTGACCATGATCAGAGCAAATTTTTAAAGTTGCACAGAGGAATTCAGTAATGAGTGTCTGATGGGAATTAGTGGTTTTGAAAATCTTTTGAAATCTCCAACATTGAATTTGATTTAGGTAGAAGTTTCAAAGGTCCATTCCAAGCATGAATAGTTTTGTGTTTCAATATGTTCTTGGTAGTCTAGAAATATCCTACTTAAATGAAAGCAATTTGTTCTTTTCTTACTTCATTTTGAGTAGGCAAATGATGATAGTTTCAGACACTAGTTAAAATATCTTACAAAAAACTTGAGCACACATATAAAATCAAACTTGAATGTTTTCCTTGACTACAGATGTCAATACTAAGTTAAATATTTTGGTGAATTAGAACTGAATTTTTGTTAAAACGATAACATAATATGAGCCTTTGAAGAAAATATCACATCATAAACCAATAACTGACCAGATGCATGGTGGACCTGTGATGATTTTCAGAAGGATTTTCAGCTCCTCTTATTTTACTTGAAATTGTATACCCCCAGATCCTCCAAAAACTCAGGTCATACTATGGGATGAAATTGTTTCTACCGAATGATACTACATCAAATACTTAATATAAAGGTATTTTTCAGAGGTCAAGATTGGGGCCAGCACTGTTTAACTTCCTTGCTGGCAGCATGAACAGTGTCATTGAGCACACTCTCAGCTAGTTGTGGATGACACCAAGCTGTGTGGTGCAGTTGACACACTGGAGGGAAGGAATGCCATCCAGAGGGACCTTCACAGCTGTGGGATGTGGACCTGTATGAACATCGTGAGTCTCAACAAGGCCAAGTGCAAGGTCTAGAAAGTGGTTTGGGGAAACCCAAAGCACAAATACAGGCTGGGCAAACAACGGATTAAGAGCAGCCCTGCCAAGAAGGACTTGGTGGTTTTGGCTGACAAGAAGCTCAGTTTGGCTCTTGCAGCTCAGAAAGCCAATCGTATCCTGCACCGCATCAAAAGCAGTCAGCAGGTGCTTTTTGGAGGTGATTCTCCACCCATACTCCACTCTCATGAGATCCCACCTGGAGTACAGTGTCCAGCTCTGGGATCAACATAGGAAGCACATGGATCTGCTGGACTGAGTCCAGAGAATGGCCATGAGGATGATCAGGGGGCTGAAGCACCTCTCCTAGGAAGAAAAACTGAGAGAGTTGGCATTGCTACGGCTGGAGAGGTGAGGGCTCTGGGGAAATGTTATAACACCATCCAGTACCTAAAGGGAACCTACAAGACAGCTGGAGAGGGACTTTTTACAAGGGCACATAGTGAGAGGACAACGGGAAATGCCTTTAGACTTAAAGGCAGTAAGTTTAGATGAGATATAAGGAAGAAATTCTTTACTGAGGGTAACGAGTCACTGGAACAGGTTTTCCAAAGAAGCTGTGGATGGCACATCCCTGGCAGTGTTCAAGGCCAAGTTGGATGGGACTCTGAGCAACCTGTGTAAAGTATCTCTACCCATGGCAGGGGGTTAGAGCTAGATGATCTTTAAGGTCTCTTCCAATCGCTCCATGATTCTGTAAGACGATATTTTTTTAAAAAGATGAGATTATTTTAAAGCACCCCAGAATGTCTTCTTATAGTAATGTGAACTTTTTCTAAAATTATTTTAGAGTGAAATTTGAGAGAAGGAAGAAAGGTGAATTCCCTCTCTGAGGGAGTTAGGTATAGTCATATCCCTGGTCAGATACACAAACACCAGCATTTTACTGGCAAATCTGTCAAATGGCCACTAGTATAGTTTCGTGCTTGAACAATTTGGCAGAGTTAAAAATCAAGTACTGTGACCTTGTCATTTTTGCATTGAGGATAATTTCTGCTGAATATGGCTGAAAATAATCAGGGTGCAAAAATGTAGAGCATAGGTATCTGATCTCGTTTCATCATTATGATACAAGTAGTGAATCCTATGAAGATTACACTTTGATTTTAATTTAAATGGATTTTACTGGTAAATTGGATTTTGTCATGCTTCATAAGAATATATTTCGTAAAGCGAGCTGAATTACCCACCTTTACAAATTGATATGGATCAGAAGAGAAATTTCACATCATGCAACCTTTGAAATACCCATACAGAAATGTAAAATTTACTCTTGCAAGCCATCTGTGGCTCTAATGCATTAAGAATTATTTTTATCTATGCAGATGTAAAAGTTTACCTTATATTTATCATAACTGTTTTAGTTTCATCTCCAATAACAAGCAGTACCTTAAATATAATCTCTGTACATTTCCAAAATATTAGTATTAATTTCTTAATTCTACCCATTGTAAATACACCTCAATTTTCTGCTTTATTCCAATGCCTCATTTAAGCTAATCTTTTTCAAAGTAATTTGAAATACCTCTTCACTCATGAGATACTGAGTGTGAACATTTTACAAAACTTAACTGTTTTTTCTGGAAATTTCAATAAAGCAGAATATGCTTGCTTCCTTCTACACTTCTCATAGGACCCTGCATATGATTTTTTGCATGGCTTCACTCATGCCATAAAATTTAAGTATTATGGCATGCAAGTAAACATTCTAAAATTATACAGTCTAGTAATTACATATGCATTAAACATAAATGCTTTATTGAAGAAGTATTAAACTTGGTATACACCAGTATCTAATATTCCTTATATCCAGCAAAAACCCCTAAAAATGAAAAAGATTTTGGTTATTATAAAACTAAACTGTTGAAAAACGTTTTCATGTTATACTTAAATAACAATATATAAAGAAGTCACTCTATTTGCTTAAATTAGTAGTTTCTTATAATCTAGGGAGTATTATTTGTATTTAAGTTCTCTATAATATTAATATATTTTAATATAGTTTATTCCTTTATATTATATTTAGTAACTCAATGTGTGAATATTTCATGGTATTAACAGTACATTAACATATCTTGTAAATCATCTACTGACAAAATATCATAATACTCCCACGTGTTAGTCTGAAACTATATATCCAGAAAGTATCAAACAAAATTGAGCTTCAAAATGCCTAAACTGCAGTGTTTTCAAAGTATACTTAAAAAAAAACCCCAAAAAACAGCTATAATTATAGATAGTTACTCCTATTGCTAAGAAAAAACTTACTCAAAATCATTTGATATACTAAAAGGATTATCTTTTACACATCAAGCGATGTATCTTCAAATATAGCTATGGTGTCGGGTAGTCTCTAAATATCCTGTCCTGTAATATGGTGTAACAAGGTATCTGCAGGGAGCAGTGAGATGTTGATGAAGGCAAAGGTCAGTTCCACGCTGAGGCCACATCTCACTATTGTTAAAGAGCACACACAGGGCCAGGGTAGAGTTTGGGGTCGGTTCTGGATTTGGTGATCCACAAAGCTTTCGAGTTCAGGGGGACTGGGTGGAGGTAATGGTAAAAGCTTTGTGTGTCTGCATAATTATACCTACACTTTTTTCAGTATGCCTTTCTATAACAGATATCCATACTCTAATCCAAAATTGCTTTTTCTCTTCCACCACTCTAGATAACCAAAGCATTTTAGAAAGATCAAATTGTACAAACAGTCAAACATATAATAAATTTTTGCTCATAGTCTTAAGGTGCATTTTCCTGATACCAAACACTTCCTGCATTAATAATGGTCTTGTAGCATTGTTATAAAGGCAGTGTATCTTAAGTGAAGAAATTTTAATAAATATCTGTTAGTTTTGTCTTATTATTATTACATCTGCTACCAAGGAGATTAAAGTTAATATTTATCTTCCCTTAAAGAGAAAAATGAAAATGCATTCTTCTTTCAGAGACCACATAGAGCTAAGTTTGTGGTCAACAAAAATATTGTGAGTGCTGTTGCCTAGCAACCTTCATGTGAGGAAAATTATATTCCTGAGCACAATTTACAGTGTAATATAGGATTCTAAGATACCTATAAAATGTTCAGAGCTACAACATTGCTTCTATAAAATGAACACTGCATTCTATAACATATAGGCTGTCAATTTCAATTCTTACTAAGAGTATTATTTGTTTGCCAAAAAAAGAGCAAATATATGTAAACACTAATTAATGTGGAAAAAAATGCAAAGAATCACATCATTATTCACTAGGAAAAACACACTCAAGTCCATCATTAACACTGAGCTCTTATTCCAAAACCTGTGCCATGGTGCTTGGGATTTTTTTTTTTAAGCAATGATAAATGTTACTATCTTAAAGAAAGAGATTATTTTGTTGAAGTATAAGAAGTGCATCACTGTGTGGAAAAAACCTCATGTGTATATGTTTCAGTAATATTAATGCTGTTTATTGGATGAATTTGCCATCCTACTCAGCTTAATGTATTCACAGGATGGCTCCATTAGAATGTTAACTGAGCTCACTCTGTGTGAAGGCTTGTTTCGTCTTCTATTTCATTTCAGATAAAAATAATTCGGATAGAAATTGTCCATATTTTGAAGAATCTTGGTATAGAAAGTAGCACAAAAGTTGACTTTGTCCTCAAGTATAATCAACATGTAGAGATTACCTATGCAAATTCAACGCTACAATGAATGTCTATTCAACACAAAGCAACAATATTCAAGCAATTCGTTCTATTAACCATGCTATTCCATCATGATTAAGAAAAAATATAACTATCAAAACACTTTGTCTGTCACTAAAGTTCATGTTAATTTAAGTTTAAAACAGATCTATAAAATATTGACTGTAGTGCTTTCTGTGAGAATATTTTGAATTGAGCCTACAACTGTCATGTGCATAAGAAACCATTAAGTAATAACAATCATTCTAAAAACTTACCTGAATTATAAATTTTTATGTGTAACAGACTTGTGAAACACATTTTATGATCACATAAGAATGGAGATATTTGTATTCCATTTGGTAGATATTTAAAGTCTTCTTAATTAAACTTCAATAATTTACATATGCAATGCTAGAAGAAATGTGTCACTTCCTCTGAATAACTTTGTCATCCATTTACAGAAATTGAATGATACAAACAATGTGACCTCGGACTTTTTAGACAGATCAGTGTAGCAATAAAATATCATTTAGTTATGCTGGCTAACACCAAGAGTTTTTTTTGTGATTTGTTAGAAAGGAATCAGTTCTTCCTTTATGACTAGTTGTAGCAAAAAAAGGAGCAGGAGAGATACTTGAAATTTTTCTATTTGCTTTCTGTAAATCCACTTGAACAGCAGTATTTAATGCCACATCTTTTATATTTATAAAACTATATCATAACCAAAAGATATTAAATAATCTATTTAATTTTTCTTGCTTTGATAGCATCACTCCTTTCTGATAATGAGACTCCACTCAGCTCCAGCTATTTAACATGTAAGGACTTCATTTTGCCATAATCTAATCTATTTAGACTCCTCTATAATCTAGGCATAAACCTTTAAAAAGGAACCAGTTAAAGTAGCTTTTGTTTCCTTAGATTGTTGTTTTAGGCTGGAATAAGTCATTGCATGCTTGTTTATTTCCCCTGGCTATAAAGAGAACAAGGAAGACTAGCTCAAATTAGGCACCAGAAAATTTTACATTTTATCTCAGGTAAGACTTATAAATATTCTACAGCTTTGTTACCTATGCAAACAGGAATAATAAGCACTACATAGTTTAATTAGTATTTATGACTGAAAATATAATTATTTTGTTAATTAGTTAGAAGCAATTGGCGTTTATGAAATTGCCTATCTTATATAAATTCCTTTCAAATTCTCATTTCCCCCATCTAACACACCTCCTTGGGTAATTTTTAGTTGGAAAAATATAACTTATTTTTCATCCAAAGCCTCTCATTTCCATACAAACTCTAAGTGGTGCTTCTAAGAAACATCAAGTATTCGGGCCTTTCTGTAGCCCAAGCTGAAATAACAAATTCACAGAGGCCTGCTTCTTGGAAAAACAAAATCTGATGATAGCAAGTGAGAACAAAGTACCAGAAAACAAATTTCAGAGTATTAAAATTTAAGGGGCATGATGTCACCTGTCTGACCAGCCTAGGACTGCCCATTTTAGAACTGCCAGACCTGTCAAGAAGAACCTGGACAGGATTCCATGACTAACTCTTCCCCAAATGGTTAAGGATTTGGGGTAGTTATTTCTTTTCTGTCTCTAGGTTTCTCTACAAATTCCTGGTAAATTTAGGGTCTTAGATGACACCTCATACAGGTGATAAGAGCAGGAGGAAACTTTTATTTTTTAATAGTATGTCTAAATATTACCTGTTTCTTAAATTTTTAAAATCCACCACAGCCAAGAGTTAAATTCAGCTTTAGACACAGCTGGAGGTCTATTCCATCCCACTGAATTTTTGCTACTCTGAAAAGAAAAAAGGTAAATTTACACTTATTGAAGAGATTATAAGATGTAGAAGAGGGTGATTTAATTTTTTTGATGATTTTAATTTTTTAATTTAGGTGGGGATTGGGTTTCATTTTTAGATGAGATTTTTGGGATTTTTTTTTGTTTGTTTGGGGTTTTTTTGTTTTTTTTTTTTTTTAAGAAAGAAAGATAAACTAAATAGGTCATGTCACCAGATAAAAAAATCAGAGAAAGAAAAATATTCACTGCAGCTCCCTGCTGTCCTTTGAGATAAAACATACACAGGAAATTCTCTCCATTTTCCAATATACAAGTTCAGTTTCAAAAGCTTGCCCATCGTCAGGGAAGAGCTGTTCCCAATGACTGTAAATAACCCTTCCCTCTTGTCAGTTCTGCTGCTGCAGTAATACTGCCAGAAGATATAGGCCTCAAGGTATCTCCAGTGCAGAAACAGTGAAATATTTCACTGTGAATAATGTATTTTGGCAGATGCTTGATCTTATCTTTTAAAAGTAAAGCTGAAAGTAGACTTCCACAGAGTTCAGATATTTCATCTTTTTGAAAACTTCCCTTTGACAAAGAAATAGATACGTGGCTATCCTGTGTCTCTTTTTCTCTTATTGCACCAAGAAGATATTAAGCTGTAGCACTGTGATGAGCATGCCATTCCTTTAAAAAATCACAGAAGATATTTCAAAATATCTATTAAAATAGACTGTCTACAAAAGTTACCTCCTTATATTTCAGATCTCATCTGGATGTTCTATCAGGTTTTGTTCTTTGTTTTGCAGCTGAAGAATCCCACTGGAGCTTGAATTTGGGAGCAAGACCTGAATCAATTTAGTATTCAGTATGTACAAGACTGAAAAAAGATTACTGGAATTTGAATGCTTTCAACACACAGTCTCATGATCTATTCATTAGTGAAAAGAGCAATCACAGGAAAACACATCTGAATTAAAACAAAATGGGAAAAACAGAGACAGTAGGTGGGAGAAAAAAAAGAGATACTATCTGTATAAATGTGTATGTGAGCTGCATGTGGAAAGAAGAATGAAAGACAGAGAAATGAAGAAACACAACCAAAGATATTGGAGGGAGAAGAGATTAAAAAGAAAAATAGCTAGAGACTATTTCAATTGGAAAAGAATATTAGAAACAATTTTATTAGACATGAAAACAAAAAATAGATACAGGAAACTAATATACACTTAACAGAAGCAAAAAAAAAGGATAAAAAAATAAATGGATAGAGACAGCACACCATTTGTAATGAGAGGTGTTTAGGAAACAGAAGGAAAAAGATATGTGAATTAAAAAAGGAAGACAGTACAAAAAAAGTAAAATATAATCCACACTAGTGAAATAAACTTTTAAAAATATGGATTAGTAATAACTTGAGGTTATTATTTTAGGGTTTTTCTCTCCATGTGGACATCTAAAGTTTTCAGTTGTGTAGCTTACACAGACCATTCCTCTAAAAATAAGCACTTTAAAAAAAAGAATCCCACTAATACACAGCATTTTTGGTTCTCAGCTGTGTTTGAAGTGGTCAAGTAATTGGAAATATTTGAGAAAATGGGGGAAAAAACCCAGTAACTCTTATGAGACCCATTTTACGTCTTGCAAATAAAATGAGGAAAATATATGTCTAATCTTTTTGTTTACAGGCTTAAACTTTTTAGAGATTTAGTTTGTTTAAGTACAATCTTCCCCTTTTCTTATTTCTTCTCCTTTCTTCTGTAAATTTTATGGTGACATATTCTTCTTATGGTCAATATAGTTTCTCACTGATACAATTTCTAGAAGCAGGTATTAAACTTCTTTAAGAAGACTCACATCTAGGTTAAAAATCCAGAATTTATGTGTCCAGATTTTAGCTCTGTGTGAATCAACTCTTTAGTCTCATGCTACAGTAGGTGGATTTATAAGTAGGTATTTCAACAAAACCCAATGAAGTGCACATTAGCAATCATGGCATATTCTTCCCAAGTGACACTGGCCCATGCTGAGGCCATGGTTTCCAGAAAATGTCTAAACATCTGCCTGCTGGTGGGAAGGAGGGAGGAAATTCCTGTTTTGTTTTCCATGTATTCACAGCTTTGCTTCACCTGTTAAACTATCTTTATTGCAACCCACAAATTTTAATCTTTTCTCCTTCTGATCCTCCCTTCTATCCTGCTGGGGCAGAAGTGGGGAGTGACTGTGTAGTTGCACAGGTGCTGGCTAGGGCAACCCCCCACAATAAAAATCTTAATACAGCCCCTTGTTCATATAAAAATACCTACACAAAGACAAACCAATGTTTTATATAATATTCTCTACTTTTAGGAGTTATACTGGACTTTCTGCATAGAAAGAATTTCCTAATTCAGTTTTGAAACAGTTAGTTCAAGAACTCCAAAGGCTTCACTGATTTTCTGAGGGTTGTAATTTTCACGTTTCACTTTTTAGCGTTGCTAGTTCACTTCTTCCTATTGAATATTTAGCTTCCCAGCTGCTACACAGAGCTGAACAGCAAAAATCACAAAACACATCACATTTATTTTTACACACTCAATGCTGTTATTACATGATCCGAACACTGAAAACAGTGTATAAGCTGGACAAAAGCGTAAGTGTCACGGGCAGAAGGGAATGCCTAATTCAGCATTTATTTATAGCAGCAAATTATTGCTTCCCCTACAAGCATTGAACACCTAACTTGATTATGAACCCAACATTTGACAGCCTGCATGATCTGTGAGTCAATAGGTGCAGCACTACTTTCTGGATAGATTAAATCTTGAAGTGGAGTGGGCGGTGGGAGAAACTGTGAAGGGAAAGATAATTGAATGAAACTAAGAAGTAAAATCACAGTCACAGAAATACACTTAATTGAATATTTCTGACTGTTAAAGTATATGTGGGGCATAAAATTACTGACACTGGAAAATTAAACTGACTTCTAGGAAGGTTAGGGTAAAAAATTTTGTTCTCAGTTGCCTTGGTCAATTATTCTATTCATTGATGCAAATCAGCTAACTCTAGGATTGCATTGACGTAAATGAGGGCAAGTAGATTCAGTCATTCAGTCATTCATTCAGAGAATGACCTTTCTTTAAAAGAAAACTTAGTTTTGATTTACTTTTTTAGTACAAATCTGAACCTAGAAAAACAAATTAATATAGGAAAATTGAAATGGATGAGAAAAAAAGTTTTATATCATTTAGCCTACTTTGAATATTCTATTATATATTATAATTACATAATACACACATTAAATTTCAAACAAATTATATCTATTACTTGGATATATAATATATTTTATGCAGTTATATGTAGAAAACCTTAGTTACATATATATAATCACCTTATATTTTATGCTTTGAATGCACACAAATGTAAGGTATTTTTAATGGAAAAATAATTGATAAATAAATAAAAGCTCTTCAAGTTTTGCTCTTGAAATTAAACATCACCCTGCTTTTTTTTTTTTTTCCTTTTGAAAAAGAGAAAAATCAAATACTGTAAAATCTACGCTTTTTAAATAAAAGAGGTCACCAATGTGCATTTTCTGATAGAAAACTAGCTTGGTGGAAGTGTTCAAAACACTTGGAAATGTGCCTTTTTTACCAACTGTAAATCAGTGAAATGTGTCCTAATATTTTGCCCCCTTAGAGAAGTAATTCTTCTTGAATTCAGACAAGAATGCTAAAATTTTCATTCTCATTCCTTCCCTTTTCCATTAAAAATTCTGGAGGGGAGGTGTGGCAGACTTTTTAAAACTATATGAAGTTAAAATTCAGTTCATTAAAATACAACAGTAGGGCATTTGCTGAGCATCAGAAGCATTTTTCCATACAAATGAGCCAAAGTAGAACTTACACTGTGGAGTTAATCATTAAGAATTCTAATCATCTTAAATTCCTCACTCCATGGGTGCTGAGCTGATGGCTCCATAATTCAGTACATAAGAATAGGACTACATTAGAATTTAAAAAGAACAATTTTCATGTCACAGAGGGCCAGTTTTAGGCCTGTATGAATAATACATAGACAGGGAAGGAAAGAGATTTCACTCAGCATTCTAACCTGAACAATTATAGAAGAGTTTTGGAATAAAATGAGTTTCTTTGATTCTATTCAGCTTTAAATCTTTCACAATCAGCACATTCTAAATTTAGCACCAATGTATGAATAAGCTATAAGTACTGGACAACTTATTTTTACCAAATGACATTGGTCCTATGCATATATAGTGTTGTATTACTTCAATTTAATTAAATTAATGAAAGATTTTTATCATTATTATTATTATTANAAATGGAACTGGTTATGTAAATTATTAGTTGTGCAAAATGCTACTCTTGTTCCTGGAAACTGATTCTGTAGTATCTTGTTACTTCTCTTTCCCCGTTGAATTTCAATGAAACTTAAATTTTTCATGCTTGATCAGATTGAGAAAGCTAGGGGTTCTTGGAAGCATTATTCCCCCAGTTCTCTGTATAAATGGACAGCTCTGAATTACATAAAATCCTATTGAGAATTTAGAAAAAAGAATGCTGGTTTTATCTAGAAAGGAAGAACAAGGAGAGGGAGAGCACAAAACCCCCACAGCGATAGCAGTATGTGAACAATTCATAAAACATGGTCCTGTCTTTTCAGGAAAGCCATTGCAGTGGAAACTTCTGAAACCACTCTGATACCATGTCTATCGACCATCTTTCACCTTTTAAAGGGGTCCATGAGATTATTTTGAGGAAAATTACAAATGTATTCATTAATCCAAATATTCCCTTTACTTTGGAGCCCGACCACAAAAAGTTAAAAACAGCAGTTTTAATCACATTTTATCTCTTCTCCAAAAGCTGTTCTAGCTTCTAAAATATATACAAAATTTAATAACCTATTTTTTAAAGAGCAACAACATTTAAATTAAATCATTCCTTTCATGGATGATTAGGGAATTAAAGGAAGAAGAGAGAAAAAAAGAAAAAAAATAAAAAAAAAAGGGAAGAAACAAAAGTGTCAGTTTAAATGCATAATAATTTATTCTTTCCATAGAAATAAACCTATTTCCAAAGCTAATATGAGGCAACACATCTCTAGAACTTTCTGTCTGATAAATAATACCTCAGAGAAATCATGTTGTTGTTGCAGCTTTCTTTTTGTCCTTTCTCTATCCTATCTCAGTACCTACTTCCATTCTTCCATTTTCATCGGAAAAGGTGCTTGCATCTTCATCTACTATTTGATTTTGTTATACCATTCACGTCTGTGCACGCCTCCATAAGAAATCTCCTGCCACCAATGAGAAATATGTCTGAGAGAGAGACACAGCAATTTTTAAAAAAATAAGGAAGATTTTTTTTTAATTTAATGCATCACTATAATTTTTTCTGTTAGTTTTTTTCAGACCAAAGTGACATTATATACATCCTATGTTAAATGCATTATTCTACATTAAAATCCTACATTACAAGGATAACATATTAAAAGAGACATTTAATATAATTTTTGTCTTGGAATTGCCTGTACTTTTGACTTTAACTAAAATTGCCTCAACTTTTTTTTTCCTTTTATTTGTAATACTGGTTCCATTTCACCCTTTGGGCTGCTGCTTTCTTTGTGCCATTTTACTACACTCTTCATCTACATTTCTCTAATTTCATCACTGTCTGAATTTTATTTCCTTTTGATATGAAACATTTTAGAAACAAGCAAATGAGTTCAGGAAAGCAGAACAGAATAGTTCATTGTTCACATACAGTAAGGTTGCTGGTAGCATCTTGATATCCCTTGGTAACAAAACCTGATAAAATAGAGAATGCAATTTAGGAACACTTTCTAATTAAAACTAACAGAGAAATTATTAGTTATCGAAGTCATAATGTGATTAAAAGCTTAGAATTTGCAAGTACCTTGTTTTCCGTTCTAAAGAAAATTAAACCTTGGTAGCTAAAGATGTGAATATAAAATGTACTAAATACCTCTTTGATTATCTCATTCAAAAGACAGGTAGGGTTAATCTGCTTTAGCTTCATCTCTTTGAGGGAAGAGAGTTCCACAGAAGAATTTAATGCTCTTTAAATTCACACCATTAATTAGCAGAAATATCCTAACTGTAGAGTAGACTTGCCCTAAAAGACAGAATGATCAAGAACATTGAAAGTTGCACTGGGATTAATTTAAATAGATTTTAGGGAATCTGCTGCTGAGAGGTACTTTACCAGCTCATGTCATTTTACTGACTACTTAGGAAAGGACAGTCTCAGCACTATTAAAACAACTTTTCAGCAGTGAAAAACACTTGCTTTGAGCAACGATAGTTCATAGAAGAGGAATTTTTCAAAGAAATATGAATTAAAGCATTAAGGATTCTGGATAAAGTGAAGGGTGTATCAATTGAGAGTTAAATTCTTATTAGCATTTTTATTTTAGTCTTTTTACTGTTGGCTTTTAATAGACAAAAGATAATTTTGGTTTATTGGGGGCAAGGACAGTTCAAAGAAAACAACTATATCATCAGAGGTGTGCAAGACAAACATTTGAAAAAAGAGGGGTGAATCCTGGAAAAAAAATTCTAAATGGTAATTTGTAAATGTAATTGAAACAATTAAACATGTGTATACCTGAGGGACAATAAACAGCACTGCCCTGAATAATTCCAGTAGCAAATAATCAATAATGGTACTTCAAAGGAAAGGCTGAAAAACTAAAGGCTCTTTTTAATTCCCATTTGCTTTCCAGTGGCTTCTTATAGACAGCATAGAAAAATTTCTGTATATTCAATACTCTCACGATTTATTTTCAAATGTTATACTGTTTCATTAAGGAATCTATAAACCTGCAAGGATGTTGCTGAAACTTCAGATGTTCTAGTTAAAGCATACTTAAAAATATGTTTGCTTTTGCTATTTGGGATGCACGTACAAAACAGGTGTCTTACATCTACATCTCTTCTCACAAATTCTGGGCCACTTGAGATGGGAGGTGGGTAAGGACCTTTTGTTACATAAATGTATTTCCATATTTCTGATCAGTTATAGCCTTTTCTGCACTCCTGCTGCTAGTTCAGTCCAGCACTGCAGCACTGCCTTTCTCCCGTTTGCCCCTGCTGTGTGCTGCAATCCCAACCTGGTCCAACTGGAATAGAGCAAGGAGCTCAGGGAGCCATACAATGGGAATGCAGAATCAGGGGATCACTTGCTCCTTTGAACCCCCTTGCTGATAGTACTCCTGCCTCTCCTTCGGGCCTAGTACAGAAGCCAGTCTTGGAGGCAACACTTCCTGCGGATGGCCAGCGAGGGCAAGGGAGGCTGTTCCGTCTCAAAAGAACAGGAGACCATCATGGTGTTACAGAATCACTTCCACTGCCTGCTGCAGCCCCCTCCACGGCTAGAGGAACCAGAGGAAAAGGGTGTTAGTAAGAATACAGAAATCATAATTCTCAGCCATAATCATGCCAGGTCCAGATTTTGATCTCTTCTTCAAAACAGTTAAAAGTACTGCAGTTCTGTGTATTTTGATACTGTTTAATTTATTTAAAACAAACAAAACTGTAAAACTGGCCTAAAATGAATCCATGGATGTTAACAGTTAACAATTTTGACTCACTATTTTCCATAAAGTTTCATTGGCATGGATAAAATTCAAATCTGAGTAACAACTGTATTAATATCCACAACTGTTGAATAAGTCCTATTAAACCATATGAGAATTTATCATGAGTTTTCAGAGAGATTATACACAGAAATGACTGAGATATTAATTTAAATACTTAGCTATTTTCATTATTAGTCTAAGAATCTTGAAAACAATACAATTACGTTAAGAGTTAAAACTATGTAAAATGATAAAGCTATGAGACAATTCATGTGCACTGAAGTAAAAATGTCTCTCATTCTTCCCAGGTAACCACCATTGAAGTGCTCCATCCTCCAACTAAATTATCAGAAATGTGATCAAAATGAAAGCAAAGAATAATCTTTGCACTTAGTAATAAAGATTTATAATCTTCTTATTAATTTCTGTGTCTGTCCAAAATTATGCAGAATAGAAACAGCGGAATGGTGTTTATCCAATCACTGTGAACAAACGATGTAACTGTCTTGGTTCCTGGCCAAGAGAGAGTTAATTTTTGCAGTATCCAGGAGGAGGCATAGCCAGGACTTAGAGATTATTCCATACCACCTCACGTCATTTGCCAGGGATGGGGAGGGGAGGGAAAGAGGAGGGGAGGGATCTCTTCCAGGGAGAAGGGGCTCCTTCTCGTTGAGGTCGCGTGGCTGAGATAGCGTGCTCTGTGGTGAGGATTTTGCATGTGAAACTAAAATAGCTGGGTCTATCAAGGACTACTTTCTGCAATCCTATGACTCTAACTCATTTGAATTTTTAATTGACAAGAACATGACTGGCTTTCATTCTAATTACATCCTCATTCCAATGCAGAAGTTGGACAAGAGGAATACATAAAAGATATAGCAGTGCGGTTAAGTCCTTCACCTAAGTAAATAGTTGAACACCTGATTGTGTAAGGAAGCCCAATTAACAAAGCTACCCAACTGCTTTAATTTAAATGTCTGTTTACCAATTTTGCTGGACTATGACCTTAATAAAGTAATTTTTATGCTCTCATCATTTTTTTTACACACAGGCAAATGATAAATCTTGTGAGTTAAATGATAAATCTTGTGACTCAAAATTTTCTTGCAATTTTATGAGCATCGAGAACAAGGTGGTGTCATCCATCACAGAGATAGCGTCCCTAACAAAGTTATTTTTTTTAATGCTTTGAGACTTGCTCTTGTAAGAAATGTAAGGAGTGTCACAGGCCTACTAACAGCCTCTCAGAGGAATTAATGATAAGACACAATAAAATTCCTACTGAAATAGATATCATCAGATTATCCAGCACAGCTCCAGTGAAGCTATGAAGCCATGAAGGTTTACCCCAAATAAGAAATGGATTGTGAAGCCCTTCCACATCCCAAACATAATTTTAGATTAAAATTCTGGCAATCTCTACTAAAATAATTAAATTCAGGTACAAATTAATATTAATTTTATGCTGCTAACAATGAGTACTTACTTTTGCATGCAGGACAGCTTGCAATATGCCTAATGTCTAATTTGCATTGTAGAATAAAACTGAACTACTACTCAAAGTATCAACGTAGGTAACAACTTCTTTGGCATCATCCTTGACCTTTTATAACACACAAGAGTTTGCACAGCTTTAGTAAATATCTGATATCTGAAAATCGTTAGGATATCATTAAAACACACACTGGGGTTCTATCTATTCCTACTAAGTAATGACATTAAATTTGTCAATCTTTTGAAAAGTCAACAGGAAGTAAATTATTGCAATATCTATTTATTTTTTAGGGAAATATTCACACTGTTGATCAATTCAAAATGCAGTATTTTTAATAGGAAGAATAGCAAGTTATTGACTAATATCGCTAGGCTTGCCCAAACAAAACTGGATAGGGAATATTGACTTTTCAGGTCAAATTATAAAGTCTGAGAAATCTCTTCTTTTCTTTTCTCTTCTTTTTGTGTCACTTTGGTCCTTTTCTTTTTTTCCCCCATGTAAATTTTCAATCTTACAGGATGATGTCCAGTTCTGCAAACTTGATTTAAATCCTGTTGCAGTTCATGTGATCACATGCTGGCATTGATCGACTACAGACCAAGAGAAGTAAAAAGATAAGAAATATATTCCTTGATTTCTTATCTGTGTTTGGAATCACTATTATTTACTTATTCCTTCATCATTAAAACACTCAGCAAGAGAAAACAGAAAATTTATTCTGGCAACCAAACTGCAGACATGACAGACAACAGATTTTCAAGATTCCACTCGAATATTCTTTTTCTTCTCTTTCATTCCCATTAAATCTTTACCATATATCAACACTATCATCAAAATTATATATTTGGATGACATTATGCTTGTAATATAGAAGGCTGAACAAATCCTTAAAAAAACCCCAACCAATAAAAACCCCACAAAGCCTCATAGTTCTAGTGACTTATGACAAAGATTAGGAATTGAAACCAAGTGCTTTACAAGATTGCATTATCTGTATTCCACTTGAACAAGCAAAAGCCGTAAAATGGCTCACAATAAATTTCTGTTACAAAAGAGCAAGGTAAATCAACAACTCTCCAAAGTATCTCGCAGCTGCACAATAGAAGTCCTAGTTACCAAAAGCAAATTAAAGACAGAAGACCAATAAATATCATGACCAAGCCAGCATCTAGTACCCAGACAGTGATACTCACCCCTTAGGGATTTTAGCACAGACATTAATTATGTCTTCAGCGGAGCATTTGCTAAAGCAGACCTCATTTCACATAGATAACTAAAATCTCACTCAAAGAATGGTAAGTGATGAGCTAAATTCTGTTCTGAATTCCCTGGGTCCCTACTGTCAAATACTGTGCCAGCAAATAACAGACATGAAGGTCTGATGCTATGGGAGCATGGAAAATTATGACCAATATCAACTTAGTAGGCTATAATTCCATTAATGATATATATAGTGACTTAAAATTCTAGAATTCTGACTATATTGCAACAGAACAGAAAGAAATCTTGAAATATAAAGGAGAAAAAAAACCAGAAAGTGCAAAAAAAATATACAGTAAACAGCAATGATTTAATATTTCAGAAAAGGACAGTCTTGGCTTCAGCAGAATTAGCATAAAGATTGTAAAAATGTTACAATCCATTTTTCCTTTGATATTAGGCTATGCTCAGTCATATCCTAACAATTCACAGAAGTCATAATTATTCTTTACAGGAATGGAGCCACAGAGTTTTCTGTATTGCAGCCCTGACAAATTGAGATTATCACTCATATGTGAGTATATGTTGGATGGAAAAGGCCTAAAAGGAAGTCCACTCTGGCTCTGCTGAATTTCTCTAAAACCAGACTAGGAATTTATCATCTACTGTTGCTTCTCAAAACACCATGTGCATGGGAAAGAAAGCAAAGAAGAGCACCAGGATACAAAAATGATAATATTTTTCTCAGATAAGGTATCCTGATACATGATGTTAGATACAGATAGAACATTCACAGGAGTGTAGCCTCAGTCGTGAGAACTGAAACTTAAATTTTAAAATTGAAGGGAGACTATGGTATCTGCGGTCTGCATGTATTACTTTAGCCTTTTCAATATTCTGCATTTTGTGGTCTGTTTGTTTCTGTATTTGCTTACAGATTACTAAAGCTGTAATCATGGAAAATTGTCACTAGAAAATGAAATTTCAAAAAGCTAACAAAATCAAAGGTAATTCTGTTTATTATTATCTTTCAAGGACTACATAACAGTTTTGACAGTTATCGCAGCAAATGTGAAATGTCATAAACTTGTTATAAGAAAGATTTTCACAACAATTGAAAATAATATCAGCTCTGTACAATCATGACTATATTTTGAAACATTATTCTAGCACCGTTCATCATGACTGATAGTCATGAAAGGATGTAAAGGCGGACTGCAAGATTTGTTTTGGATCATATTTCACCTGTGGCTAACACATAGCCTCTAATCTCCCACTGAAAAGACTGACAATGAATGACATTGTTGGATTTTAATGAGGGAGAGGGGAAGGGAAAAAGAGTGGAAAGCAGTGAGAGGGAAGGGAATGGTTGTTTTAAACATTTAAGTGCTTTTCTTCTCTGCTGTTAGAAGAACCATGACAAAATAGCTCAAAACATAGCTGCTCTTTTTGTTTCTTATAGAAGTATGAAGAAGCTGTAACTATTTTTGAAGACCTATACAATTGCAACAGGCTTGCTGAAAAAACCTTGATTATAAAGACAAATCTGAAGAGAAAAATTTTTTTCCTTTTCAAGACTCAGTGAAATTTCCATTGTCTCAGGAGATGAGGAAGAGTCAGATACCCTCATTAGATAAATCAAGGAAACACAAAAATGCCAATGAAATTCAAACTCACTAACTGAATAAACTGCAACAGTATTGCAAAGAGTATTTTAAAAAATTGGATAGTAATTGACTGGAACTTTTTTATACAGCTCCTAAATACCCCACAGCTTCTCTCACAAAGATTGTTCTGCCTTTGAAAGAAATGAAAGTTTTTGGGAGAAAGAAACATCTAAAATAAACTGATTGGAGAAACTGGGGCACAGGTTCTTATTTTTGTCTTGTCTATGACCATGATATTTTAATCAAAAGGAAATAATCACAGATCCTTCATACTTATGCTATTTATACCTTAGTAGTAGCAATAAAACTACTGTTCAGCCATATTCAAGAAAAACAATAAAATTCTTGAGAAAAGCAATCCAGAGAAGCAGTCTTTCTTATAATTTCCAAAAAATGTCACTGAATGCAAACTATTTTTCACTTTTTAACAAGTTTACCTTGCTCTCTTATAACCTCTTGTTATTTGCATAACTGCATCACTGTCAAAGGCATTGGGAGGTGTGCTAATTCCTGCATGTTCTATTCTGATTTGTGCAATTCCAGTACAAGTTCCATATTGCAACAAATCAAAATGTTTATGAATAGCACCAACGTATTTCACTCCTTATCTGAAGTAAAACAATCATCAGCTATAAACTTTGTTCATCAATACAGCAAGATATTGACAAATGATATCTGTACACAGCAATAGCTTTGGTTTTATTGTCATTTAGCAACTTCTTCATTCATTTTCAACCCACACTGCATTATTTTTATTTCCTTTAGAAATTCATCAAGTAACTTTATGTTTACACATGCATGCAGTACGCCATTAATATAAGCTATATTATACTTTTCCATGTTCCAAGAAAATCATATTCATAAACTGATCATAATTTTAGCTTTGCAGTAATTACTTCTATTACGGGTCAATGTGACTAATGACACGTTTATCTAACAGTTCAGATCTTTGATTACCACTTCTGTAGACATCTCTGAGTTATTCTAGGGACTAATGATTGCATATCTATGATCATATAAGGACTAGTGTGGGCTGAAAATTCAGCCTAGGCACTAGAACACTTTGTTTATAGTTCTGTTCAGAGTTGGCTACACAAAGTAACTGCCTGTTTTCTAGTTTTATACTCCAATCTACATTTGAATTACAGCCTGAAAAAAGTTTCAGCCAAACAAAAGTCTTCGGGAGAAGAAGTTACAATCTTTAGCTGTTTTTCCCTGTGACAAAAATCAGCACAAATGCCATGCTTTAGCACAGGCTTCCCATACAACTTGTGTCTGTTGTGGGTTTCGTACACACAGCCATCTTAGTTGTATTTAACAGAATTTAACAGACGTATCTCATCCCCAGTGATAGAACGCTTCAGATTAAAAAAGAAAAGGAAAGAAAAGAAAAAAAAAGGAACAGCGGAAAAAAAGCAAACAAACAAAAATGTAGCTTGGGTATATAAATCTCTAACATCAGTGAATTCACCATCAGGCAGTGAATATTTTAATAGTGAAATATCTCATCCCAAGGATAAGACTCTATGTAAAATAAACAATGAAAATATAAATTGCTTAAGCAAAATTTTCAATTCAAAATCATTTACTGTGTAACTATCCTGCCAGTCCCTGCATCACAGTAACAGGAATTTTATATGCATTTCTTTATCAAGAAATAGAGAATAAGTTGCACTTATGATCAACTCATCATAGTCTGTACGCATCTGAGGCCCTTGCTGGTTCAATTAAGAATTCTATTGATGTGAGAAATGATTGGACTCCATCAGTTTCATTTGTGGGTTTGTCCTTCTATAGTAAATTTGCCTCACTTAACATAGCAAAAAGATGCCAGCTTGATATACAACAATCTAAACTTAAGCATTCAGCAAGACATAACCATCTGATGTTTACCTCTCTTCCTTTTCACCTCTTCAGTACCTAATATCCACAGCTCTGCTATACAGAGTTCAAATTTGGACTTTCTTAACCCCAGAAAGAATAGATAACTCTACTTGAGTCCTTAGATTTGAATTCATCTCTTCGTTCAGGGAAAACACTTTCATTTTATTCCAGGAGAGAGCAAGAGGTGGCATAAACATGGACGTGACTGTCATAGTCAGGGTGATTTTATTCCAGTGGAAAATTTCCAAAACCAAGACAAAATTTTGACAGTCTGTTCAATTAATGGTTGGGTTTTTTGTGTCTACAATGTAGGAAATATTAAATTATTTCAGAGAGAAATAGATGTTTTGTGTGTTGCATACATTATATCTAGTAATGACTTCGAATGAAAAATTTGATTTACAAAGTAGAAGAAATGAAGGCATTTTACATAAAATTCTTTCTGTAAAGAGTTTTTATTCCCACTGGAATGTGATGGCTAAGAGAAAAAAAGTCTACATAATTATCTTTTGAAAACTCAACGCAAGATTGATTTTGTACTTTTTTTTTTTAGAATACATTTGATATTGACTTTTCTTAATGTTAAAGAAAACAGTGTGAAGAAAAGTTTTATTCTTTGTTTCAACCTCGTTCACTTCATCAACAAGAAAAATATACAATAGATGTATTTTTTTTTTAACTTTTCCAGAATTTTTTTGTTTCATATGCTTGAACTATTTAAACATTACTTTAGTACAGAAGCAGCTTTGGTCTGAGTTGTAGGTATATGGCTGAATGAAGAATAAAAGGCAATTAAAGGGATTTGTATGGGAAAAAATCCCATGTATATACTGAGAGAAGTAAGATGTGCAAAATGTGGACTTTTTCTGTAAACTTTATGTATAAAAATCAGTAACAAAGAGCCATGATATTTTTCATTCATAGACAATTACATCCTGTCTGAACAAAGTTGAAAAGATTAAATATTAGGAATCCATCTAAAAATACCTCAGCATTAAAATCTAAATTCCAAATTTTACCAGAAAATTTGAGCTCTTTTAGTCTTACTAAGTATATCTGAGTCTGAAACAAAGCTGAACCAGCCCAAAGACAAAGAGCTGAAACTGAGGTATCTTTACACCGAAAGAGTTCCTTTGGTATGTAATTGTCAGTGATGCTATCAGAACACACATGCTGTGGAGATGGCTGCTCACACAACTAATTCCAAGTGAGGTTTGCTTGAGCAGAAGTATTATATAGACAACATTATAAGAAGATACCTTCACATTCTTGTTGCACTTGGACACGAAAGAACCAACGCCGACAGGGTTAAGCAAAAGCGGGCAAAAGCCGGGCAAAAAGCCCAGGGCTCTGCGCTACACTTTATTTATATATGTTCTTAGAAATTGCTGTGGATTGGAGGGAGAAATCAACACCCCTCAATCACACTGGTCAAAGGAAAGATTTATCAAATTTCTCCGCCTAGGAGAAGTGGAATGCAATCATCAGCATGGTTAGCAAAATATAGCACTATTTACAGAAAAAGCCTGTGAGAAAACTCTTACAGAAAATGAAAACATCGGAAACTGCAAAACTCAGGGTAACACATTCTCTGTAAGGATATCATGAAACTCAAAACTAATTCTTTCCTTCACAGATTGTGTTACAAATTTTCCAAAGTTGTTTCACACCTTTTGGACATGACATTAACAGAGACTACACAAATGTGAGCAGCTGCCTAATCATGTTGATATTTTTTTGTAAGGCAGAATGTAAATTTGGAGGAAGCAATAACTATGAGGTCAATTTTAAACTTACTTTAGATTCAGTAGACAGTTTCAGGCATAAACAGATCAGGAAACTGATCCAGGTAACCAGCACACTCATGATCACTCCCAAAGCTTCTCTTTATATACAGTCTCAACAATTAATTTAATATCAAATGAAAGGAAGAGGCTGAGGAATCTGACTAAGATTATATTTAAATAGGGACCATCTACTATTTAAAATGAAATTGATGTACTCAGACTTTTAAATCCTCAAATTAAAAATACAGTACCGTCTATTTTGAGCATAATGGTGAAGTGTATATACACAGGTCGGTGTTGGTGTCCATGTATCTAAAATCATGTAAGGAAAATTAATTTAATCCTGATAAAGACTTTAGAAAGAAATAAACCATAAATGTGTATTAGGTGCTAGGAAACCACTATGGAGACAAAATGCACGATGTTTACTTTTTAAGTCTGGAAACTTTCAGACACCAAGAATTTAAGAGCAAAAAGAAAATTTACTGTTATGACAGCTTTATAAATAAAATCCCAGACTCTCTCTACAAAATTCATTCATGTACCAGAATGACCCAAAAACTGAAGGCTATAGGTCTGTGCATGGATTCTGTGGCTTAAAACCACATTAAGGCTCTGAGGTAAGAACAAGATGCATTCACAATATAAACACTAGGATAGAAACAATCTAGATTTTGCAAACCTCTGTGAAGATAAAATGTTATATACAATTGTCTATATAGAGTAACTGATAATTTTCTCCTGTGTTATGAAATATATAAAACATTTTTTTTAGTTACTTATCTATTAAAAAGTTGTTCATTTACCTCACACAGCAACAAATATTATTCACCTAAAATATTTTCAAAATATATTGCTTGGAACATACATTCTCAGAACAATATCAATTTGACTGTTCATTTTACTTCACTGAAAGTTGTAGTTAAAAGCCTTAGTACCATGTTTTATTTGACATAAATTTAAATAACACAGTCTTCTGAGCTCATTTGGAAAAGAGTAAATGTTATTGTCAAAATAAGAGAATAGCCAGTTCTATTATTTCTGCTCCACCAGCCTTTACAGAAGTGAGACAGCTTCATATTTCTACTTCATTAATTTCATTTTCCCTTATATAGATCAATATACAAATAGTCTTGTTGATTAAGGAAAGTGGATGAAGGTTGATACACACAAAGCTGTATTCCCTGTTGATGGGAAAAAAAGGACTGAAAGCAGTCCTCTGTTGATGGGATAAATCCACTTCAAGTCATCTTGCAAAATAAAAGGGGTAGGAAGAGGTCATAGGGGAAGTAGCAAAGGCCTTCCAATAAGAAGCTTCTCCTGGGGTTCCTCTCCTCTGCAGCAAGAGGATATGAATTGGAATAACATCCAATCCAAACAAGAAACGCCCCAGCACTTTTTCCTCTATACAATAACACCCTTTACTGACACTTCTTTTATTTAATAAGCAACAGGACATAAAATAATGTTTCACATGCCCTGTCATACCAATCATGCTTTGAATTCTTTCTTGATTGATATGAGCTCAACTAATATAGAAGTCTTTACTGATTAAAATGCAGTTGAAATTAGAACAGTCCCATGGACAGTTTTGATGATGAACTTACTGAACTATTACCTGAAAACTAACCATGTGGGAAAATCGTCTATTAAATATATTTCTTAAAATTTTGTGATTGCTTCCATTACTTTAAAAAAGATATTTTTGTTTAGCAAGGTAGATTTCATTTTAATTATTGATTTCTTCATGCTTACATGAGAAAATACAGCTCCAAGTCTTTCGTACTTTTACAATGATGCAATATCTGTGTGAAGTGAGCAGAGTATTTGACATTCAGTTTTCAATTCTGCTCATTGATGCTCCCACATGTTTGTGTAATTCTGCCTTTATCTTATCTGTCTCTCTCATCTCATCTGCCTCACTTCCTAGTTTATTTTCCACTTTTTTAAACGTAGGTTCCAATTCATTGTCTGCATGTGCGTACTAAGGACAGTAGTATATTATGTCAGTACAAACAAAAGCTGACTGCCTGAGATTTCATTTTGTGAGAGAGAATGAAAAATGTAAAAACAGCAGTTCTCTTACAAGCTGATTAATATTCTTTATTTATAGTCTTACTCTCCCACATAAATAAAGTATATACTTATGACTGTGTGGACTGATCTAAACAATCAGGTAAATACATGACATTGTGATCTGCTTGACTATCTGCCACATGGGAAAGTAAGCTGTCATTGTCTACATATATATGTAGAAATGTAATACAATAGCATAAAATGTGGTTAATACTCCTAAAATATGAACTGTGAATTCCAAAAATTAGGATGTGCATTATATTTTAAAATTATATTATTGTAAAATTATCTGAGTTAGATTGTAAAGAAAGATAATTTGTAACGTGATTTTATTTGAATCACAGAATCAGAAAATCATAGAATATCAGGTTGGGAGGAACATCAAGGATCATCTGGTACAGCCTTTCTTGGCAAAAGCATGATCCAGACAAAGGGGCCCAGCATCCTGTCCAGATGAATCTTAAAACTGCTTCTCTGGGCAGTTGATTGTTCTCATTGTGAAAACATTTCCTCTTCTGTCCAGTAGGAATCTCTCCACAAGTTACTTGCACCTATTATCCCTCCTCTTTTCCTTGTGATGCCTCATAAAAATGGAGTCTGCACCTTCTTGTAGCCTCCCTTTAAATACTGGAAAACTGTGATAAGGTGTCCCCTCAGCCTTCTTTTCTCAAGGCTGAACAAACCCAGTTAACCCAGTTCTCTTAGCCTTTCCTCACATGGCAGGCTTCCCAGCCCCTTGATTATCTCTGTGGCCCTCCTCTAGACCCTCTCTTGCCTGTCCACAGCTATTTTAGATAGCAGAGACCAAAAAAAGAATACACTTTCAGGCATGGACTGACCAGCACTGAATAGAGTGAACAGAGACTTCTTTACCACTGCTGGTGATGCCCTTGTTGATGCAGCCCAGCATCCTGTTGGCTTTCTGCGCTGCAGCAGCACTGCTAGCTCACAATGAGCTTGTCCACCAGCCCCCCCAGGTCCCCACTTGGGTAAATCCCAGCCTGTTCTGCACTCCTGGGCTATGTTTCCCAGACATGAAACTTTACACTTTGCCCTCGCTGAATTTCATAAGACATTTTCAGCCTATCCAGATCTTTATGCAGAGCAGCTCTCCATTCCAAAGTGTATACTTCCCCACTCGGTATCATCAACAAACTTTATCAGGGTACACTCAATCCTGTTGTACAGACCACTTATGAAGATATTGAACAACACTGGTCCAATATCAGTCCCAGGGGGACTCTACATGTGACAGGATGCCAGTTTGAAAAGGAGATATTTACCACTAACGTCTGGAATATTTTGGATTACTTCTATGACTCTGACTTGTAGAACATTAAAAATTGCTGGAATATTTTTTGCTTGACAACAGGAAATATTATTCAACCATAGGTTACCTTTAATTGAAGAGAAATGCTACTCAGTCACAGTCATTTTCGAAGAGCAACAAATAACAAGGATCAAGGTTACAGCCCAGGTAATTACTGTGCTTACAAGTAAGAGAGCAATTAGGTTAGTTCTCCTGTATCTTGTACGCACTTTTATTACACAGCAAACTGAATTATGCTGCGTATCTGGAATGGAGTGTTACACGATTATTTACATGATAAGGTCTTGCCCTACTTGAAAAGTTATTAAAGAATCTCACACACATCCCTTCTGAAAGATATGTAGAGCAGTCCATCTGTACTAAAGAGTAGCCAGGATTGAAATGTGTACATGATCCCTGGACAAGCCATTAAATATTATGTGCAGATAGTATTTCTTTCCACTTGCATTGCAGTCACTAAACAGAATATAAATTCCATACTAACAATCTTTAAGCAGCATTTAAAAGTTGTAAAAATATTTATAAAACTACCATATAAGAAGCTTTATATTTCATTATCCCAATCCTATTGATACATGAGGGAAATTATTTTGTTCTTCAACTTATAATCGAAGCAACTGCAACTTATTTTAAATGTTTGTTGGGTTTTGTTTTGTTTGTTTGTTTCTCTTTAGCCCTTTACTGCTCAAATGGAGAAGTAGTTAAATTACCTATGATCATAGATGTCTTCAAGAAAACTTTTACAAGTGAATCAGATTTCTGGTTGGGAAACATTTTTGAGAGTTTGCATATGAGGGGGAATAGCACTGTGTTACAACTAAAAGCAATTTTAACTAAATTAAGGGATGTGTTTTTTGTGATTTTTAAGGTTTATGTATTTGGCATCACTGAAGTATCCATTCAACAGCTCAAAAATCATGCATGCAAGCCTAACTATATTCCATCAAAACAAAGTCATAACAAATGTGCTAATAATTTAATGAAAATGCCAGATTTCTTATGGCAATTTTGATGTGTCCATCTAACCAGGACATTTTGACATATCAATTGCTTTAAATAATTATTTAATAACTTTTTAAATAAGAATACTATGTATGTGAAGCTGTACTACAATTTCTAGTAGAATTACAGTTTTAAAACTATCAGTATCAGAAAATCCAGTTAGCATCTGAAAAAAAAAAAAAAAAGAAAAGAAAAGAAAGATCTGTTTCTAACCACAGTTTAATTACATTCAGTTCTAAAACTGTCTTTCAAAATTAATGTAAATTTTCAGGACTGTTGCATCACCAGTGATGTCAATATGTCTAAGTAATGGCACATTCTTATTGCATATTTTATAATGTTAAAGTACCATTCAAATATTAATTAATAACCTTTTTGATGGAACTTGGACAGGATAGAGTCAGAAATTATTCATTTGATGCACGGTATAATGCAAATAGTGACTATTGTGGACAACTTATTCCTCAGTATTAGTACAGGATCAGCATGCTAGAAGACCCATTGTTTCTACTGCTGTTATTAGTTCACTAACAAAATCAGCACATGCAACTAGATGACACATGATTTAACGGTGGACCTGACACTGTTAGGTTGGATTTGATGATCTGAGTTTTTTCCAACCTAAATGATTCTATGTTTCTCTGTGGCAGGAGAGCTCTATTTCATAGCTAAACTTAACCATTTGCACTTACCTTAGAATCCTCACGTAAAATTAAATCCTTAGTTAAAACTAAATACATAAATCATGCTGAACTTTATGTATCTATATTCTCTTTACTTTCCAATATCCTGTTTTAATTAAGATCCAATTTATTCTGAACTGATTTGATATTCCTTGTGTTCTGAGCAGTATATTGTCATATATATATTATCATATAGTGATGGCATCAAATCCTAAAGCAACTCTTTATAACTCTTAAAAATACCTTGAGAAATGGGACTGAATGTCATTGGAAATGACATCTATGTAAGTTACAGTCTAACTCTATCAGTACATTAATCCAAATAACAAGGTAAACTTCATTCAAATATGTAGACGTGGTAGAATGTATGGATCTATGGATGATGCAAATAAACAACCAAATCCAGCTCAATCAGAAAAAAATGGTGACCTAAATTAACTGTAGTATTGTATTCTCTTCCTCCCCAAGAAATCTATTCTATTTGCATTTGTGGCTTGTTTATTTGGCAAAATTCAAAGAAAAATCAAAGAAAAAGAAAAGTACAAAACAGGACTATGCAGATGCTTAGCATGCTGGTATTTTAGGTTCCCTATCTGTCCTTGGATAGAACTACATGTTTCTGAACTCCTGGGTTTTCCTAACATATTAATGCTCATTATCAGTGTCTCATTATTGCCTGCTATAAAATTAAGGCCTCAGAGTGAAGAGGATGTTGAGGTCAAGGTTAGCTTTGCAGTAAATGCAAAGGAAGGTAGAAATAGAGGGAGTCAAGGCATTGAGAAAACAGCATCTGGTTAAAGAAACTCAGGATTAGCCTAAGAAAAAATTAGAGAACTGTACAAGCCTGGGAACAAGCCTGAGGAGGGTGTAACAAAGGAAGAATATCAAGATGAAATGACCAGGGAAAAAAACAAAGTATTAGACACACACACACACACACACACACACACATCCCAAACAAACAAACAAACCAAAAAATCAAACACCTCCTTCCTTTTCCTGATTACCTTTTTGATGTTGTCTGGAAAGTTAATTTTAACAACTAAGAAGAAGAACAGTGTTGAAAAGAAAGACTACAAGGTCAAAGAATGGGAAAATCGACTCATTTTCCAGCTTGTCTGATGATGCACATTTAAGATATGCATGTCTTAATGAAATGCATGAAAAAACCCTTAATTCATGTTAAAATTTTCCCTTTAAGAACACTGTTCTTCCCACATTTTTCAGTATATTATTAATGATTTTCTGTAGGACAGGTGCCTGCCTAAAATTCCTTGTCTATGATTTTTCAGTCAACTTTACAATCTAAGCAGCTTTCAATAGCTCCACAGTTACTGAGAACTCATTCAGGCCACATTTCATTATTTATTTCGTCATAGAAACCCTTACCTACCATGGAGAGGAGGAAATGGATACCTCTGACAGACAAGAATTCTGCTGCCATATAATTGTACCCTTGGAAAGTTTATTCAATATGACAAACTCATTCAACATGAAATCATGGAACCCGAGGTATCAGTGAAATGTGAAATACTGCTATCAAAGTGAGCCATAAGCATATGATTTCCCGCTGTGATAGAAGCTACAACACACAAGGACTTTAAATGGACCCCAAATGCTATTTTATGTATAGTTTATTTTCATTTTAAAAGCATAGTACAGAATGAGGAGTAAATTAGAAGTGGCCATTTTCATTGCTAAGTAAACAAATAAGAGAGAAGTGCTACAGGCTATTTTAAATCTATTTGGGAGCTTTTATCAGTAGCGAGATACATGCAGATTGATTTTGAGCTGCATTATTTTGAAAGCTGTTTTTTTTTCCTTAAAAAAACCCCAGTCAAACAACCTAAAGAGTTTTACCTGACAAGTCTTAATTAAATCCAAGGATCTCTGTTTCCTTAGTAACCACTCATAGCATCACTAGCATTCAAGAGAGAGCAGCAGGTGCAAGAAACCATAAAAATGAAAAATTCCTCTTTTGCCAATGACTTACTGAAATATTAGATTGAAGTATTTAATACTGGCTTCCTACTGATTTCAGTGACTTCTGAGTACAATCTTCTATCAATCTTTAAAAAAATTATACACTACTGAGAGTCAATTTTATCTTTTTTTTTTTCTTTGACATTCCACATCCTTATGTTACAGGATTGTGTACTTGTATCTATTCTTGTAGTTTGATACAATTGCATGTTTCAGAGTCAAGTGCATACTCCTGTTAATCTAATCTTCATGATCTTTTTTGTGTTATATGTTTGAGATTTGTAGATGGAAATATGAAAGTATATAGTGCTGTAGAAACTGAGGAGACAGTTTACACGGGCTTTACAGAGGAAAAACAAACTTTACAGAGAAAAGAAAAATTATGTAATTGTGGTGAATTAAAAATGAAAAGCTGTGAATGCTTTCTATATTTCAACAGTAGGTTTTCAACATGTTTTATCTCATATTTATATTACAACTACTTTTTATAAGAGTAATTTGTCTTTATTTAATAACTTCCACCAAAATGAAGACAGTTTACACCAAAAGAATATTTTTAAAAATAGGGTTGCTCATCTGGATCGAATCAAGTTCATCTACAACTTCTGACTCTCCTTGAGGGATGAATATGCCCCAAACATAAAGAGATGATCAGACTTAGATAAGGCATTTAAGCAGGAATGACAGCTCTCTGGCTTTAAATCCTTAAATGCCACAGTCACCTTGAAACTTTCACCTCTTATCCTCACTTTTCTCTCAAAAATGTTTTCAAAAAAAAGACCCTTTGCTCAGCATAAGAACTAATTACAATGGAAAGATGTTGCAATGCAGATCTGCTTCTGTAATGTGGTTAAACTTGTATTTTCAATCCTTAATAGAGCAGAGTCCATTTAGACTAAATTCTTGGTATTACAGGTTCCCTGCAGCATACAATTCTGTCTTTGAAAGTCCTTGCAAGCATTTAGTTCTCAGTGTGAGAAGATCCAAGCATCCTGTACAAGCCTGTGACTATTTAGCGTTATTCTTAGCCCTCATACAGAAAGCCCTCCCTATCTCTGAGCAGCCACATTTCCACAATGGCTCAGGACGTCTAATTACCAAGTTCAGTTCCTCCATTTGACCTGAGAGGAATTAAACCCATATTAAGCACAGTAACTGACATATCACTGTGCTAGACACCCTCACTCTGGCTTTTTGAAACCACATCATTAAGGAGAAATAATTACACATTTATTGAGCCAAAGTTCGAGAATAGGAATTGTTTTTCAGCCACTTGTTGGAACATTCATATGAGAAGGAAAGTCCATTTTCTGTTCTGAAAACTGCTGTAGTATTTTAAGTAATTATTCCATTCTGGTAGAAGCTGGAATTGTAAATGATCTGTTCCTGTGTAGATGTTCCAGTCACCAGCTCTGCTCCAATCTGATGTATATTCACTAGTGGAAGAAATTAAAGGGAACAAAAAAAATTCAGGCAAAGCTAATTAAATGTGTTCACCAGCTATATATTATTTTAATTAGAATGCTAAGAAGACTAGAAAAAGCACAGATTTTGGGGTTTTCAGGTGAATGAGAGGTAGTTTTGCGGCTTTTTTTTTTTTTTTTCTGATTTTATTATTGTTATTCAGGGGCTTTGATACACATTTTTGAAGCTTCTAAAATAACCCAATGAATTTGTCATATGAAGAGATAAAATACAAATGTAGAGTATCAATAGTGACTGTTAAAAATTATATGCCATCATATACATGGCTCACCTACAATTAATAGTGCTCATGATAAAAAGAAAACATTTTGTTCATGTATATACTTTTACCTAAACCACTATCTATTAACTTCTAAATTTAGTAGCCATGATATCTTTTTTTTTTTAATGGACTGGTTTACTCACAATACTAAACTCAAAAAACTGGGAGAGTATATCAGCTTCCAAAGGCACTTTATGACTAAACAAAATATAGAACACAACACAATTTTCAGGACACATCAGACCTCAACAAAACAGGTTCTAGCATCACTGGACTTCAACAAAGAGAGCTGTAAGTAAATTTCCAGGAGATAAAGGCAAATGGCAGAGACCTCTACCTAGTAATTTGTTCTGTCCAAAGAAGAAAAGAAAAAAACCAAAAAAAACCCAGAGAAACAGTTCAGTTTCTAAGAAAGAGAATATAAATAACAACTCCTATTTTCTATTCATGTAACAAGTCCACTTCAGATAAACTTATTCCTATATAACTGTTTGAAATAAGTCCTCATGCACAATTATATATGTTTTTAGCTATGATGTGAATAGCAGCCAGTTATTAACCATAATGAACATTGGGTTATTTAATCACCTCTATATTCTTAAAGAACAATATTTAAGGCAACTTTTGCCTTTTCAAATCCTCTGCAAAGGAAAACTTCATTTTTATCTTATTTACTAAGGATTTTTTTTGTTTGTTTGTTTAGTTTGAATATTTTGGAATTTTTTTGTTGTTTTTTGTTTTTGCCTTTCCCTTGATATTAAGAACAGAAGTGACTGACTAAGGTAAAAAATTGTGAAATTTATTCATATTGTTTTAGGGACAGCATGCCTGAGAAGTGAGAGAGAGAAAAGTTTCCAGCCTCTTCTTTTTCTCTTAACTCACAACTTAGCAAAAATAATTTATGGAGTGTTTATGCAGTGAACAAACACATAAACTCTGCCAACTGCTACATATGTAGCCACGTACTTTGATTGTGATGCATAACAAGTAAATTAAAAACAGTTAAAAGCTTATCCATAATTTAAATGCAAAATTTATGATAAGAATTGGTTAGTTAATTCCATCTCTAAGGATCAGAGTTTTGGAACTTGTTGGCTGAAGGAAATACAAAAGGTTATAGTGAAAGGAGAAATGTTTGACCTGTTGACACATTTGCAATTAGTGGGACATTATATTCACACTTTAATGGAAAGAATATTTATAAACTCTTCTGATACAATGAGATATTTGGCATTACTATTCAGGTCTACATCCTGGCCCCATGGTGCTGTGTATGATGAAAATATATGTATGAAGGGTTCATGTTACCTAAGTATAATAAGTACGAAATTATAACTGTATGGCTCTTCCTCCCTACAATTTTTGTTTCTTCAAACACAATTTTTCCATGAACTCAACCAACTGACTTTGATGTCAATGACATAGAAGAGTCTATTTTCATCAGCCAACCTCAAAAGAACAATTCAGTAACAGTCTGGAGAAAAATGGCAATTATGCAATAAAATCCAAATTACCTTGCACACTACAAATAGATCCAAGCTCTCCCTTTAATAATCTGTCATGGTCTTTGCATGCTCACTCATATTTCATATAAGGTCATTACTCTTGATCTGCTAATTTCCTCCAAAAACTCCTTGAAGTACCATGAAGTAGAAGTTCTCAATTGTGCTCATTCCTTTAGCATTTTTGAACAATAGAGCAATTTCTACGAATTGAACATTAGATTACTTCCTGAATTTAGCTAAAAAATTATGGAATAATTAAATAAGTTTAACAACATTCAAAGATTTGAAATATATTATTACTGTATTTTCTATTGTTTTCCCAAGTCCTTTTTATCCCTATATTGTCTTAGCTGTTAGCTTTGATTGCTTATAGATAATAATTGACAATCTAGTCAAACCAGTGCTTTTAATTTTTACATATTAGTTAGAACTGGTTAATATTTGTACTTATCTTAAAAAATTTCAAATGCTATACAGTAAAACTACTAGCTCTAATCATACCATTCAGATGCTCAACAGCTTTTTGGAAAATGGAGAATGAATCTCTAATAATTAAATATATTAAGATTATTTAAGACACTTAAAGAAACAAAAAAACCCCAAGAACTGATGGAAAGCCTTTACTTTGGAAGTGGAAAATGTAGGAACCAAATTTGTTCACAGTGCAGAACAAGGGAAAAACACATAAATTAATTAAGTTTATCTGCTGGCTTGGATATGTATCAAAGTGCAGTAATTACTACAATTTGCATTAAAAAAGCTCCAACCATCTTCTTTGATATTAGACACCTAGAAAGAAAGAATCATTTAATTATGTATGCTTTACAATATCATGGGGGAAAAACCAACTACTTGAAAGAACTAAGCCATTAAGCTGGATATAGAAACTCCTCAATGGTTTCTGGCTCCCATTACTGAAATACTCTCATTAGTTAGAACTAGCTGGAAAGAGATCATAGCCTCTTCTTCAATTTTTAATTAAGCCAAACATCCTTTTCCAGGAACCCTATAAGAACTTGAGAGAGGTGGGGGGTTCTAGATACATCGATGGGGTTAATAAAACTAGAAAATATTCTTTCCAAAAAAAAAACAAAACCCCATCACTTACCATTAGAGCTTCACAGATACAAAATACTTCTAAAAGATATTGTTACCATTTAAAAATTTCTGCCCCACCTGCAAAGAATGGTAGACTAATCTTTCATAATCTTTTAAAAGTACTTGTACTAAAAATACACAAAAACAAAATAAAAAGTCCCAACCAACCGAGCACAAAGCCCCAACCAACCAACCAACCAACTACAAACACCTGATTCTATTTCACATCTATTCATATTTTTGTAATTATGTCTGCCATATTATATGATCTATGTCCAGTCTAAGAAGGAGTCTGGCAAATCTTCAACCCCAAATAGTTCTAAAATAATTTCTAATCCAGATGTGTGAATTTGAATTATTGACATTAAAGCTTAATCAGTGCACAGTCATTCCCTGCATATAACTGGTTATTACATTAATTTTGGACTGACTTACACCCACTGTTCCATTAAAAGGTAATTCAGTCTCCCAGAATAAAAGGCAAAAAGGCTCTACCTAGCTTAATTTTGTGTGCCTAATGTTCTTGAGTTAAGTGCCCTTAACTGAGAAGCACATGAGAAATGCTGAATCTAAGGCTTTGTACTGAAGTTTCTGGAGCTGCTAAAGTTCTGCTTCAGCTCCAGATCCGCTTCCTCATGTGTAGCCCCTGTGGCTGCATTTCAGAACATCAGGAATGAAAGGGGCTCAAGCACCCATTTGCTATAGAACAGCATGCCCTGGGTATTTCCTGCTGCACAAATGCTGAGTAGTTGGCTGCAAACGTTCAGACGAGTTTGCACAGCACAAGATGAAGCCATTCTCATTCTACACACTGTTTTATCTGTTTACGGACACATGTAATGTCCAGAGATTCCCAGACACCTAAGACATTGCTATTCTGAGCATGCACAGATGGTCCTTAGTGTTCACAGTTTTGCACCTGTCTCTTCTATAAATCCAGTTAAAATGAACAGAATACTTATTCATCAACCAGAGTTGCTTGAGGCAATCTGGTGTGTTCTGAACAGATGTAGAAGATCAGGTTTCCTGTTAAAACAGACCACAAGGGTTTTTAGAGATAGAAAATGAGGGCTCAATTATTTTCCTTGCCTGAAATGATGCAGGCTTTCCGCTCTTCTCTGGTAACTCACTTAGCAATCCAAAATAATGTGGTCTACAAGAGGCTATTCCTTGGAGCAAGGATTGGCAGTAAGAATTTCAGACTCTTCTTACACAAATAGAGATGAACAGAAGTAAAAACATCATGTAAATTACCACAGCCCTCCATCCTAGTGATCAGGATGCTTACCCAGGCTGTTCTTGTACCTGAGCCAAACAGTATTTCAGGTTTTATATTAACTAGTAGCTGTTTAGGAAAACAAAACAAAAACTGAAAGAGAACTGTAGCAGAAGTTATTTTGATTTTTTCTCATGCTATATACCTTCTCTTATATATCTTCTCTCTTATGCTTTCTTTCCCTCTTAAAAACAATTCTGTAATTAAGCATACAAATGAAATAGCTTTAGCTATCTCTGTGTTGACCTAGTAGTCGTAATCCTTATGGATAAAAGATGAAGGTTTAAATCAGTTTAAAAAAATTCAGTGGGAAAATTGCACATTGTGTAATTGCAGTATCCCCTGAACTGTGATATAAGAAGAAAGTCCATATTTCAACTCTCTTGTTATTGTTTGACAGTGGAAGGCAAAAACTACTTTCTGGGTAGATGAATATTGGAATTATGAATTCTGGGTAGAAACAAACGCTTTAGTTCAAGAAAAGACTGGGTCATCTCTGCAAGTCCTCTTTGAAAAGAATTGTACACTCTTATTTTATGCAACAACAGGAGACCCTTGAAAAGTACACTAATTATATTTTTGAAGAATCATTTAAGGTCTTGTTGCACAAAGAACATTACAAGAATTAAAAGCATTAGAGTGTCTGCAGATCACACATTTCTCTGGTGCCCTTCTTAATTACTCTGTTTGAAAAGAGGTAAAATTGAGCTGTTAGCTTTTCGTGGTATGAAGAAGCCTACCAAAAACAGAGTTTGAAATGAGAATACTTGAAATACTTTGTGGGCATGACAATTAGTACAATTATTTGGTGATCATATTAATAATGGGAATCAGATGTATAGAAAGAGATTCTTTGAATCCTTAACCATTCATGCTAGATTGTGAAAGTATAAATGCATAATTTAGAGTTCTCTATAATTTAAGATAAAAGGTTTAATTCCCTATTAATATATAAATACATATGAAAGTTAAAGGAAAAACCTGATTGTTCAGATGAATTTTTATGAATTCTACAAAAATTGCTTTTGATAGTGTGCTCAATCTTTCTAGATTTGTCTCTACATACCAAAAGTGAGGATTCACAACTCCAAAGTATGTAGGTTTCAGAACCCACAGGGAGTATTTGGTGCTCAGAGGATTCAGACATACTGCACTTTTTGGCCCTTGTTGGTTTAGGCAAGTTGAAATGTGAGTCTGCTGAAGAAAAGTAGACATTTAAAGTTCTTTAGACCTTTTAGTGTTGAACAGTGACTCATACTGTCTACATTCTCCACTCAGAAATCACTGTTTACCTCAACCCACAGACTGTGGACATCTGCATCTTTTGAGTGGCTGTCTTAGCTGCCAATATGTAGAGACACAAAATCACAGAATGGTTAAGGTTGGATGGGAGCTCTGGTGAGGTTGTCTGGTCCAACCTCCCTGTTCAAGTATGATCTTCCGAGAGAATGTGGCTCTAGGAAATGCATCCAGATAATTACCACATTATGTTACCTCTCTGGTGTATGTCCATACAAAAAATTACAACCTTAGCTCTCATCTTAGAGGTAGTACAAGTGAAGAGAGCAGGAATTTCTGGGAGTGTGGTTTAAGATGTCTAACGACATGTACTTAAAAGTGGCATTACTTTTGCTTCCACAGTGCTCTATATTTATACAAACTAGGTCTTCTCACTTATGTTTCAATTTCATAAGTGTAGCTAATTTGGCATGCATCCATAGGTTTCACTTTAATTAGGATTTTCATATACATAGCTTAACATTTCTGTATCAGTATATAAGTGTCTCAGCATCAGCTTTGATTTTTTTCTCATTATTATTCTCGAAAGCCAACCTGCTTTCCAGATCCTGTACTACAAGACCCTTTGAAGTTGTGTACCATGTGATACTTTGCTGCCCTGTCCAGTGAGTGAGGCTGCATTTGTCTTTCCACTGGGGCTTTTCTTTAACTGCTAGTAGAAGACCTGACATAGATAGGGAGTCAGGACAGTACAAGTGAAAAAAATACACAGCTTTTCACAGCCATGGGTTGTGAATTTAGATAGTGGGTGTTGTACTTGACATTTTCTATTTCAAAGGGGTTGCACTTGATATTTTCTGTTCAGACAGGATGTTAAGACTTGCCTTTTATTCTAAGCATGAGTATACAGATCCCAAATTCATGATTTGATCTGAACAAAAGGCTGTCTAGGAACGGATGGTTAAGATACAAGTTAACTTCTACATTAAAACTGGACTTATAAGGTGAAAAAAAACCCAAGCTCCAGTCTTTTTGGAAAGTGTTTAATAAAAAAAAGAAAAAATGACTAAAAAAAGAAAAGTAAACATTCAAAAAAGAAAAAAAAAAACCACCCAAAACAAACAAAAATTGCTTGTAAGATCACTAGAAATCTCCAAATACCTTCCAAATTAATACTGCTCTCTTTGTAGTTTTTTAGACTGTTCTGTGCCTTATAATCTAAATTTCAGCAGCAGAGCAGCTGTTGAAACAGACACAGATCACACACACAAATGAATAATACATTTTGTTATACTGTTGTAGATTTTTTATTAAAAAAATCTTTGACTAAATTATTTTCAATAATTTAGGCTTATTTTGCTTAAGATTATAATATTCATCCAGATGTCATTCACTTTTCATCACACTCAGTTCTTTCTTTTTAAATAACTTTGGAAGAACATCTGCAGTTTACAGCAAAAGATATAAAAGCATATGATACTTCTCATTGTGCTAGATTGGAAAGAAAAAATCAGTGTCAATTTTGACACACAATTAAAGAGTGATAAACATTTGGGGCTAGAAAATTTCAATGTGATAGTGAAAAGATCTGAAAAAGCTGAATCTGTAGTCTATAGCACCTAAAAGTTTGCAACAACTTTTGTAATTACTATTATTGATAGATTTTTTTTTTTTTAATTGTGCTTTTCAAGTATCAACTAGACCTTCTGTGTTTCTTCCTGGAAAAACAAGTTTTTCCTGGAAAAAGTTCCAGTGATACTTGTATATGAGAGTTTATTTCTAGTGCTTGCAGTTTAGATGGATAGAGAAAATGATGTATAGGCTTAAACTCCCCTTTCTGGACCGTTGCCACACTTTATGTAGAGAATTTCACTACTTACTAAAACAGCCACTTGAATATGTGCAATTTTTGTAGCAACAAATTACTTCATAGATTAGTCAAAATGTCATTTCTCATATGTACCACGTGAAATGAGCAATCCCAAGACAATTATAAAAGATTTTTTTTGCTTAGCTCAAGATAAACTATTTATCATGCTCACTAAACTGCAAGCTAGCATTGCTGTGAAAACTGCCCAAGTCATTCCAAAGGTTTTGGATCACAGATGCTCCAAAACCTGCCAATACCTGTTATACCAAATAGGCAGTTGAAGTACAGGCCGAGCTGGTGTCTTCAATTTATGAAGCTGAAGGATTGTTCTGTGTTAAACTCTGTCGTGGACAATATAAATATTATCTACAACCCTCTGCTAATCAACATTGAGATATAGGTTGGTGTACTTAAATCTTATGGGAAAAATGTAATCTTTAAAGACAAAATTATTTTAAATCTGAAAGATTTTGATCTATGGTGATCAACTAAAAAAAAATCACATGATGTGATTTATTTTGTGTTTATTAAAACTGTATGTTCTTACAAAATGAATAGTGCAAATAAACTTTTCTGAAATATCTGTATTTTAACCCATGTTACTGAAATATTACTAGTCTGTTCAAATAATTAATTCAGCAGTCAAATGTACTATTTTTTTTTTTTTTCTGGAATGGGATACATCAATACCCTTAAGGATTTACAAATTAATTTTGATAACAGAAGAACAAAAGTAAGTCTAATTACAAGCAGTAAAAATGGTATTATACAGGAGTTCAAAGCTTGTGTTCTTTTAATTGACTTTAAGTTTTTTCTATAACCTGATCGCTATAGGGATTTCTGTCTCTGATTTTAAATTAAAAAGTAATTAAAACACTTATCTAGTATCTGTACATTATTTGGGGTTTAGAAAATATAAAATGCAAAAGATAAAACTGAAATTATAGAACTTACAAAGGGCTGTATGCTGCAGCACTGAGGGTAGCCAACAACTGAGTCAGACACAATGTCCTCAAGAACTCTGTTATTAAAGTAGTTGACACTTTCTCACTGAGCTCTGTGCAACCACATTTGTGGTTGGGAGCCTTGAAACTTCTCTCATTTCAGACATTTTTTGTTTAATTAATGCTACATGTTCTATCACTAATTTTATTAAAATGCTGTTGCTGGATGAGTATCTCCCCATCACTAATTTAAATTCATGAAAGCTAGCTCAGCCTTGTAATTTCTAAGACCTTCCAGGAGCACTTTTTTTTTTCCTGCAGTTGTTCCAGTCTTAAAAGAGACCACTCTCTTTCAGTGATGGTTTAGACCAATATCATAAAGGCATTGCCAGTAAATGAACGAAGTCCCCCAGCATAGGCACAGTTTAAAGTGTCAAAAATAAACACAAGTTTAAAAAAAAAAAAATCTGTCCCTACATGACAGCTAACTCCTCCCCCTTTTTTCCCCCACAGTATAAATTAGCTGTACATGAGATGATTTTATCATATATATAATTACAGCTTTCCTACACTTAAAAATTACAGGCTTTTTCCTACACTGAATCACAGAATCATAGAATCAGCTGAGTGGGAAGGGACCCACAGGATCATCAAGCCCAATTTGTGGGCTTGAAAAGGACACTCCAAGAATGACACCACGTGCCTGAGAGTGTTGTTCTAACACTTCCTGAACTCTGTCAGGCTTGGTGCTGTGACCACTTCCCTGGGGAGCCTGTTCCAGTGCCCAGCCACCCTCTGAGAGAAGAACCTTTTCCTGATATCCAACCTAAACCTCCCCTGAAACAACTTCAGGCCATTCCCTTGGGTCCTGTCACTGGTCACACAGAGAGATCAGTACCTGCCCCTCCTCTTCCCTTCACTGCTCACGTTCTAGAAAATTCACAGTATAAACATGTCTTATGAAACTTAGAGCTATCTAATACAACACAAATGTGTTGCCCTTTCTTATTACTCTAATTCTATGTGCCTTACTAACAAATAAATCAAAAATAGAAGCTTCCTATTTTGACAAAGATATCAAAATTGACTATGAAAAGTCGTTCAAAAATAGAAGTTTCAGGAAAAGCGTTTTATATTCCTATCTAGCCTCTACAGTTCTGAGAAAGGGACAAAGAAATAGCCTGGAGACATTGTGTTGAACAACCAGGATACTTTTATTCACTAGAATCTTGTTTCTCTGCTAAACGCCTTTATGCATCTCTAATTGGAATTCACTGAAATGAAAGTTACCTAATGTCTCTGAAACAAGTCTGTGATGAGACAGCAGAAGAAATTAAGAGTTTATTGGTATATTATCATTGATAATTTGAAAAATAAGATATTTTAATACAGTCTTTTTGATCCTTTATTGCAAAACTGTTGCATAAAGTTTGTTTTCTGATTTTATTACTAATGAGAACCAAAGCATTTAAAAAACAATTCCGTTTTCAGACTCACGCTACTCTTAATGGAAACAAGGTCTTCTATATAAACAAGACTGTCATCATGCTCAAACTATCAGCAGAATGCACAGGGAAGAGTAGAAAAAAACCCCTTTGTATTCATGTAAAATTAACACACTGAATGGTGAATTATGCACTTTCTATAGTTTTCTTCTGCAGTTTGGTCCTTCTGAGAGAGTGGAAATTCTTTTACTCCATATTTTTTTATATTTTGATGGTGATATTAAACGTGAAGGAAAAGTTCTGAAGAGTGATTTTCTCCTCCCTCACATTTGAACTGCAAGGTGTCATTGTTCACTTAAATAAAAGGATGATAGCAACTTGGGTACACCCTGAAGGCAGAAGGGTGTAAAATACTTCTTAAGAGTTCTTTCTGTATAAAGTGGAATTTATGTCCTGATATTGATGTTGCAATAGGGTAGTAAGTATATTAAAGGAGAAATTCCAGTAAAGCTTTTTCACTGGAAAGGAAGACAAAGAAACCTGGATCCTCTTTAATTGCAGTGATGCTTTACACTGTCTTTTCTGCCTTATGGAAATACTATCTTTAGAATGAATTAGTTCTATTTTCCACTCTGCTGGTTGCTGAAATTTTTGCTTAATAGATAGAAGAGTGGTGAGAGATGTTGTTCCCGACATTATTGTACATGCTTTTTCAGACACAGACCCTTGAAAAAAGAAAGCAAATGGAGAAAATTTGTTTTGTTTTCTCTAATACACCGTTAGAGTAGCAATAAGGAATTATTCTCTTGAATATCTCATTAATTCATACCAAGAAGGCATAATGAGCTTATCTTAATATGTAAAGAGTTTATAGAAGCACACGGAAGACTGAATTTTCATCTTTTATATCCCAGCTACCTAAATCATAGTAGCTTTTCTTACCTTCTTTTCTTTTTTTCCTTTCTCTCCTCTTTTCTTTTTCCATTTTGCTTAATAGTAGTAATCCGCATCTATAACTGCAACTGTGAAAAAGGTGATTTTGTCCTCTACCACTGCATGTTAAGACTTTAATATAGAATATTTATCCTCATAAGCTATCAGAGATAAATTTGCATCTTCATTTAGAGCTCTGAAATTAGCAGTTGTGGAGAGCATAATGCATTTACCCCACAGGGCCCTCAGTCTGCCACATAATTCAAGTAATAGGAATGGAAAGTCCTATTTACAGGAATTTTCCTACTCCAGATCAATACACGTATCAGTATAAAATTTATGATGTTTAAACAAACTTGAAGCATGCTTTTCTTCAAATCCAACTGAATGCTTATTTACATGAAGAGCTGTTATCCCCTATTTTATAAGTGGTTCACATCTATTTTAAAGTATTTCAGGGAACAAAGACATTTCAAAAGTGAATCAACAGCCAAATGTGGGATAAAATATGAAAATTTAGATTTCTAATTAACTTCATCTACATGATTTAGATCTATCTTTATAAAAATAAAACAATTCTGTATAGCACAGCCAAAATTGCAAAATGAAATATGCTAAAGCATCATGAGGAAAAGGGCACCAATAATTAAACATTATCCTGAAATGAAAGTCTTTGGGAATGAAGGCTTAGCCAATGGAACTCCAGTAAACACTACAGAATGTGACAAGGTACACGTCCTTGACCCTACCCAAATTGGAATTTCTCCAAGGAGCAGAAATAAGATCTATGGTTACAACATCTACTACAGGGACCCCAAGATCCACAAAAGAATTTATAGGTTTGATAATATGTAGACAAAGGGATGCACTAATTCACCACCTGCTGTTAGGTTATTGCTGCTATTTACCAAATATATGTATTCAGGCTTAACATTCAATAGTATTTGGTGGAAAAACTGTTTATGAAATATGTCATGAGTGGAAAACACTTCCCAACTATCCCACCTGGTAATTCTTTTAAAGAAACTCACATCTTATAAAATATTCCTCATTAATATTGACTACCAAGAAATGAAAAAAACTGTATATTTTGTCATGAGTTTTGAGCAAATGCATTTATTCTGATGTTATTAAGGTAATATGTTGAATACCCAAACATTGCACCTAAACTGACAAGAAAGAAAAAAAAGGATAGGAAGAGGTACTACTATTTGCAATATAAAGTGAAGTATGCCATGGAATCTGCAACACTTTGACAGCCCTGCTTAGTAAATTTGTGACAGAGATAAAAAAGACTCCTTCTACTCCATAGAGAGTGATTAATTTACTTAATTATGGCCCTTTTTTATTTTGTCTTTCTCTGCTTTATTATAACTTGCTCCCATTGGCTCTACATATTTAAGACACCTGACTAGCATGGGAGGGGTAAAAAAAAAGTTTCATCATTGCCCCATAATAATTGTAGCATGGACAGAGTCAAAAGAAATAAATGAATTTTCCATATCCTCTACACGTCAGGAGATAATGTGGTCTTCGGGTATTATCATTAATTTGGCTAGAGTAAAAGCATGACAGCTTGTGTAGAAGCTTAGTACAGAACAGGGAGTCTTGGATGGTAAACCAGTAAAGTCATAAGAAAATACCTGTGTAGGAGCAAATTTTCAAACGACAGATAAGACAGCACAGTAAGGATTTTCAGTGGACCCAAATGTGATACTGTGAGTATTCGTTGTCAATTTGTGCTCATTACCAGAAAAGAAAAGTTTCCATTCCTAGTGAGGCAACTAGCACGCCACAGTCTATCAATGTTTAAGAGAAGATCTTCAAAAGCATCCAAAGGAAATTAGGAATCACAAATGCCTATTTTCTTTCAGAAAAATAGCTTTTTTTGAAGTAATGTCCAATTGAAATACCTGTGGTTGAACTTCTGTATCTTTTGTGATGGTAGAGTTCATATCTTTGATCCCCTCCGAAGATTTTTAAAAGAGACAAAAAAATGGGGAAATCAGAAATTTATTTTCTGATTATTTTTACCTCCCATTATAAAACTATTACATATCCTTCACAGCATTGGGGGGTTTTTAAGGCACTTGTAATGAGATATCCCATTGCCAAAAGCAATAGATCAGAGGTTTGCAGTGAGAGATCTAACCATATCTTTTCTTCTCATCTTCTTGTTATGCTGTATTATAAATTCCAACAGTTTCAAACTCTTCTGCTCTCCTCCAGCCAGCTTCAGGCAATATATTTGAATCTGATTTCTCTTTTTTTTCCCCTGAGAATGTTTTGTGGCACAACTGAGAGAAAATGTGATTTAGCCTGCATTCTTTGCAATGCTTTACATTCCCCAGATGAAGTTCTATATGACTATTTTCTGTGACAGAAAATTTTCTGAGCTAGAAACTTGTATTTGATATCAGAGTTCAGAGTTGAGGCGATAATTAGGTCAATATTTTATCAGTGTCTAACAGAAATACATATTCATCTGAAATTAATATTCTGAAAAAGAATCCAAAATTTCTTGTCTGCTAACAATTAAATACCACTTAAGATCAAGAAGAGAAGTTTTAGACCAGATGCTCAGATTTATGCATGTGTGGTCTCTATCACAATACTTTTCCAGTCTAAACTCTAAATTTGGAAAGTCACAGTATTCAAATTGAGATTCTGATCTATTTTTTTATTCTTCCAAACAATATATTATTATACTGCTACTAGGAAATGCAGAATCCACAGAATTATAATGAAAGAATAATATAAGAATTCATCCTCACAATTTCCAGAGCTCAAATACAAGAAAACTATGTCCCTAATCCCTAATTATTCTATGTGTACTGTCAGTCATGAAAATCTAAGATAACAAAACACCAGTTGAGGCAGGTCAAAATTCCCCTTAAAAATTATGCCAAGAACAATGAGATGACCGAGAAAGTTGCATCTTGAATCTTCCATTCCTGAAAATTTTCTTTAATAAGCTGACATTAACTGTCTAATTAGTGATTTCGAGGCAATGACAAAGCTGCATGAGAAGAAATCATGAATTTTGTAGTACACAGCATAAGCTATGTGATATTTGCATAGCACAATCCTAGCATAGTAATAGGAAAAAACGAATTTTACATCAAAAAATACTTTTTTTCTGCAAAGGAAAGCTTTACTATCCTTTCAAATGTTTATATTGGGAGCAATCATATCATTTTTGTAGTAACTCAACCCTTTTGATTTTTCTGGAATTGAAAGAGGCAGGAAGAGTTTCTGTTCAGAGTCTAGGAATCATAATACAGAACATAGATATGAGGAAAATCTTTTTTTCCATGTGTGTTAGATTACAGTATTCACTAAAAGTCTGAAGTATTAATTTCCTTTTATTATTTTTCATAAATGCTTCCTTAAGATCTTATAATTATGAATTTAAAAGATATTCTGCTGAAGCAAAAAAATTCAATCAGGACTACCCACTTATGTAGTATTAAGGGCATTACACAGATATCTTTGCTCAAATACTGCTCATTGTATCCTCATTTAATCTTTTAGCTTTTCAGAAGTGAAGGCACCACTTTGTTTCTTCACAAGATAGTTCTTTTTGAACAATTTCTCCCAGGTGAACATGATGAAAACAGCAAGACAATACAACAAGCAGTATATATTAAAATACTGCAATTACTATGAAAGTTTCACAATTCTTAAATATTCTTCTAGGACCTAATAAAACCAAATGTGAATAATTTTTATATTATGGTTGCGGTGTTTCTGTTGATAGCTATTAAAGTCCTTAGGCAGCATCTTTTCACATTACAGTATTGGTCCCCTCAAGACATATTGACATAAGGGACAGAAAAATTGATGATACAAGCAGTTTCGGAAAGGTGTAAGAGCATAAAAGCAATACTTACTTTTGGACCTGAAAACCTATTCATTTGGTTAACTCACTATTAAATCATCTAATATGAAGATTCTCAGTAATATTAAAGTGAAGTGCAGGAAAAGCAAAAAGATGATACTATGAAGTATATTTAGCTCCATAGAGTCAAAATTTTATATATTTCAGTATCTTTCAGATCTTTTCCATATTCTTTAATAAGATCCCCATTATGTTATTTTCTCCTGCTAATAAGCATAGCCATACATATTCCGACATTAAAGCAAAACTTTTAAAAAACCCACACAAACATCACAAAAAAAAAAAGATTTTTATAGATTACATAATATCATCTACCTTTAGAATTTTGCCAAGAACAAATCTAGAAATTTTAATTCTACATAATTTTCTTTGTAAACTTTGTTAAAGGATAAACTTTTAAACTGAATGTCTAACTGAAGATTATGTGAAAACATCTGATCAAGAAGAAATGTTTGAAAATTATTTTCTCCAATTCATATTAAAAGTTCTTTCATTTTGTTGTTTGCTGGGTAAAATTAACGTAATTTTAGTGTGAAGCTTTAACAAATTCAGTATTAATTAAAACATGCTTCATAGTGTGTCGTGGTTGGATGCTGGTTAAGCATCAGGCACACAAAAAACTATTCACGCATTTTCCTCTGGTATAGCTAAGCAGAGGAGGGCAAATCGTTTTCATGAGTTGAGATAAGAATTATTAAAAAAAAATTTAAGGCAAAACAGGTTCTAAACTTAAACAGTATAAAGAAGATTTATTATTGACAGAATTAAAAGTAAAAAGGGCAATGAGAACCAAAGCAAACTTTCAGAACACCTTTCTTCCCCAGTCCCTTCTTCTTTCTACCAACAACGGAAGGAAACAAACATGGGGTTTTGGTCAGTATTTCACTTCTTAAAGAGTCTTTCTTTATGTTTAAGGAAAAGAGTTTCTTCTGTTGTGCCGTGGGATCCTTTCCACGGGAGCTAGTTCTCTGCAAATTTTCTAGCGTGGTTTTAACTTTCACAAGCAACAGCCCGCCCAAATCTGCTGCAATGTGAAATCCCTCCCATGGGTCAAGCAGTCTTCCCACAACTGTCTGGCATGGGTCGTTTTAGTTCATGGGGTTTAGTCTTTTAAGGATGAGATGTTCTAGTTTCGAAGCGAAGGCTCTTTTCCTCTATCTCTAAAAGGAAGGATCGTCTCTCTCTGTTAAAGTTCCTCACTAGATTACAGCTTTTCAGTATCCACACACTCCAGTGTGAGTACTCTTCTTCACGGGCTGTGCGTGGATCTCTGCACCCCCCCATGCACCCCTTGAATTACAAGGAAACAATTTGTTGTATTACAGTCCTCACCACGGCTTGCAGGAGAATCTCAGCTCCGGCGCTTGGGGCACCTCCTCCCTTTTTTTCACTGATCTTGGTGCCGCCATGTTGGTTTTTCTCTCATGTCCTCACTTTTCCTTTTTCTGTGACTCGGAAGAAAGTTGGTGTCTGTAAGTTGCAATTGAGAAGTTGATCTCATCCAGGCTCCTCATCAGGGAATTGCTCGCCATGTCTCTCACTGCTGGCCATGTGGTCCCTGCCAGCACCGCATGGGCAGCTCCAGCCTCAGGAGGCGCCTGGCTGCATGGCCCCCGGCAGCCCCCGGCAGGATAGGTCCTGGTGGCCGCCTCTCCCCCGTCAGGAGAAGAAAGAGAGCTTCTTGCACTTTTTCCTTTCTTAAATATGTCATTACAGAGGCATTACTAACTTGCTTAATTGGGCTAGTAACCTGCCCATCATCAGAACCTTCAGCGATTGGCTCTGTGCCGGACATAGAAGTTTTGAACAGTTTTTTCCCCTGCCCCCACAAACCGGGTTTTGTTAAACCAACACATAGTGTCATGTTCTCAAAATTATGGTATTGAAATAAATGCGTACCCCCGAATTTGATAAGTAAAAAAAATATAAAATTTATTTCATGTCCGAGGGATTCGAACACGCAATGCCACGATCGAATAAGCGACAGTACCAAGCCCGGGATTGGAACTGGGTGAACACAGATCTGACCTCTATCGCATCAGACCTCCCTGTGTTCACAAATCCCTGTCCCTTGCAGTCCACTTTTATACAGTTTTTTTGCATAAAGTCTGGGTTTGAGCAATCCTCCACCGTTCCACATATTCATGAAGCAAACTTTTCATGGAGTTGGGGTGGACAAAGCGCATCCTGTCTCCAGATTAATCTCTCATCACCGGATGATGTTATCTGATGAGTCGTGATGGCCCATATCTGGATACTTAATCTTGATGTCTTCCACCTGGGCTGGGTGGAAGTTCTTGGAGATGGATCATCAGTCCTGCTGGGAAGTCCTTTGTCTAGTGTAGATACAGATGATCTTGTCAGAGTGCTCTCCTGTCTACACCCAGTCTTTGGTATGTGTCCTTTTTGAATGTAAAATTCGGTCCTGCTTGGCGCTTCGGTACTGTGGAGGGCTACTCCAGGCTTGCCCTTATTTTAACTTTTACACCATACAATATAACTTTATAACTTTATACACTTTAGGCACGAATTCCGAAAAAACATATATATCAGTATGAAAGGATGTACTAAAAAAATTACGTCATGGTACATTACAATAAAAAAAAAAAAAAAAACCAAAAAAAAAAAACCAAAACCATTAGAAAGTCTACTCTGGATTAGATCAGTTTCCCTATCTAATCCATTTTTATGGAAGTGACCAGAATGATACTGGGAAATTTGGCACTGAAACAAAACAAAAGTAAGCCTTCACCTCACAAGAATGCAATTCACAGTATCACTATTGTGCCATCAAACAGAAAGAAGTTACACACTGTACTCAAGTGACACAAAATTCAGCTGTATGAGCCCTGGGATACCAAACTAAGCCAGCAATAAGGAATACTAAAATGAGATATATGACTGAAGTATTTTTCTTGCTTGGGTTTAGGGATGTCAGGTTGGGTTTAGGCATAAGTATGCATGGATATATAATTTCTGCCTAACTTGTGCACAACTTGGGGATACATCTCTAGAAATCAGCCTTACAACTGCTTTAGTACATTTGCAGCCATTTAAGAATTTTGATACGTAGTTTTCAAGGTTTTAAGTGCTCTCTTAGATATGACCCTCAATGATGTTTTCATTGATGATTACATGAAAGCTTAACACTTTTGTTCAGTCAGATTTGCCTATGAATTACAGTAACTCATCAAGACAGTTTAGTAAAGCAACATTTCAAGATCTCAAAGTATAATGGTGTTCCAGTTTCACACCACTGACAGCTGCTTTATCTAGCCTATATATCAGATGATTCTGCCAATACTTAACAAAGTTTGACACAATAGACTTGCTAAATGAATGCAGACAGACATAATTGTTCTGTCTGCACACAGAGAACTTTCCAATACCTCCCAGATTTCAAAGAACAGTCTCACCACAAGAGCAGCTTTATGGAAGATGATGCTGCAATTTTGCTTGTAGCAAAGAAATTACTGGTATTTAAATGATCGTAAACAAGACAAGCAGGTAACTTCCTGTGATGGGTTCAGCTGGAGTAGAATTAATTTTGTTCACAGTGGCTGGTATAAGGCTGTTTTGGACTTGTGCTGAACATAGGGTTGAATACAGAGATGACACACTGGTGAGGAACTTGGGAATCCATGGGGAAGCTGGGAGGAGACACAGTTGGGACAGATGACCCCAACTGACTAAAGAGATGTTCCAGACCATATGACATCATGGTTGGTATATAAAGTTGGAGGAAGAAGGAGGAATGGGGGAGACATTTGGAGTGATGGAGTTTGTCTTCCCAAGTCCTTGTTACGTGTGGGTTACGTGGGGCCCTTCTCTCCTGGAGATGGCTGAACACCAGCCTGCCCATGGGAAGCAGTCAACTAATTCCTTGTTTTGCTTTCCTTGTGTGCATGGCTTTTGCTTTCCTTATTAAACTGTCTTTATCTCAATCCACAAGTTTTCTAGCCTTTTTCCTTCTGATTCTCTCCCCAGTCCCAATGGTGGGAGAATGGGAAAGCAGCTGTGTGGTGCTTGGCTACTGACTGGGTGTAAACCACAGCACTTCCATTGCTTTCCTTTATGTAAAATGATGCTTAGCATCCTGATGTATTTCCAAGTATCTCATATATTGCATATTTCAAACTAGGCTTTGGATAAAAAGGAATTAATAATTTCTTCCATTCTACATCTCTATCCTAAAAAAATGTGCTCTACATCAAGAAAAACAACAACAAGCTATGGAAAATGAATGTAAAATACATTAATGTATACCATATGCTATTCAAGACCATTTGGCAGATAATGCAATACTTATATTTCAGACATGCACCCACAGTAATTGCTTCCTTCGGCAGCAAAGTTTTGTCTTTGCAATAGCCACAATTACTATTGGTGCTAGTACTTAGCTCATCATAAAAAGAGTCAGGTTTCTAAGCAATACCAGGCTAATCATTATCTATTACACCATTAAATTTTCAATGAAGCCCTGATTTACTCTACCACAGGTTTGTCCCTGATGTTACATCATTTTGAAGAAACTTAAAGGCTATTTACTCACTACAGGTGAAATGAACATTTATTCATGAACTTCATCCCTTTTGTCATGGGCGAAGGGCAGGAATGAAGTCCATTAATTATACATTTTCAAAATATAAGGGGAAATTAGTAGCTATTGTCCTTCTAAGGAAATATTACTTTTGCAAAAGGGAAAAAGATTACGCAAACAAGTGAGGATTTAGGTGCTTCTGCTTTACTAAATTTTGAATGCTATACAGTGTCTGTGACTCCCACTTTATTCCTTTCCTTCTGTGTTAAGCACCTTGGTCTCTATATTAATTTTGAAGAAAGGCCAAGGCCTTTTATTCTCATCTATGTCTGTCATAATTTAATCACTAAAATATCATTCTCCCTTTTTAGCATCATCCAGAGCTGAATTTAGATGTAAAGCAGAATTCCCAGTGAAAATTTTCATAATCAGTCAAAAAGAGTAGAAGCTATTTGGACAGATAATGATAAAGATATATTTTGTGATAAACAGTTAAGTTTGCTCTTTCTCCGCTTGTAAATATGTGGTTGCAGAGGTGCAGTCACTTGGTTCATGGTATCTGGCATGAGGGAGATAACATTTGTACTGAACTGTGCTGCATGAAGCTGTGACACACTGCTAAATGCAAGATTGATGGCCTATGTGCTTTGCCCAAGAGAATATCAGAGAGAAATACCACTGAACAGAAGAATAAGGCTCATTATTTTAGAATCAAAACCAAGTAAAAAAAACTTTACAATTTTGTTCAAGAACGCATACTGAATTTTAAGTAGTTTTCACTATTTGATCTCCTCAAAATATTCTTACTCAGGTTGAAATAGAGACAATATATAAAATAACAGAAGCACATTATACAGCATCAGGACTCTCATAATATTATCAGAAGTTTGGCAATTCTTTTTTGCTTCTTCTCACCACTCCATCTTAAAATCACCTTATACAGAACAGCTTAAATCTCTGTCTCTTTAACATCAGAAACAAAGAACAGTTCCTTAACCCTAACTTAACCTTAACACAAAACCAAACAAAACTCATCCCCATCACTAGATAAAAGCCCAACAACAAAAATGAAATTATTTAAAAATGGAAACAATTTCTGTACCAGGATCGCAAAATAGTGCTGAATAAGGTGTAAAACATTATATAGAATTCATATGCCAAGGGTGCTTTCAGAACTGCACTGTTCTAGAAATGAATTCACTCTTTTGGATGACTTGAATCAAGCATGTCTGGGAGTCTACTTACAGTTTCTGAGAAAAGTTCAACTTTTGGGCATTATTATACCCTGCATTGTCCTTGAAAACAGGGAACAGTTCTGGATAATTACGCATGAAGTTGGAGCTACGTAAATGTTATGTAATGAGGCCAAAATAATAAAATATGACTGTTGTCATGTGATGTTGCAATAGGTGACACAAATAGAAAGCAGCAGAAGGGTAAAAAATTGCAGTTCTAGAGAGTCAATGGATTGGCTCTGAGGTGCTCAGAAGCATGAAATCTAGATATCTGTACATGACTATTTAAATAAATTACCTTATTCTTTTATTGTTTAAACCACTTTTACTCTCACTATCTATCACTTTATAAAGAATGCAAGAGTTTATCCCTAAGTTTTTCCAAAATATGTGAATTTAAAACCATCACTGGGTTTATTAATAAATTACAAACTCCCTGGGGAGTCATTAACAGACTCAAGAATGGGCAGTTACCCAGAAGTGTCAACACCTGGGACGGTGCATACTCAGAATTTCACACAAAGAAGAAATAAATCCATCTTTCTGCTGTCTTCATGAAACTCCACCTTATGCCTTCAAGCACAGGAAATGCTCTCTATTTTTACTAATTTGGTAAGTAGATTTAAAAGTGGATGCAATTCTGCGCAATTTGCTGTGACACACACATATATGGCTCATAATATTTTTTTATACATCTGTATCTCCAGAGTAGGTTACTGAAAGGTTATCTGCAGGGCTGTAATTTTACTCATTTTGAAAACTTAAACAGATTCTGAATGTTACAGCCTTAACATCCCTTCAAAGTCAAAGCAACTGTTGCTGCTCTGAAATCTATTATGAGCACTCTGAACATAAACTTTTTTTCCTAATATGTTGGGTGTCAAATGACTGGGAATTAGCAAATTAGATACTCACACTTGCCTCATACAAGGCAAAAGTACTTATCAGAAGCAACATTCTTAGCCTGGCATAACGATTACTCTTTCATTTGAAGAAAAAGATTTGGCCATAGAGTAATGCCGAGGAGAAAGCTTCCAAGTCCAAAAGTTGCTGACATTTTGGTTCAATACTTTTCAGTTAACTGTCTTGTACAGTCCTATTTGTGAGGTAAGCCAGATCTATGAGAGAAAATAAACAGGAAATAATTTTAAAATATTTTTACAAATATAAATCCTCTTATCTATTTCAATTTCCAATAAAAATGGCATCAGTCTTAGCAAGATATACTTACCAATGAGGTACTGGAGCAAGATTAGAAAAAAATCCAAAGATTTAAGAAAATTATTTTTGAAGAGGAAGAGTCAGTGTGTCCACAAAGTGATTAAATGTTATCATATAGCAGTATCAGAAAACAGTTCTTGCCTCCTTGGATTTGAGAATATTTCTCAAAGGTGTCTCATAAAACTCCACAGCTCTGAGTCTTGTACATCTTCCCTACAAGAACACAGCTAAAGAATGTTTGCTCAGTTTTTGCTGCTTGAAGTCACTAAAAAGATGATGACAGCCTCTTGAAAAATGAAGCAATGGATGAAAATAGCTAACAATAACTTTTATTTATTTATTTTATTTTATATGTACACGTAAATAAATGTCACAGATGAAATCCTATCTTGTTAAAACCATGTATTCAGTAACATTTGTAGACAATATCTGAAAAATACAGCAGCCTATTAAATTAAATTATCAAAGCTGAAATGAACTCAACAAATTAATGCAGTTTTAATCCATTGTGACTTTTTGTTCAGAACGTTATGTCTGAGCAGCTCTGGTCATGTTCTGCTGCAGACAGGCTGCAGTGTACACTGAGAAGACAAATTTTCATTCTGACCTCATCTAGAATATACTTGACAGCAATTTAAGAAAAGCAGCAAGGCTTTGAAAATTATAATTAGACAGGAAGATCGTTTGTGTAATTTTTGTAATGTTGAGCACTACCACTGGGCACTCATCATTGATTTAATTTCTGCACTTTGCAATGAGTTGTCACCACCACTGCTCTTTGAGCAGTAATTAAGGTAAAAGTTACTGAGAAAATTTTGTCATTTCAGATTTTCAGATTTTCATTTCTGAGGTTAATATTTTGATGAAATTCCTTCTTATCAGCTCACAGCTGTAAGCTAATAGACTGTAACAAATTTAAATATAATATAGTCTAAAAATGTGGCAAATAGAAAGCTGGCACAAAGCACAGCTAGTTCTAACTTCACAAGTACTGAAGTCCCTGGATGTGCAGAACATGTTATTCTACTCCTTTTTCCGCAAATTCTCTCTCAGGACCAAGAAGCCCCAAATTTCTAATAAAACACTAAAGAAGTATATCTAGACTTCTTTGACAAAATTCAGTGATAGTGACATATATATATTTTACCTCTGCATTTCTACTGTAAATTTAATTCACTTGAAAGTATGATCGTATCAAAAGTTGTAAAACTCAACATACATTAAAAAAACCCCAAAAACTACTAAAAGAGATCACAAAATGATCTGTAGCTTTTTTAGGCTAAGTTAAACCTAGGCTAACCTCTTGTGAAAAAAAAAAAAAATTAACGCTGTCATCAATATTTTACAGCATAAATATGACGGATTTATCCTTAAATTGTCATGCACAGTATGTTTTCACATTTGCCATAAATTTTGATTCTAGTAGAACCTTTTTTGTTATGCTTACAAAATAGCTTTCTTGTTTTGCTTGAATTTTTCCGCTAACACTATTCTCCCAATGCTATTCTAATAGTAGTCTAGTTTGGATAAATTTGTCTTTTCTTTACCTTATAACAATAACAAATTATGTATTTAAACTCATACATTCTCACCAATTTGTGTAAAGACTCAACAGAAGAAAAAACAAACATACAAGCCAGACACAAAAGAAAACTCTTTCAGAACATATTCTGTGCGAAGTCTGTAATAATTTCTGGATCCCCCAATTATTCATCAGATAAAATGTACAGCCATTGTTCTTTCCCAGCTACTCTGATCAGCTTTAAGTCTATAAACCTACACAGTGTGTTATAATAGTGCAAGAAGATGGAAGATGTTTTATTTAAGAAGATGCATTTACACTCCAAAGTACACTACTTGACGCATTTGCAGCAATATTGCAGCATTTAGGTATGCCAGTTGTTTGGAAACAATCAATACTTAGATATGATAAGTGCAATTTTTTCTGTATTTACTGAGAATACCCCAATGAAATGTACACTGCTCCAAAATACTCCATCAACTGGACATTTGAATGCACAGGATTAATGATTAAATTTCACACAAATAGTGCTGTTGTCTTGACACTTGTGTTCTTCAGCAGATAAATATGTGTCTTTAAAGATAAACTTGCCTGTTTCAGCTCTACCCTTTGAGAGAATAACAGAGGGAAATAAGGTCTCTTATTGCTGCAGGTCCTACCTGGATGTACAAGTCTTAGCAAATGTCCTTGGCAGTCGTATTCCAGTAAACATTCTGGAGACAGGTTAATGAACATTAAAAGTGTTCAAAGGACTTGTCTGTAACTATATGAAAAGTCACTATGCTTGTTTATATTGCTTAAAGATATATATTAATCATATATGCTTGCAGAATTTTTAGTAAATCATAATAATCATAATAATCTTTTCTATGATCGTTCTGTGATAAATGCCCAATTATCTGTGTTGTTTTATTGTCTCTACATAACTTTCACTTTGATCCCAGAAGACGAGCCTGCGACCAATCATTCATATGGGTGGGTGAAAACCACCTCCTTTATTTCTTCTCAAAAGATTCTAGAGACTATTTGACAACATTATTGTAAGTCTTTGAGGAGTTTCAACAACTAGAAAATCAATAATACACAGTGACAAGGAAATCTAGAATTCTTCATAAATATGTGTTATAAAATGACAAGATCCAAAACTGACAGATCTTTCTGCTAAAAAATAAAAAACTGTATGGAAATTAAAGAATTCTGGCTGGATTTTCTTAATTACGTCTGAGCAAACAGACCAACTAAAAATTTTGTCTCAATGAAATCAAAGGGATTTTTCTGTTAACATCAAGGAAGCCAGAACATAACCCTTTATCCTTATGTTCTGGTTTTCTGTTGGTATGATGAGGGTAAAACCACTCTATTTCCCATTCCATTTGGCTGTTTGGAGTGCTTGTTCTTCAGCATAAGAATAGTTTCTCACTAGACATATCAAAAGGTACTGATCTTGAATAAAGCTTCTGGTGTTACCCTGATGGATACTGTTCAGAGTATAAAAAGACATAGGTAAGTGGAATATATTTTAGTCAACTTCAAAAAGACTGTTCTTTTAATTTATTTACTAGTACACATTCACAGTTACAACAATATATATCTCTGCCTGAAGAAAAAAAATCAAATATAATGTGTTGTGTACTTCTTATGCCTTTGCCCTGACCCAAAGCCCCTTTGATGTTAATAAATATATGATAAGCTTTTGTATTTCCAGAGATTCCTGAAACAAAAAGGAGACCCTATTTGTTTCATGAACATTCAAGAATATTTATGGATCTAGTTTTACAAAATAACAGATTTGACCTTGGGAAAGAGTTAATTTATTGTAAATCTAAGAAGTAAGATAATGAGAAATAAGAAAAAAACACAAAAAAAATACATTCCTCCCACCCCTCCCTTCTTCCCAAGCTCAACTTAATTCCCAATTTCTCTACCTTGTTCTGGGGACAAGAACAGGGAATGGGGATTGCAGCCAATTCATATTGCTTTGTCTCTGTTGCTCTTCCTCTTCATGCTCTTTCCCTGCTCCAGCATGGGGTCCCTTCCCACAGGAAACAGTCCTTTATTCTAAACTGGATCCTTCCCATGGGCTGCAGCTCTTCACAAACTGCTCCACTGGGTCCTTTCCATGGAGTGCAGTCCTTCAGGAATAAGCCACTTCAGCCTGAGACCTGCAGAGGGTCACAAGTCCTGCCAGCAAACCTGCTCCTGCGAGGGATCCTTTCTCTTCACAAGCTTCCAGAAGCCTTCTCCCACATGGACTCTCCATGAAGTCACAGCTTCCTTCAGAGCAGATCGACCTGCTCCAGTACGGAGTTGTCCAGAGGCTGCAGATGGATCTCGGTTCCCCTGTGGATCCATGGGCTGCAGGGTCACAGTCGCCTCACCACAACCTTCACCACGGGCTGCAGGGGCATCTCAGCTCTGGCACCTGAAGCGCATCCTTCTCCTCCTTCTTCCCCTACCTTGTTGGCTGCAGAGCTCTTTCTCTTACATATTCTCACTCCTCTCTCCTGCTGCTGTTGCCCAACAGTTTTTTCTCCTTAAATCTGTTCTCGTGGAGTAGCTACTGCCATTATTAACAGGCTCAGCCTCAGCCCGCAGCAAGTCTGTCTGGAGCCTGCTGCAAATGTCTCTATCAGACATGGGAGGAGTTTCTTGCATCTTCTCATCTCTCCAAGCCACACTTGGAGTCCCCCTGGCTACCTAAAACCTAGTCACAATAGATACTAGACTTTAAAAATTGCATTACTAACATTTTAGAAAGCCAAGATAATATAATTGAAGAAACAACTGATGATTTCTGTATTGTAAATAGACATCTTATTTTTGCTGATATTTTAGAGTACTTCCTTTCTCCTTCTAAATTATAATATAGATTATGATAGTAATATTTTATATCTAATGTCAAAGCAACTGCAGACAATTTTAAAGTGGTATTAAGAGCAGAAATTTTTGATCAGCAATGGCTCATACATATTTTGCTTCATCTGAAGTAGACAGACAAGCTATTATTATTCTGTATTTTTTGTCTGTCCTTTCTTTCGTGTACATTTCTGTTACTTATTCTATACTGCTGTTACGGGCTAATTGATGATGTTTATCAAACTGGAAATCTTTTATTCTTTCTCTGAGTCTCATTTCTTTTATTGCCAGATTTTTCCAGAAATTACGTGTTATTGCTATATAGATGCCTTTCAAAGAATGGATTAGATTAAATGATCCGTAAAGTCCCTTCCAGTCCAGTGCATTGTAGTTTTAGGTTTAGAAAAAAATCAGTCGTGGTAACAGCTATGTGAGGTTTCTGCCTGTGATAGTTACTCTGTGTCAAGCACTCAGACTGTCTTCAGGATTAGAGGATATTAGGAGAGAGGACATAGGTGCAATTGGACTTGTGTTAAACACGTTCTAAACATGTTTTATTGATACAGTATGAGATTTCTGTTCATATGATAGCCAGATATGCAGAAATACTTGGAAAAATCTAGAAAAGGAAACATATATAAAAGATGAGAAATATGATCATTCTAATAAAGGTTTGTCACTTTGTCACAAAGCAGTCATTTAAGACCTTCCGTATCTAGTAAAAAGAAATAGTCACTTCTATATTGTGAATCTCCTGAGTGTAAAGTACTTCTGTGGGGGGAAAAAAAAGTCAAACCCTTTAGAAAACAGATTTTAGGATAATTAATTGAGATCTAGATGTCCGCACTGAAATCACTGAGAAGTAGATCTAGTGAATCTCATGACAGATAAATATAAAAGGATGTCACTTCAAGTCTCAAAATTTACCATAAAGTCCATGTTGGCTGTAGCATGTGAATTTCAGTGTCTAGAATAAAAGACTAGTGATGAATTAGTGTAATTTGGCAAAACCATGGTGTGATTATCCTTTCTTTTTATATATTACATATTGCAACTATACATGTGGCAAAACCAACTGTAACTCAGGTCATAGTATGTCTGTAATTCATTAATAACTGCTGTCCTGACTAAATAGTTAAGTCAGAAATTATCTTTGTGAATGACTAAATGCCTTTTCAATATCTGAGCATTGCAGGAAAAAAAAAACAACAAATGAACCCGCGATAGACAGTCTTCTAATCTGGAGTTAATTAAAATAGACCTAGACACTGGTGCAATGCAGTGTTTTATAACAACGTTGTTTCACTTTACAAATGTCTTCCATATATGTACAGAACCACAAAATAAAGTGACCTCCTCTGAATTACCCAGGTAGGTAAGCAGTTTCAAAACGAGAATACAAATTCTGGCTCATTTTGGCACCTTCCAAAGAGAAATTATTGCAAGAGTGATGTCTAAATATGGATTTATAAGCACAATTTTAAATATCCTCGTTTGAGAATCTGGCCAATGTACAGAATTATAAGGTATTCATATGCTGGTTTAAAATATTTGCCAGATATCTTCTGAAATGTAACACAGACTGTGGAATAGAGAGAGTCAGGATGAGAACAAAACTGAAAATATTTCTTGCAGAGAAATAGACTTCCTTTCACACGGATGCTTTCCTATTAGCTGCTACCTCTGACCCTTATCCTTTAAAAATCACCTCCTGTGAGCAAGGCGTCTAATAAGTCCTATGCAGAAATAACCTCAGAACATGTACAAGCATGCCAGGAAATAAGTATATTACTGACTCTAGCCACAGTATTTATATTTAATAAGCAAATAATAAACATGACATTAAATTTCTAAAATTAAAAAGACTAGAAGCCATCCATGAAATTGTCAATTATCTGACTCTCCCTACAGTGTTGAAAGGATAAAGCAAAGGTTCAAATCACACTTTGCTCTGCATCAATCTCCAATTTATACATTCCCTCTAGCTCAGCCTCTTTAACCTCTCAGAACCAATTCTCCCCATGCTCATTATCTTTAAAAATAAAATTTGATCTATATACTTAACCCAAATACGAGTTCATCTCAAATATGCATTTTAGACCAGGTTCCTAACATCTATTATTCTCTTAAAGAAATGTTTTCTAGTATTGCAGGAAACAGTAGGATTAAGGCTACTCAAAACATAAGTATTGCTATTTACCTTCTCAGAGTGATTCTTTCATTCTTATCTAAGTTTATCAATGCTGAAAAGCATGAATATCTGGAGCAAAGATACAAATATCAAGATACTCAACTTCCTTTTCTTCCCTTAAGTAATAATTACCTACATACCACTATTACATATCGGTTTCAGCCTAGACAAAACACTTTCACTAATTAAATATCTAGAACTGGACAGACATTCTTAGGATTGGTTTTAGTACATCTCTAATATTTCAGCATTCAACAACTTTTTTTTCTTTTTTTTTTTCTTTTTCTTTTTTTTTTTTAAGGAGGAGCAGTGGTAATCACAATTTGTTAATTGTTCACGACTAAATTTTGCTGTAAAAAATATATCAGTTATGAAAGCTGACTTACTGACAAGAGTCTCTGAAACCAACCTGGAATTTCTCATCAAAATAGGAGGAAAAAAAAGTGAGAATTCTCTTCTGAATTCTCTTTTCAACCTCATTATCTCCCTTCTACTTCATCTCTTGACAAATGACCACATCTCAAAGCAAATTCCACAGGTTCAACAAATTGGCAGCTTTCCCTGAACTTCTGCAAGTATTTCCAACTTCTGTTTGAAGAGTCCTCAGAGTAAGACAATGTTGAAACATGTAAATCACTCCTTGAAAATGCCACAGTGCTTGCTGGTATCCTGTGTTTACTATACCAGAGTTAATCATGATTGTTTTGTTTATAAAGGGTTGGTTGCAGAAGGCTTTTAGAGAGTATCTGCTAGTCTTTAGAAATGAATAGCATAATCTCAGAGGAAGGGGTCTACCCAAGGTTAGATGGAAAATGACTAACTGACATTATTAAAAAGACTATCATCCTGAATCACCATTCATCCAGCTGTTATATAAGAGAAATCTGACTCACCCAAAAAATTAAGAACCTTGTGAAAAAAGTCTAAATGTGTTTTGATAGAGTACTTAGGGAGGTGATAGCAGTTACATTGTAAAAAACCTTAATTCTCAAGTGGGGAACATTTTCAAGTTTCTTCTCTAAATGTTTGTATAAGGAATGTACGGACAGAGACTGCTAGATATTAAATGATGTGACTAACATTCTATGTTCATTTCCCTTTGCATAAGAAGACTAGTGGAAATCAAAGCATATGTTAAACAGAAAAAGCTTCACAAGAGGCTTGAAACAAATTTCATGGGTTTGATACAAATTATTTGATAGCTTATGAGTTGTGCATTAAGTTGCAAGCACATATAAACACATTGTGTGTGCTTTCATTTTCTATGGAGAATTATATATATAATTTGGAATGTGGGTGTTTGTGTGTACAAATATACATAATATACACAGCATGACAGCTATTCACAATTGATTCATAATATCCAACTCATTCAAAACTCTTAAGAAAGGCTAGGAGTTTTAAGTCATTTACAATATCATCTCCAAAATTTCAATCAAGCAAATTGTAAAGTTCACAGTTTTATTTAGAGCAAGAACTTCACTTGTGTCAGAACCCACCTATTGTTTTTCTGTGTTAGTTATTCACTATCTCTTATTTTTAGCATGTTAAATTTTATGTCAAAAGGCTGAGATTGGATGAATTCACTGCTTCTAACTACTGACTGTGAGGCTGGTGTGAGGGAGTGATGTTCTGCTCCCCGACAGTAATTAAGCACTGTTGGATAGAATAAGTTCCTGGACAGAGGCTTTGAATGAGAGAAAGCAGTAAGAAGCCTGCAATGCAAAAGGAACAACAGAGTTTCTCAGAACTGCTGAAAGACTCACTTGTTGGAAACTCCTGTTTCTCAGGACGAACACCCCAGGCTGTGCCTCCAGTAGTAGCTAGCATGCCCCAATAGCAGCAGACCTGTGGAGAAAATTGGTGCTAAGGACATGGTTGCCGCAGGATATATACTTCATCAGGATTTACTTCAGCTTAAATTTAGTCTGGTTCATGGACTAAAAGTACTTTAGCAATAGGAGTATGTGCTTCTGAAATGCATTTTCCAATCTAATGCTATTAAAGAAAAAACCAACTAGTTTGTATGATTGCTGAGGCCACTCTGTGAATAAACCAAAGCACAATAAATAGCAGCACTGGGGAGATGTGGTCTAAAACATGTAGTCCTGATCCAAACTAAAATGATAATGTAGAAAAAAGTCTTTGGAGGTGAATGAAAAGCAATTTTTATTTAGAAGATAAAATGTGCAGTTGGTGAAAGCTGAAATGACATAGAAAATTGCCGGAGAGATGGATCCATTCTACAAAAATAAAATGGCAGAACAGGTTTTTTATTTCTTTTTTGTCTTTGACAAAGGATCCCAGTCTTCTCTGCAGGCAGTGTCACTTCGTTGTGGATTGTAAATTAAGCCACCTTAACAGGAACTTGAGATAAGAAAACGATGGTACTATTGTCCAAGTGTTATCTCAGACCTCGGGGGAGGTTAACAAGGGGGGGGAGAAGAATCTATCACTGATAATGGACATAAAGAATGCAGAATTTACAAAGAAAGCCAACTCAGCAGCTCTACTGAAATCAGCTCAGACTGGGTAACAGTTAATTCAGCAAGGGGAGATAGTGACCAACTCACAGCCCACTGACTCAGGAAACCCTCCAACTCAAAAGAAGAGAAAGACTGGGCATGGGATTAATTAGCATTAGAAGTGAGGGAATCATTTAACCAATAGAATAAGACAACCGTGTAGCCAATTATCACTAATTTCTTTATTTGCTAAAATGTATAACTAGTGTAAATTTTGAATAACATCAGGACCCCCACCACGAACAAGCCCAGGGTGAAGAAGGACCAGTAGGATGCCACAGAATCCATGGGTGGTGACTATCTTCTTCTTGATCTCTCTCTCCCTCTCTCCCTTCCCACCACTTTTCTATTTCTTTCTGTTTCTCTGTTAAATAATATCTGTATTGTTGACTTCAGCATATGGTCTCGTTTGCACCTTAATTTGAGCAGTGGCATCTCTCACTAATCCGGTCTTAACACAAGGTTCCCAAAGGTATAAGTAAAGGATGTTAACAGAGTCCTTCAAAATAAAAACACAGAAAAATATAGAGGCCACACGACTATAATCATCATCACAAATGAGTAATTATTTGTCATCAAAAGATCGTAGCTTTTTGACCAGGGTGAAACAGGTCTTAGGGATCAGACAGAGAAAAAACATCAAATATCCAGGATATATAAAATACCATGTGTATAGTAAAACTTGAATGTAAAATGAAAACGTGAATTACTGAACAAGAGGATTGTGCTTAAAAGAAGAAAAAGAACAAACCCACGTAGATCCAGAAGCAGGGAAAAAACCTCCTTCCACCAAGATCATACTCCTCCTGATGCCCCTTATGACATAAAAAGAATTTAAAGAATAAGTATTTGAAATTACAATGTAGCCTCTATATTTCTGTTCCACTTCAGGTTCATCTATAGCTGAAGTTATCTAGTTCAGCCACAGATTAGGCTGTACCTTAAAATAACAACTTATACTTTCAGGTTAAGAAAAGAGATATAAATCATGTAAATCAATTTTTTATTTGAGTTCGGCACCAAAGTCTACAGTGAAACTTAGGTTACTGATAGCCAGATGTGTTTATCATTTTAAAACTGCAGTAGGTCGTATTACACTGTATAGAAAGAAGGTGCTGATCAAAGCAAATCCAGCAATGTATAATAGCTTCTTTCTGCTCCTCAATTGCTTCAACTTGTCCTAGGACTAAAATTAAAAAAATCAAGCCATTTCGAGTATTCTTTGCACCCTGATTAAAGTGCAGCCGAGAATATGCTGTTAGGATTGCTCTTTCAAGAGAAAAAGAGAGAATGTCCTGAGTAAAACCTTGATTTTTTTCTGATATGTGAAAGGAGCACACAATCTTTTTCTTAGATGGTTAGGATCTGCATTACTGAAAAGCTATGTAAAGATAGATAAGAGTGACCACTGGAGTGGTCTGTTGCCATAGTTTGCCTCCTCCTTTTTTCAAGACTTTAAGTCATCTGTTTCAGTGAATATAGTACAGTAAGAACGTTTTATGAAGGTCAGATGAAAGGCAATCATGACTGGTTTTTTGTTTTGCCTTGGTTTGTTTGCTTACCAGGTTTTACTGTACGTCTTTAAAAAGGCATGGCTGTGTAGCAAAGTCAAAAAGCTGCTTATTTGTCTTTCCTGGCTGCTGTAATCCAATCAGATAGAAATTTCTGGAAAGATGCAATTTTGCTTTTCCTGCGAATGTCTGAACTTTTCAAGGTGAGTCTTCTGATGGGCATCTAGAAAACATGCCAAAGGAAATCATAGCCAAGCTGAGGCTGGGAAACCATGGAAGAAAGCAGGACAGAGGTGACCAGCCAAGTGCATAAGGTAATAGGCAGAACAGAGATTCAGAGTGCATCAGCTGAAGTGTCATGGTGCTCAGCTGTTGCTTTGTATCATTGTAAAGGACAAAAACAATGGAGCAAATACTCATCCTGAAAAGACACACTAGAAAAAGTGAGATTGTATACAAATCTCCCTACTTGCACTCTCTCTTAGCCAGTAGGTCTAAGGTTTTACAATTAAGAAATATCTGTCTGGGTCAGTATTCTAAGAAAGCCTAGCTTTATAACTTTCATGTTCTCCTGCTATTTTCCACATGCTTTCTTAAGAGAAAACATTCTCAAAATCCTAGCCAATTTATGATGTATTTTACCAACGCTGATGAAAAAAGATGTTCAAGGAGGAAATGATGGGAAAAAAAATTGAAATTTGGAAATTAGAAAAAAATACTATGAAAAAGGCAGACAGAACATATGGCAAGAGCAATTCTTAAGTGTTCCAGATTGTCTTGTTCACATCTTCTTGAAAAACTGATAAACTTAATTTGCTCTGAGAGGCCCCATTATGTCCTCGCGCTTCCCAGCATACATATCAACCATGCAATTTTAGAAAACCACCATGCCACATCATGCCATCATGTGCACCCCATGTTCACTATTAGACCAAGTACCTGGGAAGATGATTGAGCGTGGTAAACATTACCTTCATCTGATGTTTCAGAGGGTCAGTGCATTAAGACCACAGCTGAAATCTGGGCAAACAGAAATTCTTGTTTAGTTCAGGCAACTTTATAAATGAAAAAGAAGTATCTTTATTATTTTTCATTGCTCAGTTTTTGCTTTATAAAATAGAAGCACAAAAACAACTTTTTCACTTTGCTTACTGTTAAGTGCTCAAATACCAAGTTAGATAGTACCATAAAAATTTCCATAGGCAAAAAAATAACATCAAAAGGCACTCTCATACACAAGCAATGTTATATGATCTCAGTTCTATGATCAGGAATTAATTCATAGCCTGAACAATAAAGCTTCTTTATAAGTTTTCAGCAGACATACAATTCTAAGTTCCTTTTTCATTTCTCAGTCATACTCGTTCTTTTTTATCTCATTCCTCAAAATAAACTCAAATAGTTAAAGTAGCCCAAAGACATTATGCCTTGGATGAGTTACTTGGCTGCATTTGTTTTATGTCCTCTCATTATTTATAGCAGTAGGCTACAAGTACTTGAAGCAGCAATGCCATTATCCGAAAGCTAGTCACAAAAACACTGATAATATTTCTTAGTTTGAGTTCTATCAAAGACATAGACTCTTACTTATTATTGTCTGCTGTTTGCAATTGCCTCAAGATAATGTTTATATTTCATAGGGTCCCCTTCACAACCTTTCTCTTCCTATTTATAATAAAGCATAACTAAGGATGATTTTGGAATATTAAAAACTTCAAAGGTAACTAAGCTGTATTGACTGAGATATAAGAAGAATGGAAGAATTCAGAATCATCACTCTCTTTTTATTGTTTTAATCTTTTCTGCCCTATTGACACAATAAAGAGGCCTTCATAACAACTGCTATCTGAACTGCTGTGGTGCTCCAAGCTATGCATTAATCTTCAAAGCTGAAGCATTTTGAGTTGTATTTCCAAGAATGATAGTGTGGTATTAGTAAATCAATGGTTCCAGTTATGTAAACACCCTTATATAATACTTTTTATTTTTGTCCATGACAAAGAAACCTGGAAAAGTTTTTGCTAGTAATTTTTGTCCTATGCTTCAAGCTTCACCATCATATCCAAAATGAGATTAAAAAAGATAAGAAGTATCAGATATTTACAGCCTTTTTAAGGTTCTAAAACTGAAATAGCTATAGTTTTATAAATAAAAATTCATGTCATGGTTCAGTACATTTTAATAACTGTTATTTATAGTAAGTGCAATATAGTATTAGACCGTTAATAATTTAGATTCATGCTTTCCTGACAGGAATAGATTGAAACTAACAACAAAACAACAAAACCCACTGCAAGCTGACAGAATAATTTATTATATTTTTTTTAAGCAATAGGTATTTTCAAATATTATTCAGATTTCATTAGTAATTAAATATATTATGATTAAATATGGAGAATAAAACAAAAAATGGAAGATCTTGTCAGCAAAGGAAAAAAATTGATAAAGAAAGGAACTAATCATCAGAATCTGAGAAAGAAAAAAGGATTCTATATGAATGTCATTCATGAAATGGTAGCAAAAAAAGAATAGATGACAGAAAACTAGAGAATCACAGCAATGATGACAGAAAAAAGGTAGGAATGAAGATCCTGAAATAGCTCAATTTATAGAGTACATATTCCTGTGAAGACATTGCTGTCTCTGAAAACAGGGACAGAAACTTTATATTAACAGTGCAAAGACTCAGGAATTGCTAGTTTTTCAGGATTTCCAGAGAATCACAGATTTTTTATAACCAGGTGACAGCTACCTAACTTACATTAGTTTTGCTTATATTAGCTTAGCTTTGTGAAGTTATATGTTTGAATATTTATTGTTAGAATGATATCTATGCATTTTTGTAACCATTATATAGCAACTACAGATAATTGTTCTGTGGAGAGTGAGCTATGATCCTAGATGAAGGGATATCTAAAAGTACAGGATAATAACAGTGTTTGAAAGTACAAACACAGCATCATGCCAGAGATCCTAAGGGCTCTAAAAAGAAGCTATCAGTAACTGCAGAGAAACAGCCTTTTGAGCTGGGTTACACTTGGTTTAGTGATAACAAAGAAAAAAATGAACAAATATCTCATACAGGTAAAACACCATACAGCAAAAAAAAAAAAAAAAAAAAAAAAAAAAAAAAAAAAAAAAAAAAAAAAAAAAAAAAAATCAACTTTGTGAGTAAATAAGAAAAGAATTATACATTAGACCATGTCAGCAAACTTAATAGATTATCTCTAGTTAAGCCCACAGGTGAGGGGAAAGAACCTCTTTCATGGATGTCATACTTCTTTCAACAATAATTTCATAACACTGACAGCTTGTTGTGACCACACTTTGGAATGAGGGCCAGCAAAAGGCTAGAGAAAGGGGTAGAAGGTCAGCATATAAGAGTTTTACCTGTTTTTTTGTTTGTTTTTTTGTTTATGTATAATGAGCTGCAATTGGATAACTGATCCTTAAATGCTCATATCACTGTAAGTGAACTGTTAGGATCATTTCTTTGGTTTTTTAAAAAAAATTTGATTGTCTATCAATAAATGTTTTCTGTCTCTGCACATCAGCTGTGTTTTTTATTACAAAAATTTTCCTGGGTACAGTGAAAGAGGAAGAAAGGAGTTCTGTCTCTCCAGTGGGAATGCACAAGATGGATCTGATATGTTAGGTATTTCTCTCCTTAAGTCATCTGGCTGAAAAAGACTTTCAAGAATTTTTGGCACAAGTGATGTTTTCTCTGTCCTACATGAATACATCAAACAGTGCAGCAAATCAGTAAAGCTCAGCAGGTGGCCTGAGAATAGGAGTTGTGATGCAATTATGAAGATATTTGATTTTTCCTAGCATCTGTGGAAGGAAAATTTTTCTTTTTAGATAGATTTCAACTGTTTCTGAAGTGTGGTCTTTTGGGATCAAGTGTGGCGAGACTTATAATAGCTTTGAAATGGGAAACAAGAGAGAACAGTGATGAAGGCAACTCTAAATTCCATACCTGGCTATAGTAGGGGATGTAGAAAATCAGGTACATGAGGATACAGTAAAGGGTACAGGCTTATTTTCAGGGATGCCTATGCAAATAAGTAAAGACTGAAGTTTGATATTAATATGATTAACCATCAGACAACACACGATACAACAAAGTCAAAACATGAGAGATCTGAAATAAACAACTAAGAGAATTTGATGGAATAAAAAATGGAAAAACTAGTTAATTTATTGCAATGCATGAGAATAAATGCTATAGTAATAGAAGAATCTTCACAGCTGGATTGTTATGTTAGGACATAAACCATTCAAGAATATTAAAATAAGCTAAAATTAGTTTTTGTGCTAAGAAAAAAGGTAAGATTTTGCAAAGATGGAAAACCTGACATAACATAGTTAGCCTTGACTAGAATTATTCATAGAAAAGAGTATAAAAGAGATTTTATTGCTTTAATGTAATGATCTTCTGTAGGTGATCATGTCAGGATACAGATAAAGTTAGATTTTATTATTACTAAAGAGACAGCTTGAATATTTTTCCTGTTTACTTATCCCAGTTTCTATATAAGTTTTCAAGACATTCGTCACAGAGAGAGGGAAAGATAGTGATTGTGGTTATGCCTACACTGACAAATCATTTTCTTCCCATTTTATGGGTATCTCTCCCAATTATAATTTATACTGCATATGTGTTATTAGTTCCTAGATTTCTTGCAAAGTGAAAACAAATTGTTCCTGCTGAGACAAAAAGCAGCCTGGTAATCTATTCCATTCCCACTAGAATTTTTGCGTATAGGTGATATAAACAAAAAAGCACCAAGTTTAGTACTTTCTAATTTGAACTGACCTACAATGATACCTAGTACACCCACACACCTTATAAAAAAATCTCATATGCAACAACCTTCCTTGTGGATATGCAATTAAATGACCATTCTGCCACAATTCCCTCATTATTTAAGGCACCCTGAACTTAAAATAAAAAGCCACAAAACCCCACCAAACCAACTACAACAACAAAACCCCTCCAAAACAAAGAGCACACATGCACAAATTAATTGGGTCTCAGAGCTCACAGGTCAAGTTCTATGCATGGCATACACAGAAAACACACTCCAGGGAAAAAGCTGAGGCTTCAAAGCAATGACAGTGCCTAAAATCTCAGCTATTCACTGTGTTGAAATGGATGGAGTTGCTTGAAATGTTCATCAGATAAATTTTAAAGACAACCCTTAAAGTGGAATCTGGAAACCTTGCTTCATGTATGATTCCTCTAAATGTGATTCTGCTTCACAAGTGAAGAGTAACAGACTTCAGCCAAGGTTAGACAGATGAAAATCAGAAGTTGCTTCTTGTTTTGGACACTCTGTAAGACTACTTGCTGCTTTGAGCCCTTCAGGCAAGAAAGAGGGAAAAGCATGAATTTGGAGAGATTGATGTAATCTACTTAATATGGGCAAAACTGTGGTGTTTCCAGGTAGTATTGGTTCATAAGCAGTGACTCAATGGCTTCAGGAAATTGTAGCTAGAGAAAAAAAAATTGAGAATTTGTGTTTAAGACTTACGGGGCTATATGGCACCTGCAACTCATTTTGGGATCCTCAGTGTGCCTGTCATTTCTAACAATTTATAAAAACAGGCTGATTTAGATTTCAAAAAGGAAAAAGATAGGAAATTAATATGAAAGGATTCTATAAGTACCAAAATAAAGAAGGAAAAACAGGCATATATCAGTTTTGCACTGAGTATATGGCTACCTATTATTAATTGTATTCTTTCTCTCAGATTTTATCTGGAGCATAGTGGAATATAAGTGGAACTGTGTGAAAGTTAATGAGAATGCATATATGGAAATAGATCAAAGAATTTAGTGAAATTAAAAAAGAAGGTTGATATAAGAATAAAGAAGCTAGAAGTGATTCCTACGATAAAGGCTTAAAATATTTAGCCAACCAAAATTAAGACTGACTGAAATATACTTGTCCTTAACAAACACTCAAGAACTTGAATAGTAGGGAGGGAGGGTTGCTACTCAAGTTCAAGGACAAAGTTGTCACAACAACAAATGGATTTAAGTTGACAGTAAATAATGGTGACCAGAAGTGAGAAGGAGATTTATGATTCTAAAGAGAGGAGCAACCCTGTACTCAACTGCAGAGGAAAAACCACAGCTAACATGAATTTAATTACCCTATGAAACAGATTTAAGATTATATGACATAACTGTGTTTAGGCACTAAGCTCTATTTTAGATGCTTCCTTTCTAGTATTTGAGTATATTCCTAAAAAAAAAAAAAAAGGTATTTGAATATATATATTGATTTCAATTGTGTCAAACTTATAAAATATCTAGATTGCTTCTATTTTTTTCCTGTCAATCACTTTTTTTACCCTACTTTAGACAGCATTTAACTGATTCCACGTTTTTCAAGGTAAGTTTACTGCTTAGCTTAAAAGAAGGTTTTACTGTATTTGAGCCAATATGTTTGTCATCTTAAAAGCAGGTACTATATGAATAATAAGCATAAGTTCTCATTAGATATGTGCAAATGAAGCAAATGTACTTGCTATACTGGTCTGATTATCTGTAAATTTACAAGAATATTTGCACCAGCATTCATTTAAAAAAAAAAATTGCCTAAAGATATGTTTAGGGAAATAGTGTCAGCAGGAATTGACCTCAATATTTATATTGGCATTTAAAAAACACCACACTCAGAAGACATCATTTTTTACCCTACAAAATTAAGACGCTGATTTTCTTGTAACTAGAGAGTTTGGATAGACACACCTATAGCTTTTCTTCATTGAGATGTGTTATCTATGTGACAGTCTCAATTTCAGTATGCACTGATTAGTACTATTGGAAATCATCTCTATTAGTGTTGTGCTCCCTGGTGCTGCCCTCCTTGAATGTTAGCCATAAAGACAGGGCATAGCTTGTCCCTTCTTTTCAGTTCCTCTTAAAACACACAGCAAATTCGGTAAGACTTTGAGAGAGCAAGAGATAGAAGGGAGTATTGTAAGTATCTTTGAAGTAATTGTCTATATGTTCACTCACACTGTGGGTGACTGAGAAGAGGAGCAACTAACAATTACCTGGAGGAGGACCCTTAGAGTTCTTAATTAAACAAAGATTGAAGGGTAACTCCCAAAGGCAGCATGATCACTGGATGCTTCAGTAAGTGCATAATGCTTACTGTAAGTATGAACAGAGCTCCAGGTGGCCTCTCTGCAAATGCCAAGTGTGCAATGTTCCACAGAGCAGCCACTGTCACTGCTTAAAATGGCCAAATGAGCCCTTGCAAGGAGGGAGGTTCTCTGCCAGCACTTTGATAGTATTCATTTGCATGTTATGATAACCAGGATGGTAACTTTTGTGAAGACACTGACACCCCCTGAGGTCTTTCAGCCTTTACACAAGGACATTGAGAAACCTCCTGAAGGAGGTTTTCCAGTGTAAAAGGACAATGAGAATTTATACCTTAGTGTGCAAAGAGTTGTATTTACTGAGAAATCATGAGACTCAGGAGAGGCATGGCCGTCAGAAAATTCCTCTGGTAAAGCCTTGAAAAGCCTGTTAAGGATTGCTTTTTCCTTATGGAAATGACACAAGGGGAATTAGCCTTAAGACCCTGTATCTGATCTAAGCTTTCCTGTAGAAATCATAGCTACTGAAAATTCTTTTGATAGATGAACGAGAAGATATCATAACATTTAAGGTTAGCGGATCCTGCATTTTGAAGTGAAAGAGCCTTTCCATATCATACTGGAAAACAGACCTTTAACTGTAGGTAAAGCCTATTAGACCCTTCCAAAAATTTCTCCTGGAGAGTGAGAATGTTGATTAATCTTTTACCTGAGGACATAAAGCCACAATGACTGCTAAATTGGCTGTAACAGAAGAAAATTACAGGCTTCACATCTTTAGTTTTGAACTGGAAAATTCACTGAGGCTGGGAAACGTGACTGATTACAGTACCAGTATACAAAGGCAACTGTTTAATGTGGCAAACAGATGTACTAAAATTTCTTCTACTGTCTATAAGCGTTCTCTAGAGAACAAGTATGCTCTAAGTCAAAGTTATCCAGTAGTTTACTCTGAGACAAACAAAATTTCATTTTTCTCGTCAGAAAGACATCTTGAGAAGGACAAAGACAGAGAGGTAGTATCTTAAATACAACGAAAAAGGATGGCAGAATCTTTGCCTGTGATAGCCATAACTCAGTCACCAGAAATTATAAATTGGGAAGTTTAATGTAAATTTGACACTTAGTCCCATAAAAGAGGCTGGGATGAGAAATTTGATAGTCACTCTACGGCAGGCAACAATTATGCACTTCATCATACCATCAAAATATTATCATAATTCCATCAGGCTTGTCTCCAAGATGATTTATGCAAAGACAGGCCTGTAGGTAGACCAGGGCCTACCTGGAAAAGAATTAGTGTGTAAATAAATAGTGTCTGTGTGGACATGTATATGGACTTGAATCAAGACTGAAACAAATTTAAAGATTTCAAGATGTCCATCAAATACTTGTGGGATGTAGTTCATGTCAGTCTATACACTAAACACGAGTCTTGCCCCTGGAGCTGCAATTCCTTAGAGGTATCTGTGCCCACAACTATGTGCTTTTTCAGGACAGTTCTCACCATCATGGACCTAGATATGATGTCCAAAGCAGGATCGTCCTACATACAGATTTCTCAACTAGGATATTTATATTACATGTTATATGTATAATTATCTATATTTTCTAGGTGTTCCACGTGGGAAAAAATTCATACATTAAGTTCTGTCACATTTTTAGCTAGCAGCCTTCCAGATTAAAACACATAATCCTAGTTTCTGAATTATCATTTGTGAATTAGAACAAGGTCAAGGCCTAACAGCTATCTTATTTCTCTTTTGGATGATGTGCTTCTCTCTTTTAATAATTATAATCAGAAGCAGATATCATGCCATCTTTCTCTCGCTGCACAGTGGAACAGGAAACACAATAGTGTTATTACAATAGTAAATTAATTTTTATTTCTTTCTGGAGAGTAGAATGGCTTCAATGTCTGCACTTTCAGTGAGTTTACATTTCAGATAAACAGCATGCTTTCAGTAAAAATTTCAGAATTTTTGTGACAATGTCCAGGACTGGACAATGAGAGATGTACTTTGGCAACACTGACCATAAAACAGAAACAAAAATACTAGCTTAATACAGGTTGAATAGAAAATACTCCTTTAGGGGAAAAAAAAAAAAAAGACAATATGAATAACAAATATTTTAAAAAAATCATGGATGTACTTCGTCAGGCCAAAGACACTTGTTTACTGCTAGTGGGTGTATATAGATGAAAGCAAGGAAACGCAGTTATATTGACTCACTACAGCAAGTAGCAATAGTAGAACTACTCTTTTAATAGTTGTTATGCTGCACTGCACTATGAAAGTGACAACAGCTGTTTCTGAATGACTGTTCATTACAAGTATATACACAAGCTTCCATTTTCACCCGATCTGTGCAACTGAGTGGAGAAGAACTGATACATCCCCCAACAACTGCTGTATACCTCTATTTTTTCCCATAAACTGTCCATGCTATCCCCATCTCTGAGCATTTTCAATTGCAAGAGGAAAATTATAAGTTTTACAAAATATTAACTCTACCACTGGAAAACAGATGTAGCATTCTGGTCTTGTGACAGAAATAAAAAAATAACCTTCAATCACCACAAAATATCCAACAGTTTTTGGTCGCACTACTGGCATTGAGCAGACCCAGACAGAATATGTATTCTTAACTACTGACAATAGATATTGACTTTAATTAATTAAAAATATTTTCACAATTCTTCTAATTTTTATACTATTTGCATGGTCCACAATCTCATCTTGTAAATTTCTCAGAGAATTCAGGAAGCTACTAGCAATCCAAATAACAAACAAACGTGAAACGTTTCAACTTCAGATTTTCATGCATTGATAGACATAAAAAACCTTTTTGTGTCTCTGCAACATAATGGCATACTGGAGTAGCCCAATGTGAGCAGAAAATGTTAGCTGAAGAATCTTTTACTAAATAACTAAAGCCACTTTATCGGGCCAGGAAATTGCAGAGGAGCTTTTGTGAGGTAAGGCATGTCCCACAGCTTCAGAAGAACAAAAAACAGGAACTTGTTGTACAGAAGTATTTATTTCTGTATCAATTTGCTGGTTTTATTTTAGAGAAGCTACGATGAAGACTGAGAGCTCTATGACAAATAAAAAAATAATGAAAAAATAGAGTTTCAAAGTTGAGTCAGAATTCACTTGATTCAGCATGCCAAATAAATGCAATGTAAATCAAAATACTGCATTTGCTAAAATAAATACACATTAAAAAGAATATAACTATAGATAGCTACAGTGCTTAGAGAAATAAATAGAGCTCAAACTGAAATAAATGTAACACATTGAAAAAAGCATGCAGCTTTTACAGAACACGATAAAATGAACACTGCACCATTTAAAACTGATTGACAGCTAATGAACTATAAAATCTATATTGAAATGGAAATGACAGAGAAAGAATAGCACAAGGCATCAATGCAATATCACAGAGCTGAAAGATGGGAAAATTTCTGAGACAACAGCTCACTGAAATTAAGCAGATTAAAGAATGATGAAAAATCTTTGTGTTCTGATTGAATTAACCAGTTGCTGAGAGACAGAACAGCACTGTAATTTAACATGACTCTTAAATGGATTCTCCTGCTTCTAGCAAACTTCCTCTACAGCTGAAAATGAGACACCAGTAAAACACAAAATGCATTCCTTCACATCCAGCCTTTCCTTGATTGCAGCAACATATCTTAACCACGTTATTAGTTTACTATCCAAGTACCAATATGGCAAGTGCTTAATGAAGGAAACATCAGTTTATTCTGAACTTTCAATCCAGGACTAATTTGCTTTGCACCTCTTTTGAATTTGTTTCAAAGCAAATCTCCCAATCTATTTGATAAGAAAAATTCAGATAGTAATATTCTGTTGCAACATTTTCCAGGACTTGGATTTAATTACTAGAATGGTTTTTGGTTTCTTTTTCCCTAAGGGTTCCTCTGGTTCCTTTCCTGCACAGAACATCACCTTTCAATATTTGTAATTTGCATCAACGGACTGCAATCCAAAGCTCACAGCCTCTAGCTAATCTGCAGAATATATCACTTTGAAAATGTTTTCCAATAAACACTGTGATAAGAACTCATTAAAATCATGATATATTTTGTTACTTAAAAGTGATCTGTACTCAGCTAAAAGTCTGAAGATTACTGTTCCAAACCATTTATTTTATTACAAGTCTCTACATTAAATCGAACAAGGAGCCACTTTTTAGTTTGTTTGTTGTTTTTTTCAGTTTTTTTCCATCTAAGCAGGAAAAATATCAACTTGGGAAAAGACCTATCTTCAGGAAATCAAAGAATATATTTCCAAATTGATTGGTTCTTTAGGGGTGTTCTTAGAACATCCTATCTGCCCACAAGTTGATTTTTGTATGAGGCGTTCTACATCCTAATATACTGCCTCTAAAGACAGTCAATAAGCAAATATGAATTTTCCTGAAGTTTTACCAACAATTGAAATAATATGAAATATGATAGTCTAGCTATTATATTAGAGGATTTTGACTTCAAGATTTTGGTAACTTCAGTCAGACATTTTTAGCTAAAAAGTTCTATTAGGTTGGATGTTCATAATCTTTCTACTAGTAGGTCATTAAATTTTGCATTGCATTGTGTTTGTTTAAATGAGTTTTCAAAATGTAATTTGTTCTTGTTTAGAAGTCATCAATAGATAGCCACTGTATTTTTAGGGATGTACTATACAATTCCAGGCTTTCTCTCTCTTCACAAACATGCTTGAAGATTTATCTCTTCAGTTTATTGCAAATTAATAGAGAAACATAGGTGCTCTATACCTTCTTAGCATAGTCTAAAAATCTCACCCAGATAGGTTCACTGACAGTTTCAACTTATCAATCATCAGGATAGCTTTTTTAAGAATATCCCTGGTGAATCTTTGCATTTTATATCTTGCTTCTTCTGTTGAGTGTTTTTAATGTTCTGTTCTTCAATTGCATGAAGAAGTAATGTTTAAATATCAAAGACCATGATATTCCTTCAACAGGCACTCCAGATAATGTCTAATAACAGATTTCCAATTTTCCTGGCCCTTTTCCACCTGCATGGTATGTGGGTAGCATGAAAAGGAGCCAACTACCCTCATTATAAAGCTTCTTTTCTATATTTTTGAAATCCTGAAATTGTGAAATGACCTGGCTACAATTCATCTCTGAATCAGATGTCACGCTATTTTGTTTATTTCCTGTATGATTTAATTTTATATTTATTTGTCATGAAACACTCGTTATTACATTTTATGTCATTCTCAGAGCATTTCCCCATTTCCATTTGTCCTGCATACATTTAATACTTTTAATGTTAAGCTTATGAAAATTTTTCTGCAAGTTTAAAGTTTAAACCAATCTCTACTGTGTTTAAATTATTTCATATAAGTAGCTATTTTTAATAACACATACTTCAAATAAGAAAAAATATCCATTTTCTTTGTAATGTCTGCTTCAGTGTTAGTCATACTAATTTTTCTTTGACGAATCTTACCATTTTTCAATTCAGATTATCAAGAGGGAAGTACATTTTCTTGAAGAATAGGGCATGACTGCAAGAATGCTGAGAAAGAATAAAATCCATCTTTCTGTCACTATGCAAAGGATTATTTTTAACTACCTATGGTTTTCTTCTAGTCAGTAATAGCCTCCAAATACACACGTCAAATAAACCACTGAATAAGGAAGAATGAAATGGAACAGATCTATTAAAAAAGGTATAGTGAAGTGTGTTCGCCTCTCTAGTGCACTGAAAAGAATTTAGTTTGAATTAGTTTTACTACACTGTTATATTGGAATACTAAACACAAGATTGTAGGCAATTTACAAAAGTAACTGAATAATGCATTGAGAAAAAATTGCAGATCTATATTGACAGATCTCAAGCTTCAAAACACTCCTCAGAATAATAAATAACAGGATCTTCAGCTATTAAAATATCCAGATAGAGATATTCCATCATTACTGAAGAAATATAATGGTTTGTATAACCATGCAAAATGTAAATCCCTGAAGTTTCTGTCTAGCAAAAACTTCACAGTTAGATCAGATCTAAGAATACTGTCAAGAAATGTCAAAATTTGGCATATAAAAAATGTTCCTTCAGTGATAAAATATATTAAAGCGGTCTGTAAAATGGTTTTGTCCAGGAGTAGATAGCTTTGTCAAGGACAAAATTCAGAGTGCATCTAGTTATTATCGGAAATTTATAACACATAATTTAAGGAAATCTGAAATATTTAAAATACTTCTAAAGGAAAAAGAAATATATTAAAGACTGCACATAGCCACACAGCTAAACTACATTTTGATTTAGTACTCACCAGTAGACAAGCTGAAATTCATCCTAAAGGAGTCACAACAAGAACAGTACACTACTACCTAAACATCAAGTTATAAAAATTTCAGAAAAAGAAAAAAAAGTCAAATTGATATAGAGGTGATACCAAAGATATCTAAGAAAGATATTTTGCACACACTAAATTTGAGCTAGATTTGTATGATGTGGCACTGAACTAAGACATGCTACATGAAAATTACTGTGGGGTTTTTGGGGGGGTTTTTTGGGGGGTTTTTTGGCCTTTTTTTTTAGAAAGCTTTAAAAAAGAAAAGGAAAAAACCAAGTCTTGCTTATTCACCCATCTTAACTTTAACAAAGAAACTCAAAATACAATGTTAAGATGGCACCTAAAATGCCAATAATTTGGGCTTTTCAATCAGTAACTGACAAAGATTTTGTTAAAGGAAGAAATAAAGAAAGAAGATGAACTTCAGGCTTTATTATAGGGGTAATGGAATGGTAAAAAAAGAAGCCCTGATTTTCTATTGTTACAGCATCAGTCATTAACTGCTAGAAAATTACCTAAAGAGCATCACATAGAGAGCATGAGATGCAGCAGATGTAGAGAAATAGTGCTTTATATATTCTTAATTTTGCATGATTTATAAATAATGGCCTCTGGGATTAATATTTTCTCACAGTTAATGACTTTGGGGCAAACTCCTCTGGATTGTCATTAATTGTCAAGAAATGCTGACCTCAGAGGTCATTCTTATGGAAGTGCTGGATAATGCATATAATAGTTATGTAAATGCTGAATATCACCGCAATAAATATTCAAATGAGGTGCTTACAGAAAGCTTATGGGTTATTCTCGAACAAATGCTTTGTCTGGGTGTGGAAAATGGGCAAAAGGAGGGTGTGTGAACACTTACAATCAATGGCAACCAAGCCTAAATGTTTTTATTCTCTGATAAAATGTATCTGGGGTTAAGGTTTAGTACTAGCAAAGATAAGGGATACTGAGGCTGTAGGATAAACTCCAGTTTGGAGCTCTGCCCTTTATGGTATTTGGCTATAGTTGGAGGAATTTTGCATTGCACTGCAAAATAAATAGAATCCACTGCCAAATATTCTCAGTGTGTGTGGTAGTTTTGTTTGCATCTTTTACTTTTTGTGAGATAAGAATTAGAAGAAGGGCAAAGCAGGCTCAAAACTTTAAAGAATACAAAGAAGTTTATTACTAACAGAATTAAAGGTAATAAAAGAATGATAAAGATTACAACAAACTCTCCCTTTCCCTCCAGCACCTCTCCCCCCAGCACCTCTCCCCCCAGCACTTCTCCCTAATAATTTCCATACTTGCACAAAGGATAGCATATGATTTCAGGTCAGAATTGCAGTCTTTAAGTCTCATTCATATTTGAAAGAAAAAGAGGTTTCTTCTGCTCCAATGTGGTGTTTCAAACTGTCACTAACAAACAGACCCGCCCGGACATCTGCTGTCGTGAAATATCTCTCTCATGAACTTTGCAGTTTTCCCACAACTGCTATCATGAACTAAGAATGGGGTGTCTTTTTAAGGAAAAAATGAATTCCAGCCTGGAAAGCAACAACTCTTTTAAAAGTCTCTTACAGCT
>VWZT01005504.1:178494-208952 GCA_013397055.1 Pachycephala philippinensis
AAATGTAGGAGATTTGACAAAAGATTTATAGCATTGTACGAGTATGTGATGTAGGAAAAAAGAAAAAGAAAAAGGAAAATGAAAATTCTTTTTGTTAAATATTTCTCTGGTAAATTTTAAAAGGATTTGCAGCAAACTTACGTGGTCTTTGCAAGACAGATTTTTTTTTTCCTAAGATTTCTTTTACCACAGAACTTTTTAAAACTGGGACCTCTCCAAGATTTATTTGTGCAGTCTACCAGAGTCTACAGTGCCCACCAAGCTGCTCTTGCATACCTCAATAATAGGACTAAAGATTAAAAAACCACACGTGGGTCAAGATAAAGGAAATTTAATGGGGCAAAGAAAGTCGGGGGAGGGGGGAAGGTGGAAAAGGCAAAGGCTGAAGCAAAGCAAAACCAAAGGAGATTCATTCTCTACTTCCTATCAGGCGGCAATGTCCAGCCAGTTCCTAGGAAGTAGGCACTCACTATGTGTAGTGTTTACTTTGGAAGACTGAGAAGATATTTCCTTTACACATCCAGCTTAGCACATACAATTGTGATACCAAGAGGAGCTGTGCTTCATTAGCAACAACTTCTGAAGTGGCTTTAACTCCCTCATAATGTGCTCGTGTTTCTTTTCTGTTGGGGAAGTGGGCTTCAAAATATTCCTGCCTGAAACCAAAGTAATTAAAAACACATCTTACGTACCTATTTCTTTGACCAAATGCCTTAGTGCCATGAAGTCCCTTTTGATTTCCCTAGGGCTTCTTCCTTCAATATCATCACTCCCAGCTTGGATAACTAATAGAGAGTAATAGTCAGAGCACTCTACCAGATCAGAGAGTTTCCTAGTAAAGTCTCATTCTCATGCCTCAGGGAGGTAGCAAAATTCCCTGTGGATGCGTCCTGTCAGTATGTTGTGCCCTCAGAAGGGAGTTGCCTATGATCATTCCCTTATTTTTTGCTTTGTAAAGCCAGTTTCAATACATGGGGTTGGCTGACTTATCCTTGGCAATCTCCAAGATGGTCTTTCACCTACCTTATCATTTTCCTGGCTTCCGGTTTCCAGAACTTTGTATCTTTTCCATAGGGGAAGCCAGTGTGGGAAGGGAGACCAAGAGGGGATTTGTCTGCTACCCCAAGCAGGGACCTGCCTCTTAGGTCCCCTCCTGCCTGTGAGGAGAGTATAGGGGATCCTCTACTTCCTGAGGTGCAGTGGGCTGCTACCCTGCCTCAGGGTTGGTACAGAGCAGCTCCTGTAGCCAATTCTCATCAGATGCCCTGATACTCCTTCACCTTTCCACCTCCTCTTTAAGTTGTACCACCAGGCTGAGTAGAACATCAGCCTGCTCACACCCCATGCAGGTATTGTCCCTGCTGCCTTCTGATACCAACTATATATATAAGAAATATTATTTATATAAGAAATAATTGTATTCTGAAGACTATACAAAAATGAACAAGAACCAACTGTTTAAGCCATACTAGAATATAAGAACTCAAATAAATCTTCCATGGGCTAATGTGGGAGCAGACAGCGTGGTGACTAGACTTACTGAGAACAGTGTTATGCCACAAAGGGAAACTGACCTTCTGAGCTGACCTCAATCTAGGAGCAGCACCTAGGGCACAGCATTAGGAACCATGAATGTAGCAAAAATTACCACCTTTGACAGGAGCCAGGTCTTCTCTTATGGATTAAAAGCCTGATGCTAGAGAGGCTCAAAAGCACTATTTAGGCACATTTATTTCTTGAAATCTTTGTGTATTTCAAGCAAAGTAAGCCAAACTTTATTTACCTTCTTTGTGTTGTCCATAGATAGGATAGGAAACATTGGGTAAAAATAAGCAGCATAGATCAGGAATAATTTGGTCTGACTGAAGGAAGGAAGCATTTTATGGATTTTATGAACATATACATTTAACATGTACATGCTGACTAATGACTTAATTCACACCATTAGATTTATGTTCCACTCATTTCTTTTCCTCGGGGAAATACTCAGTAAATGCAGCACATTATTTATGGAAAACAATGAAATCGTTTAGAGTAAAAACCAAAGTATTGCTATTTTACACTGGTTAATTGTTTGGAAAAATTCTTGCTTACAAATTCCAATGTCTTCAAAATAAATACTAATAGCATTAATACATGGGTGACATTTATAAACAATAGTCACTGTTAAACATTCATAATAATCATTAGCACTATTGTGTGGTATCATGGATAAACAAAAGAATGGGGACTTTTCAGCATTTTCTGGAATTTTCAGCATTTTATTTATGCCTACAAAAGACCTTTGAAGCTGCATATCAGGCAATATAGTCAAAAATCAAAGGACATGATTTGTTTATATTTCTTAGCAAGACATTTCCAGCTCATTAACAATATAGCTCTGAATAATTCTTAGATCATTCTTTCTGTTTACTGAAAGAGATGTAAAGGTCATGTCTAACAAATTCCTCTTTAAAATGAGGACAGTAATTTAGTGGTACATAGGTATAGAGGTAGAAAAGACAAATAATTAGAGCTAGTGACATTGAAACCTAACTGCATGAGGCCTGTTTACTTCAAAGAAACTGTGTGTCACTACAGTAAGGGAGGGAAAAGAAGATGGCAGTCTGCCAAAGTGAGTTTTTGCTGGGTGACAGTGAGTATTCCAAACTAGAAAAATGCTTGTTATTTAAGCAAATTTGATAATATGTTTGTCATTTTTGTCAATGTATTTTACAAGGTAGTCAGGTTAGAAAGGTATCCCTCAGTAAGATACACGTGTCATAATTGGGGCTGTAGCCACTCTCATGTTATTAAAAGAGTTTTCCTGGTTCATAAGTTCAAAAGCTGCTATAAAATATTTATATATTTTGGAAAGCAACCTGAACTGTGTTTCTTTTGAAAGTATTTTGAAAGGAAAAAGTGCTTCAAATTTTTTTGAAAGGTTTTTTTTTTTTTTTTTCCCCTAACACTGAGATTTCTAACTCTTAGACTTTTTGAGAGTATTTTATGCCTAAAAATTGATTAGTGGAGAATGCTGCATTAGTGAGACTACAGAAACAAGCTACTAAATCTGTAATTAACACTAGTGTCAGAAAAAGGCCAAGACTGCAAAATATACTCTCACTTTTGAAGCTTTGACTAACCAGTTTGAAAAGCAGTGACCACTGTTCCTCCACTTTACATCCCCAGGAAATATGGCAGTTGCTACCACCTACAACTCCATCAGAAGCAGAAAGAAGTCCCAACCCACAGAGTTCTTCCTCTCCCTTCTCAGCAGACCATGAAATGCAAGGAGCTGAACAGGATCAACATCTACACAAAGAAGTCTTACTTCTTATAATAAATATTAATATTTATTACATACAATAATATTAAACAATTAACTAATATTAATTCTTACTATTAAGAGAATTTAAGAACTGTTAACTTCCTTACAGTGTGTTTGACTAGATCAACGGAACAGAAGGCGCAAATCCAAAAACTCTTGTACTTAAAAATATTTTCTCAAATATAAAGAGATAAATTAAACTGATTGTTTGGCTTAACAAGATTTCCCTGGAAAATAAAGACAATTTCTACCAGTTTTGTTACACTTTTTCTTTGCTCCATTGCACTTTTGATTTCATTGGACCTTGAATATCTTGTATACAGAAATAGAATAAAAAGAAGAAATCTTTTTATATTAAGAGAAAAAAACTCATTTTTACTGTTTTTTCAAATTTTTTGTGTTTTCTAGATGGTCTACTTAGATCAACAGTTCACTTCAAATCAATGCTAAGATGCCCATGACATTACAGTCTTTGAAATTATTGCATAACAATGTATCAAAGCTTTCAAAGTGATAATTTTATGCCTGTATTTACTGAAATATCAAGGACAGTTTACAAATTAGTCAGTTTTTCTTCCTAATTCTGTTATACGTCTAGTCATCTAATAATATTATATGTTTTACTGCTCAAGCTGCATATTTCACATTTTCACCAGCACACTTTTGTGTGTTTAGTATTTGAGAACTTGCATATTTTACCAATTCAGTTACACAATTCACCAATCCAATTGAATACTATATGGATCCACCTGCATGTGAAAATCCAGGTAGATGTGAAGCTGATTAGCTTTTAGCAATATTTTAAGTGCTTTATTTTAACAGCATATTAAGAGCTTTTTTTTTTTTTTGCTTCAAGTATTATTTACATACAAAATACTCTGGGTTTGGACAGTTTCTCTCATCCCAACTGCTGCAGAAGTTATCCCTACACATTCTAGGGCATTCAAGTTTTAACATAATAACATAGAATTATAGAATGGCCTGGGTTGGAAGGGACCTTAAAGATCATCTAATTCCAACACTTTCACTAGCCCAGGTTGCTCAGAGCCCCATCCAACCTGGTCTTGAACACTTCCAGGGATGGGACATCCAAAACTTCTTTGGGAAATCTATTCCACAAACCTCACAGCAAAGAATTTATTCCTGATATCTAATCTAAACCTATGCTCTTTCAGTTTGAAGCCCTTCTCCTTTGTACTCACTACATGCTTTTGTAAATAGTTTCTCTCCATCTTTCTTGTAGGCTCCCTTCAAATTGTGGCTGGAAAGCCACAATTAAGTCACCCCAAAGCCTTCACTTTTCCAGGCCGAACAAGACAAATTTTCTTAGCCTTTCCTCATAGGAGAGTTGCTCCATTCCTTGGCATATCTCTCTGGCAGGGTGAAGCAGCCAATACTGTGCTGTTAAACAATTGGTGCTCATGATAATCAGTATAAAGGCATTTCAGGAACGCATTTCCAATTTTTTATTAATACAGTCTTGCCAATCTGAGTTTAAATTACCAAATAACAGACCAATAACTGAAGAGATGAAGAACTGAACAAATTCTGCTACTTGTAAAGGAAGCAGAAAGGGACTGAAGCACCTGCACAAATTCCCTGAAATAGGAGCTGGGGAGGAGTATTTCTACGTAATTTTTATTTTTGTTAGGAAGTTTATGTACAGGAAACACTTAGAGGATGCTGAAAGGAGAAAGACAGACAGAAAGGTCGACCATATATTCCCCATCAAACACATTAACTAGAAGGAACTGAAAAGTTTTGAAAAGGCCAACATAATGACCCTGCCTGTTGTCTTCTATCAGTGGACAGGACTTTGAGACTCATTGTGAAAGCTTTATTGGTATGTACTATTGTACTACCAAAGCTGGAAAGAGACTGGAAAATACAGGCCAAAAAGAAAACTGAGGAGAGAGAAGGAGCCTCTCTCCGACAAAGGATCAAGAGACATCTTTCAGGGAAGAGCAAGAAGGGACTGAAGTACAAAAAGCCACGGCGTCAGTTTGATATAGATGCTGAGATACAGCTAGTAATAGAAAGAAAATACCAGTGTTAGGTATGTTTCTACAAGATACTAGGTGGTAAATCTCTGAAAGCTATGAGCACAGGCAAGCAGGAGCAATGTGTTGGGAAGTTCAGAATGATTTTTCCAGGTAAATACTTGGGAGTTTGATTTCTAAATGTTTCTGGTCACATGCAGAAAGAAGGGTTAATGAAAACCTTGCAGATGTATTGTTGCTGTCCAGCACTAATGGTAGTTTTTACAGAAATTACATTTTTTGGTGCTGCATTTTAGTTCATAGTCCTGGAAATATGCATTTGGCATCCTGCTTTCCTACAAAATATTCCATGGTGTTGATTTACCATGCTTTTGAAAATATATGGAAATGACTGCATTTTATTTTAACCAGTGCTGAACTGCTAATCTATATTTGTTATTTCTGAATAGTAAACAGCTATCACACTTTCACTTACACACACGTATATATGTATATTTATGTTAAAATAAATACACAGGGACTTTTGTTTTTCGTTCAGCTTATCCCTCATTTCTTGACAGTATTTCTGTGTTTTCATACCGCCTTGGTCTGAGTTTAATAATACATTACCAGTGTCCATTACAAAAGGAATATTTCTGCTAGGTTTGTTATTCAGCACAAAAAAACCCCAAGAGTAGCAGTAAGCTAAAGTACAATCTATTCCTTATAACACTGAAATGAGTGCTGAGCAAGTTACTTAAAAATCTACATGAATAAAGTATTGGAAACAGGCCCTAAGGGAAAGCTAAGGTTTAATGGTTATACGTATAACAGTGATACGTTTCCTGACACGCAGCATTCAAGAGAATAGATTCCATGATGAGTGTTTCTAAAGTGCTAGGTTAGTTGGAGCTAAGCAAAAATTGGTATATTTTTATGATCCTTACCATTTCTTATGGGAACAAATTCTACCTTGGAGCTAAGTATTAATCTATGTTCATAATAACCATCAAAAGTGTAAGTGAAAAGGAAAATGAATGAAGACTTTAAAAAGCCCCTGTCCTTCATTTCTTTCCACCCTATAATCCAATAGTATCCTGAAATTTTAATAAATAAATATTATGAAATTAATTACTTTTCAAATTGTACTTTGGTGACAAGGGTCACTGTAGAACTAGGCATAATGGAAACTAAGGAAACATAATTTATTTAAAATTTTTGCTATTGGGTTTTTATAGAAAGTCTTCTTTCCTTCAAAAGAATTGACTATTAAGTAACTGATTATAGTCTCCTATTTAGCATGAGGGTTCTGTTACTCTTGAGTTTGTATTTATGCAGGTCACACAAGTAATTACGCCTCTATCTATATAATTTAATCTTTAAATCTTGTTATATGAAGATATCTCTCTCATACCTTTTCTTTTCCCTACTGTAAGAAAAATTGATTAAAGAAGGCCAAGATTTTTTTCATATAAAGAGTGATTTCATATAAAGTGTGATTTCATTAAGAAAACCTTTTAAATATAAGCTTATTCTATTTCAGTATTTGACTAGTCCAAGTAAATGGAAAAAATTTACTGACTACAGAATTGGAAAGAACATCTTAAGAATATGTTTGAAGTCCAAAAATTCTTTCTAAAAAAATAAAGTAAGTTTTTCTAAAAATACAGGTCTATAATGATTGAATTAAAGAATTAAAAAATGTTCACCACTTTAGACAGTGGCAAAACTTACTTAGTAGTCATTTTATACTGATTATAGAAAAGAAAATAAAAATCTTCATTTCACTTTTTAACTATGTGATAAACTGTGTTAACTTGAAGTTTCAAACCATAGACTCATAGAATATCCTGAATTGGAAGGGACCCATCAGGATCATTGAGTCCAACTTCTGGCCTGCACAGGACACCCCAAAAAATCACACCATGTGCCTGAGAGTGTTGCCAAATGCTTCTTGAACTCTGTCAGGCTTGGTGCTGTGACCACTTCCCTGGACAGCCTGTTCCAGTGCCCAACCACCCTCTGGGTGAAATATTTTTTAATGATATTTAACATAAACCACCCCTGACTCAGCTTCATATTATTCTAGGGATTATTATCCTCTCTTAAAAGTTAAATTTTCATTCAAACATGAATGATTTTGCTAGAATCACCACAGGGATAAGTGAAAACTAAGACTACCGTATAAGAAGCTCAATTAGGAGACAATTTTAAATTACCACTGTACAAGCAAGATCTATTTCCTATTTACTTTTCATTTATGTGCAAAGAAAGTAAGTGAAGGACTTATTAAAGACTATTCCAAAATTTGATATTATCTCTGTCTCAGCAAGAAATGCTAGAATCAAAGAAAAACTCACATATTTTGACATAAAAAAGTCGCTAAATGAAGTGTCCCACTGTTTAATCTATTTTGACTGCATGTAGTATACTAATCCACTTTTGTTTATAGATGAAAACAATTAGCAATTATATTAAACCTTACAAACCACAGTGTTAGAATGATACACAATCTGCTTGTAAATTAGCCTTTATTTTCCATGTTTCCATTGGAACCAGCCAGTATGGTTCCTAAAAAATTTTTATAGATCAAGGGAACACAACACTTAGGCATCACCTCAAAAAATCATAAGTATTTTTTCTCTTATTACAGATGAGGTATCAGTGAAGGCCTTTTACAGGTGTTGCACAGCAGCACCAGAAACCATCCCTTTAATCTTTTCTAAAACTGAGTCTATGATAGAAAGAAGTACAAAATATGTTGTTGGCTTCAGTACCCTTACAATTCCTTTGGACCACTAAAGTAGGGCCATTTTGACCATTTCAGACCATTACAAGTTGAAAACCACACTGTGCAAAAAAAGTCCAAGAGAAGCAAGACAAAGTGGTCACAGTACCTCCCAACAGCTATGGAAAGCAAGCCAGCTTCCAGGTTTAGTGTGGAATATCACAGTTTTGCTCCAGATTTAACTATCCTTCCTCTCTTTCTGCAACACTTTTTCTTCAAGATGCGACCAATAATATCTCCACACACATTATGCAAATATTCCAATATTAGCAACAAAAGCACAGTATGGGGAACTGTCAGTTAGATTTCTTGAACAATCACAGAAACAGAGAGTCTACTCTACTTTATCCTGTGATATGTTACATGAGTCTTCAGTGTCAGCTTTATTCTGTGAGAAAAAGCAAATAGATTCCTCCTTCTGACCTGAGCACTTAAAGGGCTATTCTGCAGCATGGTTTAGATGAACCCTCTATTGGGAACAACATCATAATTCAATTGTGAAAGCAGAGTAGATGCTCTTTCATTTATAAATTCCACCTCACTTATGCATGAAAAAAATTTCATGTTCTGGGAATATATTTCCGATATTGAGGGACAGGCGAAGAGTGAGTTGACAAATATCAGCACAATTGGTTTATTTCAATGGTTTAAGTTAGTTCTATAATAAACAGAAAGTGAACATTGCAAGATGTTTGGTGGTTAAGATTTATCAAAGATGAAGGAAAATGAAATGTAATCCTTTCTTCTTTTTGTTTTTCTTGTGGTCTAGAGCATGGATTCTAATCAAAATCTGGTTATAAATGTATCTTTCAATGGATTACAACACTGAACTATAAAAAAAAATCCTATAATTTTCCCCAGACTAACCTCTATTTTATGTCTCAGTTAATCTGAGAGTTCAACATTTGCTACTGCTTATTCTCCTTCCTTCCTATGTCATTTTTCCATCTGCATATTCTTGAACCTTTTTTTGAAGGTACTCTAGCACTCATCAGTCCTTTTATTGGTCTAGTCCAGCCCATCAGGATAGGATGAAAATAGCTGTGGTCCGGTTACTTTTTTATCACTTTAGCAAGCTCTTTCAGTGCAGGGCCAGATTCCACCCAGAATAAGAAAAGGAGTCACAATCAGAAAAGACAGAGCAAGGAGAAAATTTTTAATATATCAATAATCTGTCAGATTAAAAAATGGGATGTAATTTTATCCTGAATCTTTTCTTCAAAGTTGTTTTGCACTCTGTAAAACAATTAAATCTCCATCTGTCTAAAGAAATAGAGTGACTATTGCTGGTGCTTAGAATACTTACTGGTCCTCAGTTTCTACCTCCTTTCTGATTTCCCATGCAAATTTCCATACCTTGTCACTCATTCTCCTTCTTCCAATACTGTCAAAGTGCTCGTGTTGATACCTTGGAGGGACTACCTAAAAACAGAGGCTAGACAAAAGTAAGAGAATAAAAAGAGGTTATATTTATTGAAGGGCCTTCAGGTACATTTAGGGCAGACGAAGCCCACCCAGGGGCTACACCCAAAAATGGACAATGGGTCACAGGTTTTCATACTTTTATAAGTTTGTTCCATTTGCATATCAGGGGCTAATCCTCCAATTAAAGCTTCAGGTAATGAAGTCACTTGCCCCAAGTTTTCTCCCCCCCAACTCACTTTTGTTACCACTTCTCAGAGCCTGAGGCAGTAAGGTATCCTTGAGTGTCAGGCTTAGAGAGGATTTGTTTTGTCTGACCAAAATGGCAGAACAGTAGCTAACAGTCTACATGGAGGTGAGAATTATACACTAAAGAATTACAGGATATGAAAAATATAAAAACCAAAATCCTAAGGCAACATATCTCCTCTTTTAATATACGTGATATCCATTCCTCTGTCTGATTGTCTAACTCCTAGACCCTGTATGTCTGATGAGCCAGAGCCTTGCAGTAGCCACATAGCAGCTCCCAAGCACAGCCCTGATCAAGCAGTTTTCCAGATGACTGCAGCCACATTAAGGTGGAAAGTTTTAATACATCGCATTGTCTCAAGCTTTGCTTAAACACTAGCAGCAAAGTCTTCCAATAAAATGTCAATAGCCAGAGTCATCCCTGAGCAAAGACTACTCCTGGGTTAGCAGCAATAACCACTAAAATCACAAGACTCTTGGAAAACTCAAAGACATACAAAGTCTGCTACAAGATAACTTACAGTGATTCACAATTTGTAAAGTACTGATGATCTAAGTAAATGACAGAATTATAAAGTACTAATGTTGCAGTTTTGCCTCAGCTACTCATGATGACACATCTCTAGCGGAGGTAAGAAATATAAGAAGTGAATACTGTTCATTAAAAGAAAAATCAACATTAAATCATCATTATTAGATTGGTTTCCATAAGATTCAGTCAGAAAAATTGCACAGAACAATACCAAATACAGAATCAAAATTTTATATTACCATGTTACTTTTTTTTCTCTTCCTCAGTGATAAGGCACTGAAAAAGAAAGCACTTTCAGCACAGTATTACTACCTTAGGCAGTTTAACCATGAAGTAATTTTCAAACAAGCTCCTGACTAAGGACTGGAAATGAGCCAAGAACTTAAAGAAAAAAAGTCTAAAGCTAGAAAAACATTAAGTATCTAGAAAAACCTCCCTGTTGCTGAATATGAAATGCTGAAGGTTTATGAGAAAAGAAAAAAATGAACGTCTGGTTTCAGAAATGTGCATCATTAAAAAAAAAGGTATGAAATAAATTAAATAGTTTGTGTTCCGTATAGCATAAGGAAGAATCATCATTATAAACCACAAGAAAGAGCCAGGAAATTTACACCAGAATTGTTTTCTGTAACAATAATTTTAGATAGTGCTCTTCTAGGAAGCAACCCAGAGGGTATGAATTAAATGGAACAGTCTGTCAGCACACTTAAAAAAAGAGACAAAAACTGCACTACTTAGTGCAAAAAAAAATAAAAACCAACCTGAAAATTGAAATAGTATACAGCTTCAGGTAAAACAAAAGGTTGTGTTAACAGGAGAAAAATGTAAAAAAATGTAAACTGTGAAAGTAACATGTAAACATTAGAGCAGATAACTTTGGTAATTGAAAACAAATGAAAACAATCTAGTCTAGTTTTAGCAGAATTTACATAAATCTATCTAACCAAATAAACAAGCCTGTTGATACATTTTTGGTGTCCTCATTTTGCTGCCTTCTGTATTTAAACATTGTGTCTGGTACCTCCCTCCACTTCTGAGATATGACATATTGCTTTGAAACAGAGCAATTTGTTAAAAACTTGCTTAATATTTCATTGAACTTTTCTGTAAAAGCCCACATCGTTAAAAAATGTAATTGCAACTATTTACATACCTCCTAAAAGTTTACTCCATGGTTATATATTCAGCCTTATAAAAGGAGTGGTAGGGATTCTATGGGGAACTGTATTAACGTTCTCAGATAGCAGAAGAAATTTGTTTAAGGGTTTATATTTTTGATAGACCCTTTGTGGTACCTACAACTCTTATGAGGGATTTCCTGTGCTATCATGCAGGATAGTTTACAGAGGATGACTGTATAAACAAAGCCTGGAGGACTCCAAAGAGCTAGAGGATGACCAGATACTCTATAAGAAAAATGAGGGCTCAGAGAATATCTTGATCACTGTGATTTGGGTAGTACTGAAAAGCTACTGGAATGTGTTCTGACTGTCTGATGCTTTCCAATTCTGAGGATTTCAGTTATCCTTTCAGAAAGAATATTAGTTTGGTTGACATGATATGTTGCAGATAAATCCACACCACCTGTTTTAATAATCTCATTAAATTTTAACATCATATGGATTATTCATTGCTTAATTCAAAATTATCTCGAAAAATTACTGACACAGGCAATTAGAAATAAAGGGTTAATATTCTTGGAATAACAGTTAGTATACTCAGAAAAAAATGTACTACCTAAATAGATCTGTTGGAGACATGGAGATACGGGACAGATTCCAGAAAATGACCATGAAAATGATTAAGACATTAAGCATCTCTCCTATGAGGAAAGTTTATTTACGACTGTTCAGATTGGAGAAGAGAAGGCTTTGAGAAACCCTATCAATGCGTAAAATAATGGAGGGAAGATGCACTGAGGACCGTCAGGTGTTGCCTAGTGACAGAACAAGGGACAATGGACACAAACTGAAACCCAATGCTCTGGTTTCATCTGAGTTAATTTTCTTCTTAGTATCTGTGACAGTGCTGTGTTTTGAATTTAGGATGAGAATAATCTTGGTATCACACTAACGTTTTTGTTGTTGCTAAGCTGTGCTTACTCTGTGTCAAAGACTTCTCAGCTTCTCACCCGCGCCACCAGCCAGCAAACCAGGGAGCAGAGGAAGCTGCTGGGAGGAGACACAGCTGGTGCAGCTGAACCCAACTGACCAGAAGGATACTCCATACCATATGGCATCACACTCATTACATAAACTAGGGAAAAGCTGCCCATGGGGCTGCTACTCAGGGACTGGCTGGCACCAGCCAGCAGGTGGTGAGAAATTACATTGTGCATCACTTGATTTTTATATTCTAATTCTTTTATCACTATTATTATATTTTCTTTTTTTCTGTCCTATTAAACTGTATTTATCTTATCCCATGAATTTTACATTTTTTTCCTTTCAATTCTCTCCCCATCCCATTATGTGGAGGAGTGAATGAGCAGATGTGTGGTGTTCTAACCACCCGCCAGGTTACATCACAACACAAGAAGGTTCCACCTGAACATCAGGAAACACTTTTTTTCACTGTGAAGGTGACTGAGCACAGGCATAGGTTGCCCAGGGAGATTAGGAATTTTTTCTCCTTGGAGGTATTCAAAAACCATCTGGACACAGCTTCTGGGCAACTACTTCTGTGTGACCTTGCCTAAGCAGAGGAAGTTGGACCAAATGACCTCCATAGTCCCTTCTAGACTCAAGCATGCTGTCATTCTGTAATTCTGTGTTTCTGTGTTATTATCAACTATGTATATACTAAACCTTCTTAAGCATACTTGACTAGTTTTTGTCGTAACCAAAGCATTAATTCACCAAAGCATAAATTGTTTATATCAACATAAAATACGCCACTACTCTTTTATATCCTAATTCCCATAGTCCTCCAGCATTTCAATTCACAATTTAGTCTTCTGCTGTTATTTATTTACTTTTCTAAGCAAAGCTTATGCTGGATTTCTATCAATAGGAAAACTTCTCCATAGTAATTTCAAAAGTTATTGCACATAATATAGTCCTTCAGCACACAACCTTCAGAAAAAAGGATTGGTTCTTTCACCATTGGTTCTTTCTATTAGCAGTTAAATTACATTAATCACCCCCTAAATGGAAATTAAAATTTCTAATTTGAACTGAAATTATACGAATGGAAAAGATTATTACTATATGACATTTGAACCATTTCGTGGTTTGGGAAACGAAGTGCCCCTGGATTTGAAGGATTTGGTTGGGATCACAGGAGAACATTGACAAGTACAGAATAAAGAACTAGTCAATTAACTTTCAGATGTACCCTGTCTTTATTCAAAGACTGGTCTTTACTTAAATTTCACTTACTTTCCTCTTCTTTTATCATTTGCAAGTCAATGAAATAACAAAAACTATCAGTAACCCGATGCTGAAGAGCAGGTGCACAGGTAGGAAATCTTTATTTTTCCAGAAGATAACTGAATAATGTAATTCTTGGAAGTACCAGCACTAGGAATCACAGAATAGTTGAGGTTGGAAGGGACCTCTGTGGGTCGTCTGCTCCAGCTTCTCTGCTCAAGCAGGGACACCTAGAGACAGTTGCTTAGGACTGTGTCCAGATGGCTTTTGAGTATTTTCAAGGAGGGAGACTTCACAACTTCTTTTGGCAACCTGTTCAAGTGCTTAAGTCACGCTCAGAGTAAATGAGGGTGAACAAGTGAGCAATTTCCTTAAACTCTAACTTTCACAGAATGACTCTTTCCCAGATATTTTTGGTATTTCAAATTGGTTCAAAGAAATGTTACCATTTTTGTCACTCAAGAAACTTTCAGTATTCTTTTTGCTATTTCCGCCCTTTTCTGCTAATAGCCAACACAGCTTTTTACTATCTAACCTCCCTCTCAAAGGTTTCTCCTATCCCACACCCCCACAGTTCTAAGAGAAGTTTAATTGGATTTCCAAATCTTAAAGGCACTATTTTCAACTGTCTAACACTCTATTATGTTTCTGACAGAAGCAAGCCTTGCAATTTCAGAGGGAAAAGAGTTGCAGTTCATATAAACAAAATCTTCAAAATAATTTGTAAAACCAACAAAGACTATAGCACTGTGGATTAATCATTAGTATAGCCTAAAAAGCAGTGAGATTGTCAGAGCAGCAATTCTTAGAACTACAAAACAAAAGTCTTGTTTTGTTTGTGTTTCTTTTCTTTTAAGAAATAATCAACCTGGGAACATATCAGAGCAAGTCAGTGGTAAAAACAGAAGGGAGAGACTTACCAAAGAATTGATGGCTGATTACAAAACCAAGATTGGCATAGTGGGTTTTCTTGAAAGATATTTTGTTTTTAATATTGAGCTGAAGATTTCTTGGCCATAGAGTGATTTCTCTGCACAACATAGAAAAACATCTTTTTTTTTTTTTTTTTTGTGACAGAAATATAGCAGCCCTGACTGTTGACAAAGACACTCTCTCAGGCAGCCAAGATCAATTGCATTTGTGGCTGTTCCAGTCATGAAAGTAACTGGTTTCCATTATATTTAGAATAAAAGAAAACTCAAAATAACAAGTATCAAGGATTAGCATTTCAAATTCTGGCCACTAAATCAATTGAACATGATTTACATTTCAAATCCTCACCAGTTGTCATAAAGGACACCATGATGTTTCTGTTTGGCTTTTTAGTTTGTTTTGGCAAGTAAGAAATAGTTAGTTCTACTCATTTGGTTGAATTCCAGTTTAGCAATTAATTACATTCTGTCCACTTAAATGATCTTAGAAATTTCATGGGGAAAAGTCCCTCCTCCCTTCTTTCCTAAATGTAACATATTGCTGCTTCCTACTGTTCAAATACCAAACTCATTATATCCCAATGCCATGTCTGAGTAAACAGAATGAGTTCTAAATAGAACTGTTTTACAGGGAGTACTTAGGGATTTCTCTGAAAGACAATGTTCTATACATACAACATGAAATTGTCGTCATTAGAAAATAAAAAGGGTTTACTTTCAAAAACATCTTGTTAACTACGTTCAGACTCTCTTCTAAAATGTGTTTTCTTGTTTATTAAAAGTAGAAAAAAGCTTAAAGCATGCTAAAATGTAAAATAAATTCTGATTTCTGAATTTTCTGACTTTCCTATTTTCTCTGCAATATGTCGGGTTAACAAAGATGAAAGTGAACACAAACTTACCCAATTGTTCTGATTCCAGTAAAGCATTTTGGAGTTTTCAGGTTTTTTTTGTTTGTTTGGTTTTTTTGTTTTGGTTTGGTTTGGTTTTTTTTTTTGCCTTTTTTTTTTTTTTTGTAATTTATCAGAAAGAAATCTTTGATTGTCAGTAATCTGAGTATAAAAAAGTCTAGTGAAGGAGACTGAAGTCAACATCAAAATAGGTCTTTGGTGCAGTTATATTTTCCTCTCTAATAGTTCTTTTGCCCCTTCAAGAATCACCTTCCTCTACTCAGTTCTGTGTCTCATACTGAGATGAGGCATCTTCTAGCTGTAAAAGACTAAACATCTAAGGTACAACATATTCCCAATATTGAACAACAAATGAAATCCTTCTCATCAATGAGAGAAACATGTTTCAAGACTAAAGAACTGGTTATGCCTTATTTCGAGTGCCAATTCCTGTCCTGGTCTCCACAGTAAAACAGAGACATGAACGTAATGAGGGAATCCAGCAAAAGACCATGAATGGGATTCATTAGAGCATCTTTCCATAAGAGGCTGAAAGATCTGGTACAGCTCCACATGGAGAAGAGAAGGCTCAGAAACCTTGTCAATGCATACAAATACCTGAAGGGAGGGTGTACAGAGAACACAGCCAGGTTGTTTTCAGTGTGTCCAGTGTCAGGAGAGGATGCAGCAGGCGTGAAATGAAACGCTAGAGAGTCCCTCTGAAAAATAGGAAAAAGTTTTTCCCTGGCACAGGTTGCCTGGAGAAGATGTGGAGTCTCCATCCATGGAGATATTCAAAAGCCGCCTAGACACAGTTCTGGACAATCAGCTCTGGGTCACCTTGCTTGTGGTATCCATTCCTGCTCGGGTACTTTCCAACCTCAGTCATTCTCTGGTTATTTGGAAGCTTGCACCATAAATATATTTTGACAAATCTGAAATACGACATATGAGTTAATACAATGGAAATTATCATGCCAGTTGTTCCGAACACTATATTAGTTGTGATAAAAAGTATAAACCAGACCCCTGCAATTTTACAGTTTTTCTGTAGAATTCCTGTTGTGTAGTACTCACATTACTATTTAAAAACACTAAAACACTTACGAATGTCCTTTGCTAATTATAGTGAGAAGAGCTCCTCTCATACACATTCCTTTTGACTCTTTAAATTCCTTTAGACTCTGCTCTTTCATTCTTGTCTTTGCCTTTCTGTTAGTCTGTTATTGCTCACATTTTTTTTCACCACAAAATTGTTTCAAGTTATTTTTTTTTCCTTTATGTTCTCAAGTACTTTTCAGAAAGAGAGAAAGAACTGAATTAGATGTTTGTTCATCTGAAATATGTTTTATTTTTAGAAAATGGAATCATAGCTCTTTTAGATAGTCCTAAATGCTTTTTAGACATGAACTTTAACTGGTTCTTGGTCCTTGTTCAGCTGAAAAATGCACATAAAATAAATGAAAGAGTAGCATTATAATATCCAGTTCACTTCTTTTTCTGTGTGACATAGTGGAACAGCTCACTACACACACACACACACACACACACACGTATGTATATATATTTATCATCCATAGGATTCTTTTATCTTCATTTCTTTGCTGAATACTTTCATATATACACATTTCACCTAAGAAGACCTTACTATTCACTTTTCTTCCCTCTATTATACCTTTGCAAAGCAATCATATGATAGTTTCTCATCCAATGCTATATCAAACTATAAATATAGATGCTTCTGTCTTCATATACATTCCTCTTGTTCAACCGGTGTTTCCATTCTTTCTACCTATTTTCCACACTATTTCCCTAGGGTTCTGCTCAACTGATTTTTTTATCACATACATTTTACTTGGTCTCTGTTTTCTTACCAAGATAGGAGTCAAACAATCCATTTCTGTGCTGAGCAGGGGATATAATGCAAAACAGACTCCACAAGGGAAGGTCCTGATGGGTGAGTTCCTACTACTGCCTGAACTAATAGAGAAGAAGAATGTGTTCAGACAAGCAGAGAAGATAAAATGCAGCAGACTTGTTCAAGGATGAAGTAGCACCAAATGACTGTGTCAGCTGAAACAGAACAGAATTGAAGCTGCTGGGAATGAAACGGTGGATGGCAAAGGGACAGAAGCTGATGAGATTTGAAGACATTATTTCCCAAGACAGAATCAAGAGGGCTTTCTTTTAGAGTCTCTTATAAGAGCCACAGTGGCCATTTAAAAAGAACTACTAAAAACTCATTTCTTCATTTTCAGTACACAATGCAGAGTTGAAGCCTGATTGCTGAACATTTTGCTAAATATTATCACCATCATGTTTTGTGAAACATTACCACGATCACATTCAGATACTTGATAAAATCTGTCCAGTTGAAATAAAGAATTGTCTTGGCCAGTTTGGGCAACTCATTAAAATTTGCAGTGTCGTTAATGTGCTACAGCTTAAAAAGTATTAAAATGGAGACAATGAGATGAAATTTTCAACAACTGAACCCTACAGTGATTCCATCCTCACTTTGTTTCTGAAAGCATGTGTAAACTCTTTCCCTTGTCTTAGGTGGCTGAATGCCAAACCAAAAGGGTCTTTAGTAATTTCTGTATGGTGCTGCACTCTAGCAACACCAATTCACTGCCACCTTAGTACAGTGGCATAGTTTTTCATTTGGAATTGGTTGAGAGCTTGCTCACATCCATAAAAGGGAAAACCTTAGTGACAGCACCCATAGGACTAATACAAATCTAAACTGGTAGACTCCCTTGTAAAGTAGCTAAAGCATCCATGCACAAGCTGTATTTTTTTTTCCTACGTACAGAGATAACAACAGCAACCATCAAATATATTTGACATAACAAGTCAATGGAAATTGTGCCAAGTAATGATAAGGGAAACTTGAGCAAAGGAAGTGGCAATAGCTAAGACAACTCAGCAGCAAGAAATACAGAAGTACAGTTAAACTGTGGACAAATGACAAGAGTAAATGTATCTTAATTGCAGAATAGTTGTACCTGCTAAGATTACTGAATTCCAATTACTACAGACTAATATTCATACATATGTGTCTGACTTCCTATTGAATCTGAACTTCCAACCTGTAAGTACGAAACTGTAAAAATAAAGTAGCCTTCAAAAGTTAAATAAATCTTCTCCTTAGAAAATTTATTGCCTATTTGTTTTCTTGGAACACCAAACAACAGAAAATTTAGATTTATGTGTTTTCTGCCACTTTCATAGTCATTGTACTGCACACATGATTTGTCTTATGCACCACTTGGATAATACTATTATAATTTTCTGCCTTTTTCATCCAAGATTTCCAAGAAACTTCTGTTAAACTTGCCTTTTCTGGAACATGCAGTTATTTCATATTTCCTGGACATCCCTTCAACAGTTTATAAGGAAAAGGTGGGTCAACAGTTTAAAAATTATCCACATTTCTGTTCAGTTTTGATTTGGAGGGAAAACCTAAGTACATATGTGATCTTCAGCTTGCAATTTACTTTGGTATGGCTGGTAGTTCAGTAAAAGACAGAGACAACTGGAGATTTTGTAGCCCAGCTGCTGAATCTTTTTCAATTGACAGTGATTAACTCTCAAAATCTTTTCTAGTGTAGTGGAAATTGTTTTATACTCCACCTGAATCATTTAGGTTTTGGGAAAGAGAAAGCAAAAAAAAATTATTTCTCAATTTCACCAAACATTATTTTTCCACTTTTTAAAAGTCTGCGTAAATATTTGTATTTCATATCACATATGGTCACCCGTTTTAAATTATAAGTTACATTCAAACAGTCTCAGACTGCCTTTACTAGCCAAAATTCTTCATGTTGGCACAACATATGACCTCCTCAAGCTCATCAACTGAAAAAAGATGCTTTTTTATGTTCACTCACAACCCTGTTTGAAATTGCACATATTCAATTCTTATTGTCAACATTTTCTTCTTCATGATAGAAGCATTGGTTATGCAAGTCATCTGATAATGCCAGTTTTCTAGCATACACTGTTTTGAAAATGAGTGGAGAGATTGAAGCACCACATGCTTCAATTCATGCAGCAGCAGCAGCAGGATGGCCACTGCTCCAAGAAAAAATGACTGGAACATCACAACAAACTATCCTTCGAAAAATTAATGGACTCCTTTCAAGAAAATACAGGAAAAAGTTATTTATAAGTTAAAACTGCTTATGTTGCCAAACATTTGAGAGAAGATGAAATTATGTTATATGGTCTTCTGCAAAAATGGCGAATGAAGTGGGTTTTTACTATGTTCCAGTGAAAAACAGTGAGTTTTGATGTCTGCATATTACCAGTTCAGTCACAATGTGAATGCAAACAGGATCACACTAAAAACAACATTCAACCCAGAACAATATAAAACACTTCCTCACACTAAAATTTACTTACAAGACCTGTATTTTTCTCACAGTGTGATTGCCTTGGATCAAAGGCCAACTGTTTTGAATATTTTCAAAATGTCTAGTTTGAAGACATACTACCATAAATAAAAGTATTTTTGTCTTGCCATGCTGAACAGCAATTGTACAAGAATGGCTTTGGCATGCCAGTCAATGCATTTCAAGAATGCAATAAAGAACTGCACAGTGTCCCACAAATGCTTTATGTCATTGTTTATACTAGGAGTGACAATTAATTTTTATGTATCCAAAAATTCCAAGGTTTTACGAAATTTCAGAGCAATGAATGCAATATTCCTGTTTACATCTTATAAAATTAACAATTAATATCCAACTAAAGAACCTAGCTATAAGAATCAAAACAAGACTTAATTTTGTCTTTTCAACAACCTGCTTGATTCAGTATTACATTTTGCTATATTTTCTGCTGGGATACAAATACACTTTTAATATGTATCAAAGGGTTCAAAAGTAAATCAGATAAATCAGACATATTTTATGAAGATGTTCATTTGTGCATTTTAAAACAGTGAGTCACACAAATATTTGGATATCGGCTTTATCTCATACTGAAATCAGTGAAGTCCTTGGGTACATTCACTGTCATGTATGCAGAGACTGCTTAAAGGTTTGCATAATTAAAAGCAATGATTAAGAAATAAAACTTTTAACTACAATGATTCAAGTGTGCTTTAAACCATCACGATTGTGTATCTGTGGGAGCAGAAAAAGAGGTACTACCACCTCTCCAACTTCTTTTCCTGCAGTGCCCACAAATGAATTTGATTTTTACCTGATATTTGCTCACAGGTTTAGCAATATAACATGCTTGTCATAGCTTCCTTGGAGACTTGCACTAGAAAATGTGTCTGTGCTCCTCATATATAATTTGGACTATGTATCTTTTTCATAGAAAGAGACCTTATTCTAATTTTATTCTTTTGACCTATGCCATACCAAAGCAATACAATTAGTGTCAGTATTTTTAAGTGGTGGGAAATATAACAGTAATATAACAGTGCACAGCCAATGTGCATCATTTAGAAAACAATATGAACAAAATAGCTTGGCAATGTGTTAGCAAATATTTGGATGTTATAGTTTAATATCTCTACCATAAATGTGTCAGCTCAAACTAAAATTGCATTTTATACTGCTACATTGCAAGGACAATGAAAATGAATCCATCTTAATTTTCATTGTCCAAACGTGCAATTAAACCCTGCTGATGTGGTAAATATAAAGCTGCTTTGTTGCTTCAATGTGAGTTGGTTATTACAAGGAAGCCTCCCAGTTTGAGTTTAAATGAGAAATCAAATTGATTAGCATATAATTAGAGATAAACAGGCTCATATAGAAATCTAACCTCATGCAGGCATTGTCTGTTCAGTTAAGTAGGGCTCAAACTGAGCTTTCCATTTATAAACATAAATTGGACTTAGCTGAAAATTGCTCTGTCTCCTGGCTTTCTGTGATATGATTCAACACATTTGATAGTCTGTCATTGTGTACTGACAGTTAGAACACTGAATACCAATATGCACTGCACCAAAGAATGCTGAACTTCACATTGGTGATTCAAGTTTAAGCTTCACATCCGCTATTTAAGAAGAACCTTGATGGCTTAATAGATAAGATACTGATCTTTCCCAGTCTACCCTCTAAGCAATGAGCACAAGCAAAGTGTTGTTTGTGGTTAATCCTACAGAAGCAAGAGGCTGCATCCTGCACAATCAGCAACCACTTTTCAAAAAAAAGATTGAGCAATGTTTGCACCATGTCCCTCTAAAACTATTTTAATGGATCATAAACATTATTTTAACCATATAATTAAACACAACAAGGTTTATAAGTGCACTCTTATATGTGCCAAGAAAAAAACAGGAAGATTTTAGACTTTAATTGGAGACTTTTTTTCTAAGTGGACATAACCAAAGAGGTGTAAACTGATTTAAGAGACATTTCCTGTTCAGGAAAATCTACAAATGGAGAAATGGAATTTATACTGATCACAACGACTGATCTTACTTGGTGTTCTTGTGACTTGCTTTGGAAAACACTTGTTAAAAGAATCTCTGCAGATCTTATTATAATATATGAACAGCATGAGAAATAACATTTTAAGTCAAAATATTTCAAAATAAAATTGCTACTGCTTACATGGGTCCCACTAGATTTTCAGTCTTATATTTAGCAATTATAAAGGGACAGCTGAATCATTTAAAATTTTAACTTGACCATTGTATTTCCTTAGAATTAAGATAATTTGTTTTATTAGACTAAGAACTGGGAAGGAAGATTTTTTTAATGTTTTTTTTTCCTTAAACCTGCTTCAATGCTTGGCTTGTCACACACTGTTACTAGCCTGATGCAGGTCATCTCATCCTTTTTTTTTTTCAAGGAATTAACTGCAGGAATTATAACTGCAGCTTGATATCTCAAGCAAGAAGCATAAGTACACTGGGTTAATACCCAAGGTGGAGAGTCACTACATGAATGACAACCTAAAGAGATCTGAGTATAGTGGAACATTTCCATTGCAGGAATTTTACTTGCCAAACACCATATGATATGCTGATTCATAATTAAAACTTCCTTGGAAATTGATAAATTGAGTTGAAATTAAAATTATTTCAAAGAGAGAAATGTTAAGTGTAAGCAATACTCTTAAAACCTCTCTGCATAAATAATTTAAAAAAAAGAATATTACCCTAGAAAGGTTTTGTAGAGGGGAAAAAATAGGCCTTAAGATTGATTTAAATTAAAATATAAGATGTTCTTTGCCAGAATGATTTGTCATTCAAGACATATTTCACCCAAATATTTCTTGGTTTTGCAATAGATTTTTCTGCATCTCCATAAAACATTATAACTTTAGTGTCTCTACAGACTGCCCAAAGAGCTTATGTAGTCTCCATTTTTATAGGTTTTCAATATCCTAAAGTTCCTTGGATCCTGAAGGAACTCTCCTTTTATGTGTGTGAAAAATTCCCTTCTAATCACAGATTGACCTGATGAGAATTATAGGATAGACCATTAGTGGTGGGAAAAAAACTACTCAAATGTCTGTTAGCTTTTAAAAAAATACCTGTTAAATGAACAACAAAAACTCTTATCTGAAATTTAAGGTTTCATTAGATAATTGCTTTTCAGAACAGCGAGGTAGAAGTGACATCTTGCTTGATCACTTCGACCCTTGTGATGGTACTGTCTATCAAAACCATGCAGCCTGACTTTTTTGGTCAGCTAGAAAGGCCAAAAAATCCAGAATCACTGCTACATCCTTTGGAAAAGACAAATTCATGGTGAGATCTCATAACTGAGCCTGCCTTTGAACAGAAAAATGCTTGCCTTTCCCTACTTCTCACACTAGTGAAGAGAAAGAAGTTCCTTTTTCTTCCAGTTATGTTTCCAATGTTGTATGATTCCAAGTTGAAAACTTGGCAAGGTCTTTTTTAATTCATATCTGTGTGGCAAACAGTGGGGCAATAAAAGGTCTTTATTCAGCAGACAATGCAGGCAGGGCTAACAAATGAAGCAATCAAAACATGGCCCACCTCATTGTCAGAGACACCCCCTACGTTTCTACTCCAAATTTTTCTGAATTTTCCCCTCACTAATGGCATTATTTTAAAACATGAGAAGACAAATATTTTTCTACTCTGAAGATGTAGTCTGAAGAGATAAAAGCAAAATTTCTAATTATGCAGGTTTGGAGATTTTTTTAAACTTGACTTAATGTGAAATTATTTACCTCTAAAGTTTAGTATTTAATGTGAGTTCCTGATTTGGGAGGAATTGGAGAGAAAAGTAAGATAAGAAAATAAGAGAAAAAAATATCTCACAAGATGGAGAGGCTATTTCAATCTTTCAGGAAATACAGAAGAGATTTATAGCTATAACTGGTACAAATACTAAAGGTATGCTATCCTGCTGGGAAAAGTGGATGAAGATAACTATAAAATTAGAGCGAATCATCTTTTGGAATTGTTTTCATCATCTATTACTTGATATTCCATTTCAGGATTCCATTCAATTTCTTTCTAAGTTTTATAAAAACAAACAAACAAACCCAAAACAAAACAATAACAAAACAAAACAAAAACCCAAAACAACAAAAAACCAACCAAACAAACTCCCCCCGCTCCCCCTCCCCCAATGCAAGTAGAAGTTCAAAAGAGCTGGGAAATACAAAATAAATTGCATTTTTCAGTACAACAGTCAAATTGATAGTCTGGAAAGAAAAAATAGCCTATGTGCAGCAGGAAATGAAATAAGAAAAGATGTCCTTTTGTGAAACTGTTGTTTCCTTCTCAATCTCTACAAAAGTTTCTGAGAAAGGCTGGTAGTGCAGTAGAAAAAAGCTATCTTGTCTGAAACAGGTGATAATCTTCTCTTCATTGGGAAAATAAATAGCCAGTAAACAACAGGAGACCAATTTCTGAGCTTTTGCCCGCTGCCTTCAAAGGTGGTTTAGATTCTAAGGGACTCCATCATAATAGAGAATGCTGTGCAACACAAGAATAACTGAAGAGAAGGTCTGTGCACAAAGTAGTGCAGCACAACTTTGAATCAGTGAAAAGGATCCAGCACAGATACTTTTCAAAGCAGTATCACTGAATCAGCACAGAGTCACACTTATGCTAATAAACCCTGCCAAGCTCAGCCTGGTCACAGACCCCTGACTATCAAAGTTCTTCCTAGAACATTCATTCCATGAAAAGATCCTCATGTAACTAAAATGTTATTTGGATTTCTTCTGGACCAAGCTCTGAAATCCAGACATAATTCCCTCTTTACATGTTTTATAGGCAAGGCTTTGAAACAAATTTCATTTACAGAACTTCAAGTCCTAGACATCTAAGAGTCTTCAAATATAAATAAATTTCCAAGGTATCTGATAATTATGTGTGTTTAAAAATATTCTGCATTGTAGCTATATATGATCTATCATTCAAAATGGAAGAATGCTATGAACATCTATTTTGTTAGTATTAGTGCTTATTTTTCCCTTAGTAATTAATACTTCTGTGGAACACGAAATTTTCCTTTTTCCTTATATAATTTTCCTACAGCCCTAATTTTAACCGATACTTATCCTATCAGTTGACTTTTTAGTATATGTAAATTCTCCCCAGGATATGTACTATAAAAACCGTTGACCTTTGTAGGACTCGACACTTAGTGTCAAAAGCAACCAAGCAGTTACCCTATGTATTCTGTTGCAATTTATCCATTTAAGTTACCTGAGATACAGGAGTCAAAAAGCAATGGTGCAGGTCCTTCCAAGTTGTGAAACCCTCACTAATTCAAAGCACACACCTCTCAGTTTTTGTGTGTGTTGTTGCCATGCCTCATGAGGGACAGGTTAAAGGAATCCAAGCAGAGCTGATATTTTAATCAGCAGAACTTATTCTTTCAGTGCAATAATAAAGATTTTGCCAAGTCAATTAAAAAGTAAAATACAAAGGTTTAAAACTTATTTCTGAGAGGACTTTTGTTGTTTTTTCTCATTTATATTGGGTTTGTTTGTTTTACACTTCCTTGAAATATATGTTGTGATAGCCAAGGAAAAAACGACAGTTAAGAAATCAGTCTTATTTCAGCAAAAAGTGATTACTTAAGCTTTATAGGTGATTTTGAGTCCTCTTTCTCTCCTCCCACCTTCAGTTTTCTGTATTAACAGAATATGTTTTTAAAGGAAGCAGCACTCAAGAGATACATATTGGTTGAATGCTGTTGTGTTTCAAATAGTCATTACTGAAGTGAGAAAGAGCAAAACAAACCAAGTGCTGTCATGTTTCCTCATATCATCAGTTATTCTGTATGCCTAGAACAGAAACCAGACATGCCATCACTTTGTTCTCCAAGCCCTGTTCACAATGACAAAGTAATATAACTGTAAAATGTTTGTCACTGGGATGAAATACTCAAGATATAATAGCTGAATAAAAATTCAGCACTTCTACACTTATGACAGATGAGTCATTGCTGCAAACTCTTCAGGGAAGTACTTATGGAATCTTCATATCCTAAAAAAAAAAAATCTGTTCCTGAAGTACTTCCCTGACATGCATTATTTCCTCTTCCTCCTGAACTTCCTGTGCAGCCTTTGATATCACTACCTTGCAAACAAGTACAGAGAATAAAGAAGTGAAGCAGTGACAAGTCTCCAGACAAGTCTCCACACCAACTTTGTTCTAACTAACATTGTTCTATCCATTCTGGTTCTTATAACAATTCGTTTGAAACCACGCAATTTCTGACTGTTTATTTACAGACAGTGGTGCTCTAGGTTATTTACCTAAGTCTGTCATGCAGGTAAGATTCTTAATCACACAAGATTAATGGCAAACTGAATTATACAATTTCCATGATTTCCAAAGAAAACTAATCAGCCCCAGCATATGAGCATAGCACATCAGAAGTGTGAAGGCCCTTGCGTGCCTAAATATTTTACTTAAAGGCAGGAAACAGGTGAGTAGGAACACATTTTGAGTTTCCCTACAGTCACCAAACAAATGCCACTCTGCAGAGATCTGACATGGGAACTGCACTAATCCTCACAGCCACATGTAAGAGCAAAACAAAATTAGGATTTAAGTCTGCTGATGAGTCTATATCACATAAAAGATAAAGTTAGACATTGAAGAATTTTAGAAGCAACTTGTAAGATTGACTGATTGAGCAATAAAATGTCATATGAAGTTTCAGGCAAACAAATATAAAGTGACTTGTATGGAATAATCACAGCGTCACATTTTATATTCACAAGAGATGCTGAAATTACTCATTAACCAAACAAAGAATCTTGGCAGGGGGGAGGTGGAGAAGTGATTTTGGTGACAGGCAGCTCCATGAAACCACCAGCTCAGTGGTAGAGACCCATTTCTAGCATTTGGTATGCTTTTTTATTAGAAAAGAATGACAGGCCAAAAAACCCTTTCATTATTCCACAGTACAGATCCATGACTTGCTTACACCTTGAACCTTGTGTGCAGTTATTCGCCTAAAGAAAGAATATAGCAAGATAAACATAAATTGTTCAAAGAAGGGTGATAAAGACGGTCAAACAGCCTCCACATATTTAAAAAGGTAGTGGTCAAGTACTTTTTGCTTAGAAAAGAGATGACTTACAGGGGATGTGATAGAAGTTCAGAAATCTCAGAAAGGACAGGAGTGAATAAGACTGACTCCTCATTCCGTATTACTGTTTTTGTGTCATCCATTTGTTAAGACAAATCATTATGTTACTACTTGAGAAGTTAAAGAATATACCTTACAGCACGACCCTATCGATCTGTTGTTTTCCTCTGTGTAATCACACCACTTTCTATGCATCCTTCTATATTGAAAATACTGTTCAAGTTTTGTTAGGTAGTTCATCTTTAATTCATATTAAAGTTTAGGAATTGTCTGTCACAGAAATAGACAGAGAACTACAGGATGTAATCACAAATCACAGGGTCAGAGAAAAAAAAATAAGAAAAAAAATTAGCAGGCATGAAAAATTCCATGTTGACATTTTTAATGTCATTGTTAAAACACATGTGTTTTCCTGGAAAAAGTATTCTGTACGGAACATGTGTAACCGTACATGTGGAAGGAGGTTGCATTGGACAGAAATCTTCCTAAAAAGATTTTGAGGGAAAATTTGAGGGAAAAGAAAGCCAGACTTTCTATACCAGTGTTTCAGAGAGAATTTTATTGAAATACAATTCTCTAGTGAGGACATTTAGAAAGAAAAGGATTATTTTTTTGGATGTTCACTTTATTCCAAGGGTTTTTTTACCTTATAGACTCTACTACACAGAGTAGCCCTTATCACAGACAGATCTGGAGTCACAGAACAACAGAATCACTCACATTGGAAAAGACCTCCAAGAACGTTGAGTCCAACCTTTGACCGATCACAAACTTGTCAACAAGACCATAGCACTAAGTGTCCTATCCAGTAATTTCTTGAATAACTCCAGCGAAAATGACTCCACTGCCTCCCTGGCAGTCCATTTCAATGTTCAACAACCCTTTCCATGAAGAAATTCCTCCTGATGGTCAGCCTGAACCTCCCCAGACAGATCTTGAGGCTCTGTCCTCTTGTCTTGTTCTTGGTTGCTTGGGAGAAGAGGCCAACTCCTACCTGGCTACAACATCCTTTCAGGTAGTTGTAGAGAACAGTGAGGTGAGATTTATCATAGAATACCTGGAGTTGGAAGGCACTCATAAGGATCATTCAGTCCAACTTCTGGTCCTATGCAGGACAACTCCAAGAATCACACCATGTGCCTGAAAACATTGTCCAAATGCTTCTAGAACTCTAGAAAGTGGCCAGAGAGATCCCATCTACACTGATGATCTTGGTTGTGGTTTGCAGCCTGGACTTGAGAGCATGACAATCACCCACCAAAACTAGTGGTAAAGGAGTAGTGGTACAGGAAGAAACACACATGCAACAAGATGTGGCTAAACTAAAAACCAGGACACAGATTTAAAAGTATTTGAAAAGAATCTCTGAACCTCCTTTTCTCCACCAGCTCAGTCACTCCTGATATGACACTCTCTAGGTCCTTCATCATCTCCATTGCCCTTCTCTGGACATGCTCCAGCATCTCAATGTCTTTCTTGGGGTGAGGGACCCAGAACCGGACATAGACTCCAGGCGTGGCCTCTCTAATGCTGAGTACAGAGATACAATCACTGTCCTGCTCCTGCTGGCTACGCTATTCCTGATACAGGCCAGGATGCCATTGGCCTTCTTGGCTACCTGGGCACACACTGGCTCATGTTCAGCCAGCTGACTACCAGCACCCCCAGGTCCTTTTCCACTGAGCATCTTTCCAGCCACTCTTCCCCAGGCCTGTAGCACTGCAGAGAATTGTTGTAACCCAGGTGCAGGACCCAGCACTGGGCTTTATTGAATCTCTTACAACTGGCCTTGGCCCATTGATCCAGCCTGTCAAAATGCCTCTGCAGAGCCTTCCTGCCCTCCAGCAGATCAACACTCCCATCCAGCTTACTGTCATCATCTGCAACCTCAGTGAGGGTGCACTCAATCCCCTTGTCCAGTTCATCGATAAAGATATTAAACACAAATGGGCCCAATACTGAGCCTCTGGGAACAAAAAACAAAAACTCGTAATGTAAAGAAGATGGTAGATTTTAACAGAACAAAACACAACAAAATTTGACTTGCTGTAAGATACAGCTTACATCTGTAACCTACAATTCAATTCCAATTGGTTATTGCTATTCACATGTTAAAATACTTTGCAACATCTTTCTTGTTTAAAATGCTTAAATATTGAAGGATGAGAAAGTAATATGGATGCATACCTGGCAAGGTGCCAAGTTATTTAATATTCAGGAAGAAATACTCTGCAGTCATGAAAATGTATGTAACTTCCTTTTATTTTCTAAGAATAAACTGAAATTTATCTGCAATCATATCTAAAATGCTCACTTCTAAAAAACACCCATGAATCTCTGCTTCTTCTGACACTTGTATACAAAAGTATTATTTCATAGTTATGATAATCTACTATAAGATGCTGAAAACCCCAGGTCAATTCCGTTTTACTTCACACCGAAACCACTGAGCCACTTTAGTAATGGCAACCCCTAGAGATGAAGTTTACACGAAATTTTATCCATTTTTACCAGTACAGTATATTCAAACTCTTCAATAAAACATGAATTGAAACAGGAGCTTTAAAAACTTTTTTTTTTTTTTTACTGTACAGCACTGAAGGAAACTAGAAATAACCAGTAAGAAAACAAACCCCATGGTGTCAAAGGTTTGAGATTCTAAACACTGTGACTTCACATCATTTTTGTAAGGACATTTTACTAGATTTTGTCAAATGAAGGTGTGATATTGCATCTTTCTGTCTGTTTGGTAGGGATTATTTCTTAAAGAAAAAAAAGATATTGCAAATAGATGGCTCCTTAAATGGGCTTAGTAAAGGCTGCATAAGGCAGAGGTATTGTTCCATCAATTATGAAAATTTGTCTATACCTTTCAAAGTCTGAACTGCAAAACATCTGTTAATTCATTAATTTTAAACCTAGCTTCTTTCAACATGTCTGCAGGAAAAAGGGGAATTGCTGCAGACAGTGAATGACTGACCATAAGTAAGTATCTTCCCATACCCTCAATATTCTCCCTAATTTTAAAGTGAGCATCGCATAGACTTTCTTTAACAGAGATTTTATATATATATTTCTGTATATATTAGATATTAACACTAGGAAAGCTGAAAATAGTTATTGTATAAAAAACTACAAGGCAAATAAACCCATTTCATAAATGCTGTTCTGGTTTCATAAAAAAAATCTTGACAGTGTTCAATGACTATTAGCAAGTGAGAACTTTTTTTAAATATTGTCTCAACTAAATTCTTTAACAATAATAAGAATTAGAATTAAGAAAATAAATTTGTCCACATTGTGCAGAGTTTCTTTTTTAACTTCTAGAAGGTAGATTTATCTGTCGGTAATGTAAAATAGCTATAGTGCAAAAATAAAATTCATAGCTGGTGAAACAATTTGAAATGCATTAAAAAAA
>VWZT01005504.1:218680-234723 GCA_013397055.1 Pachycephala philippinensis
CCCCAAAATAAAAAAAAAAAAAAAAAAATTACGAAAAAAATGCTGTTTTGAGTTACTATATGGGATTTAGGGATACAAGGAAAGTTATATAGTTACCAGTCAAATTTTCCCAAGTGACCACATATGTATCCATGGTAGTGTTTGTAAAACTCTAGCACAGAAATGCAGTCATCAGTCTCTTACACAATTTTAGTGATAGTGGAACACATAAGCCAGGTGGTTCCTCACTGGACTAACATTTCCAAGCAGGTCTTTTTTCTGTTAGGTGCATTCCATTCAATATTTCCTTAACTCTTGCATTAGCTGTGTCCAAAAAAAAAAAAAAAACAAAAAAAAAAAAACCAAAAAAAAAAAAAAACATACCGAATGGAAGCACAGACAATTTCTCCAAGGTGGCAATCTTGTTTTTCGACCACCTGCCCAGAAATGTAACCAATCTAGTTCAAGACAATTCTTTCTTTTCATCTAAAATTCTACCTTACTTAAAATCTGAATGTCAGAGGGCTATTAGCCATCCTGATCCTTCAAGCATTTCTTTATTGTTTCTTACATTATTCACTACATCCAATACAGGTTAAGACAAAACATTAAGATGCATTTTCTGAAACTGAGGCTAATTAGATAATAGATTATTTCTAGCTTGACATTGCTGATCACTCAGGTTGGGATGGGGGAGACTCAAAGTATATCTGGGCCCTTTCTACTCCAAATCTTGAAATCAACATATAAAGCCTATATACCCTTTTAATGAAAACACTAGGGCCAGCTGAAGGTATTTTCTCTAGTTTCTAAATAATTTTACTTTGATGTTTTTACATATGTAGGACTATGTTATATATTAAAAATCCTGAAGTAATTCCTTCCAGCAGAAGGAAGAGTTTGGATAAGACTGCAGCCTCAGATTATAGTAAAATTGATTTCAGAAGTATATTTCTTTGAACTTAATTTCATTCATTGCATAAATTCTTAATGTGAAACCAAGTTATTGCTGATTCCTTTTAAATTTTAAAATTCTATCCAATAAGAAATATTTTAACTGCCTATTTGAACTAGGCAAATACTGTGACAAACCACACTTTCAGCAGTCTTAATTCAGTACTTTGTCACATGTTCCATTCATCCTTTCAATATCCCTTCTTTCACACCTATGGTCTGCAATTCTGGCTGTATATCTTCATTAAAGAGTATTTCAAATCCAGATACAGAAAAGCCTAAGAAAGGTTAGCCTACAACGATGGACATAAATATTCAAACACTTCCAGCCAGGCAGATTCAACCTGTGTTGCTCAGAAGCTGTGCAGCTTCAGCAGCACTGTCCTTGAGCTAATTGTACACTGCCTCTCAGCAGGAGAATGACAGTCCATCTTGTAAGTGGAGAATAAATGGAAAAGACTATTTTTGCCTAAAAAAAGCAAACAAAAAGAGAAAACATGACTGCTGTCTCGAAGCACGCTTAAGCTGAAGGGCACTGTTGGCTAAAGATCAAGTGAGTAGAGACTTACCATGAACATGTTCAAGCAGCAAATCAGAAGATTTCTATCCAGTAGAACATGAAGGCTTTTATTTGCTTCCCAGCAGTGTTGTCCAGTAACAGTTTTTCTAGTTTTATTGTGGCAATTCATAAGTTTATGAAGGATCCCATAAATTAGACACCCATTGTAGTAGTGGTTGGACTGGATGGCTCTTTGAGTTCTTTGCTGTCATATTCATTTGGCAGATATGTGAATAAATACTTCTGAATTATCCCATATTCTTACATGTCATCTTGTAACTAGCATATCTACCTATTTTCATATCATGGATTTGACTTTGAACACTGACTGGAAGCTAAAGAGGTGTTCAGAGTAACATAGTTTAACTACAGCCTGCATCATCTTCCTACAGAAATGGCTGTCCAAGCTTTTTAAGTCTTAATTCATTCAGATTACCTACGTAATTTGAAAAATCCTTTACCTATTTTTAACTAAAAAGTGTACCATGCAATCAAGCTAACAGTGCCCTTCTGAAGTGCATGTCACTTCCACACCATAATATACTGATTGGACAGGTTCAATTTCGCTCTTATTTAAAGCAAATGCAAGAAAATGATGCATGATCAAGCTTTTGACTTTAAAACCAATGTACCATTTAATAAAATTAATTACCTCCAAAGAAACACTGCCATTTGCAATCAAACACTCCTAAAAATTTTGGCACCAATAGCTTTATTCTATAAATAAACAGGTGTTACTAGGCAATATAACTTGCTATTATTATTATTATCTTTAGATTAAATTAACTAAATGGAAATTAGTTAAACCTGCAAAGGAAAACTTCAGTCAAAGGAGATGATTCCCAGAGGGCTTTTAAAATATTTTTTACAGCCAGAAAAAGAAGTAAGAAAAAGGAGGTTTTTTCAAAGAAAAATTCGGTTCTAGCTTAGGTGACCTGAAATTCTTGTTGAAGATCTGTCTGACCCTTGAAACACTGATGGATCATTAGACCTGAATACAATCTTTAATATTCCCTGAATATCAAATCAAAACTATTTTCATGGTCTTAGTCCAGCTCTGCTCTTTTGGTCATGTTTTCACTCACTGGCTGCTATGCCTGGAACAGTCTGATTTTTCATGTAACTCAGGTACTATTTTTGTAAGAGAATTCCATAGTTTTGTTGTGATTTAACCCCAGATGGCAACTAGGCACCACCCAGTCACTCACTCATTTACCCCCTGAGGGATGAGGGATTGAACTGGAAGAGTAAAAGACTGAAAACTCTTGGGTTAAGATAAAGACAGTTTGATAGGTGAAGCAGAAGCTATATGTACAAGCTAAGCAAAAAAAAGGACTTCATTCACTGCTTCTCATCAGCAGGCAGGTGAGCAGTCATCTCCAGGAAAGCAGGACTCCATCACGTGTAAACAGTGACTTGGGGAAACAAATGCCATCTCTCCTTCCTGTACTCCATACCTTGAGGTGGGAAATCTCTGGCACACAGGACATGAAATGTGGCAAAAAGATAGTAAGGACACCATTTTTCTCTGATTTTCTAGATGGTGTGATACTTCTTTGGCTCAGGAAATCACTATAAATTGCAAAGAAGGATGTTGTATAAGCATTGCTTATAAACTATACAAATACAGGGTCATATATTATTTATTCCAACTCAAAAATATCCAAAAAACCAGTAAATATTTATTGCTAATATAATTTACAGTAAATTGTTCATTTACTGCTTTAGAAGGACTTTGTTTAATTTCTTTAGTTTTCTATAAATTCTTGATAATATGTTGTGAGAGATTGGACTATTAATGATTAGTGACTCAAAATATTTGCTCATTTGTGGAGATGGCAGTGTGCTTTACTGAAGCCAGGTTTGTATCCCTCGAGAGGGGTGAGTTTTTGGGTGTGTAATGGCTGGACTTTTCTCTCTTTCTTTCCCCTTATACATTTTCTTAAGTAATATTTTTATGCATTCATATTGCTGTATTTCTGTAGAGAATAATAACCAAAATGGCTACATACCTGCTTTCAATTGCAAACAATTTGTTCTAGAATAAACCCTACATACATATATATATATATATGTGTATATATATGTATTTACAAACACCAATCATTCAGTGTCATTTCACTCTAGTGAGCCCCAAGGGATCTATTAACAAAACCTGGGTTACTCTCGCCTTCGTGAGGGCAGGTGGTAACATATGTTAGGAAGCATTTCCTTAAATACTGAACATTTGGGAAAAAAACAGATGTTCCACTAAGTTTAACAGAGAACAAGGCGCTTTCCTCTTCAGATGTAACATGAGTTATGCAGAATGGCAGGTCTAAATACAAGTAGTAACACATAAATTTTAAAATCCTAGATTTAATCTAAACCCAGTCAGACTACCAGATGGCTCTTTGCTTAGAAAACAAGGATTTTTTGCTAGAATTCCACAAGTACACACATCTCTGGAGAAAGGTTTAAAATTTATTTCTCTAAAATTTCTACTGTTGTTTTGCATTTAACTTTTTAATTACAGATAACTTTCTAAAATATTTCTGCATTATTCTGTAGCGCTTTTCTCATCGATTCAAAATTATTTATTTGTGTGCATATAAATAGTTTTACTTTCTTCTTTCCCTTGTTCTAAATAATTTAATTTAGAAAAAAAATCTTTTCAAATATTTCAGAATAACTACTAGCATTCTGCCATTGTAAATTTGAATAAGAGAGAAAATATCTCTAGCCATGCTCAGAGGTCTGAAAAAATGTTCTTTAATCACAATTTTGCCTCAAACTTGAATGTATTTTCCATAATTATTTTACTTTTTCTCATTAGTTCTCATGTGCGGTGAAGGCATCTACCTGAAGGATATTCAAGTGCATGAATCAATTTTCCATTGGCAACAGATATGAACAAAATGTATAGCAGGTCTATAAGAAAACAGACCACTTTTCAGTGCAACAAGAAAATTAAGATTGTGTGTGTGCATGTGCGAAAAGATCTAAATCTGATTTGTGGAGCAAATTTATTATTCTTTCTAAAAGAAATAAAAATTCCACTTTCAGTTCCTATGTTTATATTGTTTTCAGAGCAAACCCTGTCAGCTGTGAGGCACAGTCATGGCAACAGACATCTTAGGCTTCTATTATCCGAGGATGGAAGAATCACAGTACACTTGAAACAGGTATCTCCTCTGAGACACATACAGGTCCCTATTATTTATGTTCAAATCACAATGTACTTTCCAAATGGGCCAAATTGAGGAGATTTTTCACAGTTTCACTAGAAAACTTCTAGATGGAAAAGCAGTGTCTTATTCCTATTTTGTGTTTCTAACCAAAAATGAGTTGTACTTTCCTTAAGATTATCCTGATAAATCAGCCAGTTGAACATAAAAAAACAGTCCTCCAGATTATTATTAATTATATACTTGGCATGTAATATTTTATCTCAAATTGTTAGAGTTAAGCAAATATTTATAACCCTAATCTTGTAATTAAAAGTATAGAACAATATTAATAAAATTGTCACTGGACTATCCAGGTAGTTTTTTATTGTATAAAGAACTTCAGTATCAAAAATTACTTTTTACATAGGAAATAGGTAAAATAAGCAAAACTGCTTTGAGGAAGTGCAGGACACATAGATGTGCCTTCTAAATTAGGCTGTAAAGTATTTTTAAAATTTTGCTACGCAAAATATTTTCCTTTGTAATATTTTCTGAATATAACTTCCATTTATCTATATGAATAAATTCTTTGCGTATAAAATAGTAATTTAGTGGCTATACAGTGTCCAAGAAGCACTTCAAATTCGTTTTCAAGCAGTTTATTGCTTCAAGAGTATTTGAAGTATTGAATTTAAAGGTTTGGGATTTTTTCCAAAATCACACTAACTTGTCATATAAAGCTATGTTGCTAAAGTTAAATATTACCATTCTGAGCTTATATGAAACTTCAGTTGCACTTAAAGTATAAACATGTAAAATACTGACTGCATTTCAACTACCATTTAGACTTTCTCTCTCTTCTTCAGAGCAATATACCTGAAAACTGTCTTACTTGGATTAACTTTGAATATTTATAAATGTAACCTAAAGCAGATGGCTGTGAAAATGACTGAAAACCAGTAGAAAGATGTGAATTGCAAGTTTCACCAACAGACCGTATCACTCACAATGACATTGCCAATTACTCACTTTAACAGCCTATGTCCATTTGGCATTTTTTCCAAACAGATTTGATTTAGAACCTCACTGCATTGGAGACTACACATATTGAGACAGGAGGCGAGACTGAGCCCATCCGGTGTTCTTCCCTCTCCTGCCAAAAAGCGGTCAGAAAAATCTCTCTTTTACTCTTCTAACTTGGAGCAACATGGCTCTAGTTTTGTTCTCCTTCCCACAATTCTTGTAGACAGATCTTTTTCTGCAGATTCAATCTATTTCAGCTATTGACTTTCGGGTTTGAGGAAAAATTTAAGTGAAAGTTGGCTTAGAACAGCATGATAGAGTCTTGGACGAAAGAATGGTTGCTGGTTTTGGCCTTTGTTGAAGTACAGCTTCACAGAAATGGAAGTTGATAAATTATCAACATTAGGAGTTTGTCAGAAATTGATAGTATTTTAGAAACATTGACAGAGAATGCTGAGCCCATTTTTCTGCAAGCCTACAGGTAGCGAAGGAAAGAGAAATTAGACAGCTTAGGTCAATTAATAATACAATTTTAAATCACAATAATAATATGGTAAGCATATACTAAATTTATCAGCAATGAACATCACAGCATACTAACTAGAACAATTAGGACATTTTGCAAATATGTAATTAAATATGTAAAAAAAATAATTAAAGTGTGAAATATATATTTAAAGGGGTGGTTCTCTCAAATATTTCCAACGCTGCTGTTTTTAGCCCTCATAATATCCTACTCCTCCCAGGACATGATAAGATGAACAAGGTGAAAAACTGATTCGAGTTTAGAAATCCAGCCTCCACAAAAAAGCTACATGATTTCTGCTCGAGTGATCTCCTGAGACTAACTAAAGATAACATGAGTTAATTGGGCCCTATGTTGTCTCCTTTAGTGAGACAAACAATACCACAGGCAGCAATTCCAACTTTTAACACTCAGAATCACTGATTTTTACAGTAGCAAAATTACGACATTTGCTGAATCCTGTGTGGATGCAGCCAATTCTGACATTGCTGCATATTCTCGTGTACAGTTGTGTTTGTCTGTATTATCATCCACACTCATTCTGTTCTCTTCTGTGAGCTGCTGTTGAAGTCTTCAAGAGAATTTTACTCTTAATCTCTGTCAGTCTAACCTAAATTTCATTGACTGTTCTGTAATGTGTTCCACTGTTTCCTGCCAAAATGGATGAAAAAGTTCTCAGCGGTAGTCAAGGTACTCACCAGCTCGCTAAGAAGTGTGAAGTCACTAGTGGCAATACCTGGAGGAATTGTCTCAACTTCTATGAGAACTGCCAAAAGCAAGATATTTCTACGAAATCTGAAGGAACAAAAATAACTACTGAACTTGTTGTCTGTCCTGTACACTCTAAGGGCTTTGAGTGAAAGACAAAGCACAGTGTATACTGAACAATATAGTGGGTATATTCTTGTCCACAAATATCTAAACTGATTGTCAGTGAACCATGTGTATGACAAAAAGATGCATGTTTCTCCACTTTTGTAAGCTAGAATTTGAGTGGTATGTGTTGAGACAAGACGAGACACATTGTTTTCTCACCTTGTCAGAGAAGAGAAACAAATAAATGTCAGGTGCAAAACCAATATAAATCATATGTCACCCATACTTTAAACATCAAGATATGGAATTCCAGAGAGATGCAAGATACTGAGATACGAATGAACTGTGGAGGTGAAATCTGCTTTTGGCCAGCTCTATATTTGAGGAAATTAACTCCTAAAATATTTGGTAGGTTGACGCTTCAAATTTTTAAATGTATTGGTTCTTTTGAATAAGCCAGAAAGCAAGTTTTTAATACACAAGGAGGAAAAAAAGGAGATAGTGGACCTTACAGCTGATGCAAATTTGGGCCTCAGGAAATTTTTATTATTTATTATTTTTCTTATTTTAAAGTGTCCTGCATAGTCAGGCAACAAAATTAAATTTGAGTGAGGATTAGAGAGAGAGTTGATTTATTGGCTGTTCTGACTGACAATGTAAGTTTAATTCCATTACTAAGGGTTTTTTTATTTTAAGGACCAAATAGCCACCAACATGTGACAGAAGGCTTACTAAAGAAATGTGTTCTGTTACCAGTGTCAATAACTGCATCTTTGAGATGTGTGATCATTTTGGCAGTCTTTAAATTAATAACATGCTGTTTGTCAGATTGATGTACCTTCAATTAACATAAAAATTTTGCTGAATTTTACTTCTCTCAGGTGAAATTAGGATGTCTTAATTAAGAAGAAAATTTGGCATTAGTAATGCCATACAAATGCAAAATCCCATATCTTCTGATTCTCAGACTTAATTTAGGATTTATGTGTCCTTTATGGCAGAAAATGAATATTCAAATTAAATTTCTGCTCATGTAAATCTTGTTGTAGACACATCTGAGTAAAAGGGAAAGTTTCATACACAGGTATACATACAACTCAATTCAAGAAAATCTTCCGTTTCACCTAATTGTATAAAGTAGCATCTGCACATGGAGTGAAGATGCCTAATTTGGGTTTTTAGGCTAAATTAGAGGAGATGAAATGTTCATTAAGGAAGTGTAATGGCTTCAAGGCATAAGTGAAACAATACAAGTAATTTGATATGCGTTTGGATTATGTTCTCTTTTAAAAATATTTGGCAGATGTGGATGATACTGCCTAGAATATGGACGACTTCTTGCTGCCAGATATTTATGCAGAGTCCCCCACAGAGAAATTCCCCAACTCCCACCATCACCCCCAACTGGATTCATCAAATGAGCAGCCTAGGCTTAAGTGGGACTTTTGTTGGTGGAAAGGAGATTGAAAGGTTTCAGTCTTTCTCTGGCAGGAGTTACTGAGGAATCAGGGGGTTAGGATTGTGTTCCAGCCTGTCTGTGGTTTGTTTCTTCAGTGAAGGTGTGGCGGTTTGAAGAGACTGAGTTGATGGACAGGGTTTTAGACCAATCGCTTCTCACGATTTTGCATATAAAAAGGCACTGGGGAGGAGAAGTCACTCTCTTCTTTTCCGGTCCCTGAGCCGAGAGGGGTGGGGGACCCGGGTCCCGCCGGGCCGGGCCGAGCCGAGCCGAGCCGAGCCCCTGCCCTCTCCCCATCTCTCTTTGGGGATGAGGCACAGCACCCCTCGGGGTGCTGCAGGAGAGCCCCTCAGAGCCCGTGAGCAGCTGAGATCCAACTATTGCTGTGGCAGAGCCGAGTCGAGACCACCTGGGGCTGACGGGCTCCCCTCCCCCACTCCACGTGGCAGCGCGGCGCGGACCCGGCGGGAGCTGAGACAGTTTTCTACCACCAACGCAGCCGACATCGAACAGCTCGCAGCATAAAGGAGAAGAGGCTTTTCTTTCCACCGCAAAGCCCGAAAAGAAATCAGCCCTTCGACATGGAGGCTGCAAGGTCAGAGAGAAAGAGAAAGCAAGTCACGTGTTGTTGGAGACTGAAAAGGAGGGCGGCAGCGTGTCTTTCGCGCATAGCTTAAAAAGACTTCTGGCATGCTGTGGTAAGACTGGAAAATCACAAACTGTTTTTATTTCTCGGTCAGAGACATGGGGGGAAGAGAATTCCATGTGTAGCCTGCAGAGGAGAAGTGTGACTACGCTAGGTCACTTAGGAGCTGTAAGAGACTTTTAAAAGAGTTGTTGCTTTCCAGGCTGGAATTCGAGTATGCTTAAAAAGAATACCCCATTCTTGGTTCATGATAGCAGTTGTGGGAAGACTGCAGAATTCATGAGAGAAATGTATTTCACGGCAGCAGATTTTCCGGGCGGGTGAGTTTGCTAGTGGCAGTTTGAAACACCACACTGGAGCAGAAGAAAAACCTCTTTTTCTTTCAAATATGGAAGAGACTTAAGAACTGCAATTCTGACCTAAATCCACATGTGTTATCCTTTGTGCGAGTTGGGAGATTATTGGGGGGAGGTGCTGGAGGGAAAGGGAGGGTTTGCTTTAATTTTTATCATTATCATTCTTTTTATTACCTTTAATTCTGTTAGTAATAAACTTCTTTGTATTCTTTAAAGTTTAGAGCCTGCTTTGCCCTTCTTCTAATTCTTATCTCACAAAAAAGTAAAAGATGCAAACTAAACCACCACAGAAGGTCATCCCTTCACTGACTTGCTTAAAAGTGAAGATTTTTTTATACTGAGTGGCAAAGATACTTATAGTAAGTCCAAAAACGTGATATATTCCAACGATGGTAATAGTAGGAGTTACATGCTGGCATTGCAATGCAGTATAGCTGAACTCTCCAAGGAGATAAGAAAACCTTTCACCATGTGGGGCCAAAATCACCCCAATGAATACTACTTTCGCTATAGGGTTTAAAACTATATTTACAATTAGACCTGTATGATGAATTAACTGAAGAGCATGCTACAATTTTTGTGTGCCTGTCATTTTGACAGACCTTGCGCTTCTTTCTTGTCCAAGAAGAAAAAAATTGGATACCTGCTCTGCAGAGATAACTGGTTATTGCAGGCAGACACTCCATAAACAATCCTTGTGTTATAGAAAAAAAGGACCTCTTATCGATATGGAAAAGTTTAGGGAGAAAAATTGTGAGGAGAATGTAGAGAAATATGCCACCTGTCACATAAGAGAACATGTGTATATCTGACACCTAGGTTTTAACAAAGGTCTGTTTCTTTGATTTCTTAAAAAAACCACAAACAAGTAAACAAACAAAAACCAAACCCCACACACACAACCAAAAATATAATTTGCTGCAATACTTCTTGTGGTAGGACTACTGAGATGGGATGTGCCACTCCTGCTGAGACTAGCACACATCTAAGTCAAGTGTATCTGGGCTGATAAATGCATTTTTTTCCAAACATGCACCTCCTCTCTCTAAAAACCTAACTTAAAATTATTTGTATTAACTCATGCAGTTAATTCATATCTAGGTATATTTATGTATTTATTACACAATTTTCTGTGTTTACTACAGCATTAACATAAGTCACTGTTTAGGAGATCATTTGCAAATTTAATGAAGATGGTTGCTGCATGTAAGGGATGCTGAACCACAGTTATCTTTTAGAAGAGACATATATATTTACTTTATAAGGAAAGGCAGCTATTAAAACGCACCTATCTCATTTTAATTTTCATTTTCTTTGAAAATTGCTCCATGTATTCACAGAAAACCAAGCTTTTTTAAGTGATGGAAAGTAGAGGGGAAAAAAATTAATAACCAAGTAAAAAAATTATTTTTCATCATTCATAAGCAATCTGTTGAAGGAAAAAAATGTTATAGTCTAAACACATTTTATGGATGTAAATTCTGATGTGTGAAATCTGTAACACGAAAAATTTTATATTCAAATACAAACTACACTGAAGCCAAGTGCCACATTATCTGCAAACAGAATTACAAGGACCATTAAATCATTAAACCATTAAAGTCATGATAAAGCACAGACTACAAAAAAGTTAATGGAAGTTCATTTTCTTAAGGATCATGAGGCAAACCCTCAGGTCCAGTTTCTGGTTTTTCACTTAGAAAGGAGAAGGATTTCTTGTTCAGCCAATGTGCCTACTGCATTTTACAATGCCCCAGAGGAAGCTTATGGGGACAGGAAGCAGGCAGTCATTACAAAGATTAATGGAGCTAACACCACCTTTTCTGCACTCTAATAGGCAAGGTGCCTTTACCACCTTTTCCCTCCTCTTCCAAATAATAAAGTTTTGTTTTGCCCTCCATTCAGGTCAGCCATTAAGCCACAGACTGGGGCACCAAATCTGCAAGGATCTGCAGGACCCCAGAGGACAGTATTTTTCACAAATTGATATCAGCATATTGGAGGTCATTACTTGCATCTCAGACTGAGAAGATTCATTTAGGCCTTTTACTAAATCCTTTGGTCTTCCTGTAGTCATCTCTCTCCAATTCTATTGTGTTTCAGAAAGAAAAATCAAAGCAAAACTCTCTGTATAATGTGTTTTCAGATTCTTTCAAAACACTGAAAATCTTTTTCCTCTAACAATCTGAAGAGTAGTTGTATACACTTGCTATACTATTAAGTAGACCACAGAGACCACTCTTTTTTGGAGAGGCTGCAGATAACAAATTAGAGCATCAACTGCTAGTTTTTCACAAAGGCCAGGTGTTCCCTCACAGTTCAGAATCCCTTGATCTCACCTATAAACTTGCTACTGCTGCTATGCTGTAATTTCCCATACATCTGTTAAAACACCAGCAGTATATGTGAAAGAGAGCAATAAGCTTTAGAAAGATTCCCAGTGGGTCCATCAATCAAACTTAGTGGCATTCTACCTCACAAAAGGACATGAAAAAGTAATGTGGAATAGCTATGCCTTCAGTTTATAACCTGAGTGTTTGTGTAATTTAAGAGCAGCTTGCTAGAGCTCCTTCCTTACTTGCAGGGCGGGCAGATAACTGTAACTTTTTCCTTCTCACATCATTCTATTTCAGTTGATTTCTTTCAAATAGTCACCAAAAATTTACATTTAGGTGAACAGATCCTCTACTCTTTGCTCACCTAAAACTTATGTACACTTTTACATGGACACTTAAAAGTCTTGTACTGAAATTCAACATAAGATATGAACGTATGTTCAAACTTGCATGTTTTAGATAATTTCTTCAAAATTTAGCAAAATAATTCTGTCCACAATTGGTTTCAGTGAGACTGCATATGGAATGATGTACCACTGGCAGCAGATGCAGGTACAGTGTATTTAAGAGCTTCTCTGTCACTTTTCTTTAAGCTGTCATTATGCAATACCTTATATCTAGCAGGTTATTTAATGGGGGCACACTGTTGGGTGTGATGCCTGTTGTTGTCTGTTAAAGATAATCTGCAGTACATATTTCCCTCAGGTTATATCTGAGAATGTAGTGTGTTATAATTTCTCAAAATAATGAAAATTATACAAAGCAATAAAAAAACCTTACATTCATTAATTTTTAAATAAACTCTAGAGCAAATTTCTCATCTTGGTTTTAGAAAAAGACATGAATACTAGGAAAAAAAAAAAGAGAATTTTTGGGCTTTCTCAAAGTGCTACAAATGATTGAACAACTTCAGAATTGCAGATGTAGTGAGAAACCACTGAGGTATTTCTAGCCATTAATGCCTTTTAGTGCATAGACTGCTGCAACCCTTGAAATTTGCCTCATTCTTCTCCTATTACTAAAAAGTCTGTTCACTCATTTGATAGTGAGTTTCTTGACCTAGCTTCAGAAGAAAGTAACTAATGTACTATTTTTACATAAATTCTTCTGGTATTTGAGATCTTAGATAATACTACTATTGAAGAGTAAATTAGTGTGATTACCTAGTAATTCAGTAATTGCTCTTTTCTTAACCCTTGTTAGAATTTCATATAGGAAAGTAGTCTATGGACTTTAACTATCAACAACTCTCTACAACTATCTATCAGTTTTGAAGAAACTGAAGGACAAAATAAGGATTAAAATTGCACTTTAGAAAAATCTCATATGTGGGGAAGGAAGTTTAGAAAATTGAGGTTATATTTTACTTTTTATCACATTTTGTCATTATTGTTAAGTGATTTGGGAAGAGAAAAAACAGAACTAATTGTTAGAATTGAAAGTTTATGTACTTCATAATCCCTACCACAAGTACGGAGCTAAAAACTGATTTGGAACTCGGAAGAAAGTGTAGTTGTCAGGTTTTATGTCAATATACCCTGCATATAGAAAACTTCTAGCAGTAACCTTCTCCCTGAACTACTGGTATGACTAAACAGAATTTAATTATGATTGCTTCTATCCTGATCTATAAATTTGGGTTAGCAAGAGATGTTTTCTTTTTCTCATGACAAGGAAGAAAAGGGCATTACCCTGGTAAAAAAGGGGAAAAAAAGGTTATCTGAGACAGCCAGTGCAGCTAGAAACAGTCAAATTTAGAGCTTGGCAGCTTGTCAAAAACTGTATGTATGTTGCAAGACTGAATGAAACGATCAGAACTTGCTGACACTGCCATCTCAGCAACTACAAGACCACACAATCTTCTTCACTTTTATCTTATTTTCCTGTGTCCATTACCCTTTGTATTCGAACGGTTGCCTTGAGAGCAGTCAATCATAATTTTCCCAAGGAATTGTCATATAGACAACAGCCAAGTACACTGATGACAGCACTAAAGTTAATTTTATTTTACTCAATTTAGAAATGCTGCCACACTAGATTAGACCATTTATTCATTTAATCTGGCAGCCAGCTTCTAGCCATGGGTAATGTCTGTTGTAAAAGAATGTTCTCATGCTGCAAAAAGCCAAGTGTGAATTACTACATTCACAAGAGAAACAATTCCTTCATTACCATTACCACGATTACTCTCTGTATAAAAGAAGGAGAGTTTAATATCTTTGGCACAAACTCTGTGATTCTTCATCAAGGAAAACTAACTTATAATTGGCGCTTGACCTAACAACCAGCCAACACAAATGTCATTACCTAGAAGTATGAAAGTAAAAGCTGTGCTAGTAGGAGAAACATTTGAACTGGCATCTACCAGGTTTTTGCTAACCTCTAACTCAGAAAAGTCAAGTGTGTGAAATCATACCGGTTCTATTTGAAAAGGTTTGCAAGAAAGAATTCCCTGTGATGCATAGGATATATTCCCCTGAGTAACAAAACTTCCTGTTTCACTGTTTTGAGGGAAAACTGTGTTCTTTTAAGTTAGGCATAAACTGAAAATCTGACTGCCAGATTTCTTATTGAAAATAGCCAGAACACTAGTCTTTTAAGCTGTGTGGACTCTGCTGCCACTCAAATTCAAGATAAACGATTACCAACAAAAGCTTTCTGCCACCAGCTGCCATCTTAATTTCCATCTCTATCCTTCCCATCACCTGCTTTTGGGATCCCTCCTTTTCCTTCACAGCAGACATAGTGAAGCAGCTGGATGACAGTGATGTGAAGAGTTAGACAGAAATAAGGGTGACAAGACTCCTTTCTCTGTAGAGACTTCACCTGCAACATCACAAGAGACAGAAGGTGATAGGTTCAAAAAAACTGAAAAGGAGCTATGCTGTAAGACTTTTAATAAGGAACATGTGGTTTAAACTTGCAGTGCAAAACCCCCATATTATATGGTTCTGCTGGAAACTCCAATGGAAGGATAATCCACAGAGGATGTTGTAATGGACATATTGAAGTAAATTAGAAATCCTATAGATAAAGTAAATTTCATAATCAAGATTTTCCTTACAGTTTTGCAGCCCTACAGTATCTGACATGGGGAAACAAAAATATTGAAAGGAAAAAATGGTTTACAAATCCTATCACTACATTTATGTTTCTGAGTTACCATTAAAAACATGTTTAACCTACACGATAAAAATGATACAATGAAAAACATTAAAAATTTTATCACCTGCTTTCTGGACAAAATAAACCTGAACCAAATATTCTACACTGTGTAAGACAACTTAATAATTGTTAAAATATAAAATATAAAATATAGCTTTTTTTATACAACGAGGATAGCCTATCGTAGTTAACCTATTTCATGTAATGCCACAAATATTCTTATAAAAATATTTTCCAAGTTCTAAAATCACTTTCTTTCTGAATTTTCCTGCAAGCACTAAACTGCCTGTAGCAGTGAACTTGATATAAAATTTGGAAGATCGTATCAAAACCATTGTACTCCTTTAAAAGTTCCTGTCAACTTTTTTAAATTACAAAGTTTGTGAAAGTATATATATGGCTTTCCCAGGCAAGTTCATCCTGTTTTAATGATTTTAAGGACATAAAAGGATCTTTTCACTGCATATTTATCAGTATATGCTAAATTTGTCTTTGACTGTCCTCTATTACTTTTTTAATTCTCCTTGCTAGAGTACTGCCTGTGGTGGTTTGGTTTGCATCTTTTACTTTTTTGTGAGATAAGAATTAGAAGAAGGGCAAAGCAGGCTCTAAACTTTAAAGAATACAAAGTTTATTACTAACAGAATTAAAGGTAATAAAAAGAATGATAATGATAAAAATTAAAGCAAACCCTCCCTTTTCCTCCAGCACCTCCCCCCAATAATCTCCCAACTCACACAAAGGATAACACATGTGATTTTAGGTCAGAATTGCAGTTCTTAAGTCTCTTCCATATTTGAAAGAAAAAGAGGTTTTTCTTCTGCTCCAGTGTAGTGTTTCAAACTGCCACTAGCAAACTCACCCGCCTGGAAAATCTGCTGCCGTGAAATATATTTCTCTCATGAATTCTGCAGTCTTCCCACAACTGCTATCATGAACCAAGAATGGGGTATTCTTTTTAAGGATACTCGAATTCCAGCCTGGAAAGCAACAACTCTTTTAAAAGTCTCTTACATCTCCTAAGTGACCTAGCGTAGTCACACTTCTCCTCTGCAGGCTACACATGGAATTCTCT
>VWZT01005504.1:235004-277475 GCA_013397055.1 Pachycephala philippinensis
GGGCCCGCCACCCCTCCCCGTGAGGGACCGGAAAAGAAGAGAGTGACTTCCCCTCACCAGTGCCTTTTTATATGCAAAATTGTGAGAAGCGATTGGTCTAAAACCCTGTCCATCAACTCAGTCTCTTCCAACCACCACAACTGCCTCATGTTTCTTATGCACTTAGGGAGTTAATCTTTACAGTTCAAATTTTCCACTGGAGTGCAGTACTTGAAGTAACATATATAATCTCAGTGCTCATTTATTTTAAAGAATTTTACTAGTGCAAATGAACTTTTGAATTCAGATATTGATTATTTGGGAACTTTTGCTGATGTAACTAGACTTTATAAAAAGCTGCTAACAGTGTTTAAATAGTAAAGAATTCCTGCAATAGTCTGACCACTTAGTTTTAAGACAAAATGTGTATGAAAATCTAGGATGTCAGACCCCTAGTTTAACAAGCAATGTGCTGCCTACTATTTTCTTTTCTGTTCTACTAATACTTTTCAGTTCTTTTTGTAATAGTTTTCTGACAGACAGCTGGCTTCTCATTTCTGTGCTTGCCCACTCAGAATGACACTTTTCGTAAACCGGCAATTTAAACTCTATTATTATTCTGCATTAAGCCGCTACAGCATGCCAGTCAGATATTGCGATATTTTCCATCCAGCTGTGCTGAACTGCAAGTAGATATGAAGTAATTGACCTTATTGTTCACCGAATTGTACAATGCTTTGCTACCTACTGTTTCGTGCCACTCACTTCACTTCATGCATCTTCACAAGTCATGACCTTTGTGGTGGATATTACTCTCCAACATAGACAAAAACCACCTTTACAAAAGTAAAACATTAACCATGTTTAGCAGAACGTTTAGGCAACAGAAAGGCCAAGCAAACCTTCAGTGCTAAGATTAGAGATTCTAGATGAGATTTTTTTCTAACATGGGAAAAGGAGAAATAGAATTGCTTTTCTGAAAACAAACACTTGAAAAATCTCCAGTGGATGAGTTAATCTTTCCTATTCTCTCAGAAACACATGGTGGTTTATGTTGTAGTTGGAAAAGCTACGCATAACGAATGTACTACACAGGACAATTAAGAAAAAAAAAAAAAAGAAAGCTGTAGAAGCAGTCCAACTGACTGAACTCTATAGATTTCATTTGACCTTAGAGAATTGTTAATCCATTTCAATAGTACAGACTGCTAAAAGTAAAAATGCACAGTTTATTAAATAAAGCCAGCCACTTACGTGTGCACCAATACTGAGTACAGCGGGACAATGCCCTCTTTTGCCTGGCTAGTCTTGCCATGTTTGATGCATCCCAGGATGCTGTTTGCCCTCTGGGTTACCAGGGCTCACTGCTGACTCATGGCAACCAGCAGCCCCAGATCTCTTCCTGCGGGGCCTGATTTTCACCCAGCACACTGTGAACTTGCTCATCCCACAGCTGGATAACATGTCCAGAAGAATTCTGTGAGGGACAATAAAGGAAGCCCTACAGTTCTCAACTCCCTGGTACAAGAGAGTTATGGGCATACTGGGCAGAGTACAACAAAGGGCCTTTAGGATGATTAAGGTATTGGAGCATTTCTCCTAGAGGGAAAAGCTGAGACAGTGGGGACTGTTCAGCCTGGAGAAAACTCAGAGGGATCTAATTAATGTATGTAAATAGATGAAGGGAGGGTAAAAAGAGGAAAGATCCAGGCTCTTCTCAGTAGTGCCCAGTGACAGAACCAGAGGCAATGGGCACAAACTGAAACACAAGATGTTAACTCTGAACATCAGGAAACACTTTTGTACTGTAAGGGTGACTGAGCACTGGCAGAAGTCACCCGGAGAGGTTGTAGATTCTCCCTCCTTGAAGATATTTTTAAAATATCTTGACATAGTCCTGGGCAACCAGATCTATATGCCTCTGCTTGAGTAATTGAGGTGGCCCAGACGACCTCCAGAGAACCCTGCCCACCTCAACCATCCCGTGATAAGCAATGTAGAAACTGTGGCCCATGGAGAGCCCATGCTGAATCAAGTTTATTCTGAAGGACTCTCTCCTTCAGGGACCCCACACAGGGACACTTCATGAGGGACTCTGCCCATGAAGTATCCACACTAGAGCAGGAGAAAAGCGTGAGGAAGGATTGGCAGAGGCGAACAGTTATAGGCCGACCACAATCATCATCCACCTCTGATCTGCTCAGCAGGGACAAGGAGGAGGTGGAGAACTGCTTTTATAATACTTATCAGTTTTTATAATTTCATTTTGAAAAATATGATTCAAATTAAATTAATTTCATCATTGACTCTGAGGTTAGCTCAGTTGGTTAGTCTCTGGTGCTAATAACACTAGGGTCATGGCTTCAATCCCTGTAGGGGTTATTCACTTATGAGTTTTACTTGATGATCCTTCTGGGTCCCTTGCAACTCAGAAGATTCTGTGATAAGATTTTGTTATTAAATGACATAAGTGACAAAGGATAATACTAAAAAGACATTGTCATGAAAAGAGAAGAAAATTTTTGTCTGTTTAACCAGGATAGTTTTATAGAACTTTAGGGGAAAAAAACCAGAAATCACACTTTGCAAGGCAATACAAAGAAAATTATCTAATTTTTAACTTTTATTTTTAAAATCAGTTTTGTTGATCAACTCCATAAAAGTTTTTTAAAAAGGGAGAAAAAATACTTTTCTTGAAGAGGATAGGATTTGTTATTGTCCTTTTTGTGTATGGTACAGATAATCCTATTGCACTGCAGATTCCAGATAAAGTCATCTTAGTCCTTCATGGTTCATGATGTCTTGAAAGACCTATCTTATATATAGCATGCTAGGCACATTCGTCATGCTTCATTTAAAGAAACTTGAGGGAAAATCAAATCACATAAGTAGCTGATTTTTCTTTATTATTTAAATAGGAAAAGCATCTAAAAAAAATGTTTTTCTACTCTTTGTAGCAATCTTTTAAATTACATACTTTGAGATTTTGGGTTTTAGCATAAAACTGCAATATTGAAAGGAATGAAGATAGAACAAGCAGTGGGCAAACTGCCTTTTTGTTTGTTTGTTTTTTGGCATGGGGAATTGGTATTTAAGACAGTCACCCTGTCTACTCTAGTATTCATTAAACTTTTAGGTTTAGAAAAGTCCTCAACTCTCACATTATGGCCTGGGACAGAAAAATGAAAGAGGATTCCTAAAGTCTCTTAAAAAAACCCCAAAAACCAAAACAAAGCAGAAAGAAAAGCAAGGGGGAAAAAAAAAATCCCTGGAGAAGTAGGTAAAACAGAGAAGCAGTAAAGAATACCATGTTGGATTTCCTATTCATTGCAGGTTTTTTAAGAGAACCTAAACTATTCATGTACTTTGAGAAGGATTGCCTGAAACATATTTCCACTACACAAGGCAAAATTCAATGCACAGTGTTCCACCTTACATGGGACTATGAATGAGAAAGAGCAAGGCAGGTAATTACGCTGGTCCTGTTCAAAATCTCTCTTGCAGGTGTTCTCAAGGAAAGACCATCCGTTTCTCAGTTAATACTTACATAACATTTCTGTGCAGAAACATTCCATAATGTCTAGGGCTCTGCAATACCTTTTGAAAACAGAAGCACATAGTTTGATTTACTTCTGTGCTCTAGTCTATAATCCTGTTCATCTAAATCACAGAAGCACAGAATATTCTGTGTTGGAAGGGACGCACAAGGATCATTGAGTCCAACTCTTAAGTGAATGGCCCATACAGGGATCACACCCACAATACTTTTCATAGCATAAGAAATCCTTAGCTGCTTTTTGTTCTTATTGAACACTTTAAACACTAATTCAAACTTCTTTAGTATTTTCTTGGGGGTTTTTTATCAGTCAAATGAAAAATATATTTTTTGTGCAAGCACCAAATTTATGAGACACTTTTACAAGTTCATCTGGATTTGTTCCTCACCACGATATAAAATTTAGTGGCTTCATTTTACTTCTCTCCTGAAGCCTCTTAAACTCTCATTACCAGTAAGAACTTCAGGGCAAACTACAGAGATACAGCTAGTTACTGATCTTCCAAACGTAATGTCATTCCAAAACTGTTTGGGGTATGACATGATTTATGACAGCAGCAAATAGCTTTCTGTTATTAACACATTTCTGTTAGCAAATCTGTACTTTATAAAAAATATAACAGGGCCCACTGGCACCTCGTCAATCACAAGTATTTAAGAGGTCAAAGATAGATTCACTCTTAAGATGTCACAATGAACAGTCCCTTTTCTATTTTCAAAGTTCCGTCATAACAAACCCTTTACATCCAATAAATCAATGGGATAATTACCACTAATTTATGAAAACCTCTATCTGCAACATCGAGGAATCATTAAAAAGTTATAGGAAAGGATACATTTAACTAAATATCTGTTTTCTAAATGAAAGTATGTACAAATACAATAGGATGTTATATTTCTTAGGCTAAGAAATGTGTTAAATAAAAGACTACTTTTGAATGGTTCATTAGTAGTAATAGTATAAGTTTAAAAGATAATCCCCCACCAGCCTATCAAGAGTTAATAGAGAATTTTATTCCATATATTAGGACAACAATAACAGAACAACAAACAAACAACTGATATAAACTAATACACCTTAATGTTTTACTTAATGAAATAAGCCAATATAAACTTAATCTTAAATTTTCTTTGGCTTCTTGGTATGCTATTCCTTTTCAAGGAATGGAGTACTGTGGTCTCATAGAAGCATGAAGCCTAGGAAATGCAGATGAGGATGGTTCTGACTAACCACCAACTCCATGCTGTTACCTTTTTTTCTTAATTTAATGGGAGAATTGCTTACCTCAAAGGATGTGTCATGTGCCTCACTAAATAAATGTTAATAAAATGCTTAGAGTCTCAGAAAAGTTCTATTTAAATGCCAAATAATATGATAAATAGCATTCTCCATTTTATGCAGAACATTATATTCAAAAACTCATTTCTCTACAGTACACTGGCACATCCAATTTCTAGACTAATAGTATTCTATATGGAATTCATAAGTGTTCCACAGAATAAAACAACACATTATTCTTTTCCTTTCAAAATATATCACACATTTTTACAATAATTTTGACAGAACTCAGAGTGTTAGAAACATAACATACTTGACCGTCTCCTTCTTATCATTTACCACATGGCAGATTTATCTGCTCTGAATAAACAAATCTGACATTCCCAAAGAATGCAGACATGAAAATAAATTAGCCTGGAGTAAACTGCTGCATAGAATAACAATGTGGCTTCAAAATGATCCCAATATTTAAAACCAAGGCATTAATTGAATAAAAATTAATGGCATCTTAACAAAATCTGTACTTGTTTAAAATGACAGCAATAAAACTGCCTGGTAGTAATATTCACATTATGTCCATGATGTTTATGTATGTGAAGTACATGGCTTCAGAGAAGCTTCAAGTGCTTCCTAATATCACCTGTACGGCATTTTATTTTTAAGGCTTTAAAATCTGTTAGAGCCTTATACTTTAACTTGTCAATAGGAAAAGTATTAAAAATCACTGGTCAGATTACCAGGTTACCAGTTTTCCTTGAATTTGAAAGCTTTGGTAGGATATTAGTCTAGGTTTCTAAATGATGTTCCAGTGGGGGAAAAAAAAAGCTAATATACATTTACAATGACTTATCTTGGAGAAAATATTTTGTTTCTTGGCTGCCAATCCTGAAACATAACTCTACAAAACCCCTGGAGATAATCCTGTCATGCAGATGGATTCGGTAAGATCTGTTTTCAGTATGTTTTACAGTTCATTGCCTAGGAATTATTTCTTGTAGAAACCATGCTTTCTTTTTTTTGTGCCAGTGTAGGTGTCTACTTTATTTATATACAGAGATGTTTATTAGGCTTATTGAAGTATTCAAACTGGAAATCATTGGACAGCAGTGTGAGCACCTCATTCAAGAAAAGGACAAAAGGTGAAGGTTCATTCCTGTCTTACTTCTTTTGCACCCAAATCATGGAAGTTGGGTTCAAAAATGTATCTGTGCATGTGCCAGGGTGTACAGGGAACAGGAGACACCCTTCATGTATACTCAAAACAGACAAGTGTTTAAAGTACACATGAAGTAAAGGTTAAAATTCAAAGTCGATTTGAAGTAGGAAACACGTTGCAATTACAAATGTATTAACAGGTGATTGTGCTCATTCTCAGAATGTTATAATTGTACTTGCCAAGAATCCTTCCTGAAGAAACCAAAGTCATGGAACAGAAACACAAAACTATTAAAGAGGATTCCCACAGATGGGAATATCTAACTGTGAATGCACTGTTATCCCCTAGACTATAGTCTTGGGGATAACAAAAGGCCAGTACGTACTTTAGAGGATAATTATGATTTCCAAACAAAAGTTATATAATTTTTTCCTGAAAACCATTCTTGGTCATATTCATTTTTCAGTTCGAAGGCAACAAGGAGTATCTTCTAACACAGTACTCTTCTGCAAAAGATAGAATATAATTAGATTCTTCTATCTAGTGAGGAATAGGGGAACACTTTTTCAGCACTTTAAAACACACTTTGACAGCATTGCAATTGAACAATGAAAACCATAGCTGTTTCCTACAAGGAAAAGACATATAAGGCAGACTAAAGTAACTGATTAATTACTCCTGAAGAGCAGGTAACTCTAGCAGCTTAGAAGGAATACAAAGAAATGAAACAGAAATGAAAGTGCTACTGTAAAAAGATTTCCCCTATAAGTTATCTCGCTTGTCACAAATGCACTGAAACCTTTCTCCTACTCATTTCTTCTAGAGCATGAAATGTTGGGTCAGAATTTTTTGAACAAGTTTAAAGCAGATGGTATTGTTTTCCCAGCACAAGTACGTCATCCTTCTTCAGTAAACACTATCTGGTGTTCTCAGCCTCTTGCATTATCCAATGTACTAACCAGAAAGACTTCTGTTGAGTCAGCCGGGATGTTACTCCTATTGCATTTGCCTGCAGAATACGTGAAAAGTCAAGGTTTATAAAAAGTAATTTTTCATCAATATTATTTATATACGTATCACAACCTTGCAGCCCCATAATACACTACTGACACTGTTAATAAAGAGGTTGCAAGTTTATACCCTCAGGACTGAGGCTTGACAGACTTTTTCTCTCTAAACTTTAGCTGAACTGCCTGGTTTAACAGGTTGGGTTTTTAGCAGATCCTTTTTTTTTTTTTTTTAATAATTGGCCAGGTGGCTGTGGTTATTTTATCTTTATATAGCAATACCACAATGGTTTTATGACTAACATAACGATGCTGTATTGAGAAATACAGGCCTGGTATTACAGCTGAGACCTCAGGAAGGGCAGACATAGGATGTGGCACAGTTGGTGATTTGAGACACACGGTGGCACTGGAGACACCATGGCTGTAAATGCTCGCCCATGGTCAGCTATTGACTTCAAAACCTTAAGCTGGAAAAAACTGATCTTTAGATTAACTAAAAGAAAAAAGAAAAAGAAATAGCTACTGACAATGTAGATGGCACTATACATGAGTGAGTTCAGATGCTCATTGGAGACACAGACCAGTGAAAAAAAGAGCAAAATTATAAGAACATTCTAGAAAACATAGAAGCGGATCCTAGACTGAGAAAGAAAAAGACATCAGCATGAACCAAGTGAAGTGCTGGCAAGTCATTGTAACAGCCACTACATAAACATGGAGGACAAACAAAGGCTGTAGTTCTGCATCATGGCAGATTCCTAGGTAGGGATTTACAGAGAAATAGCAATAGGTAGTTAGAAACAAGAATAAAGAAATCAATTCCTTTACTGAAAAATAAAAAGCAGTGAATACACTGAAAACTAAGAATAAATATTTATACTTAGGCTAAACTCAAGTTAGCAGATTGTGTCCCTAAGAAAATAATTCCAAAAAAGAGAAAAAAACATGTCTAAGTATAAAAGAGTATTTAATCTCTATCCGTAATTAGAAATCTGTGAGAACTCAACAGTCCTGTCCATGTCATGTCCTGCAGTCATGGCTATTAAGTCTCTCTCAAATGACACCTGATACTTAGATTTAGGCAACTAAAGGCTACCTCTACTGACAAGTCAGCAAAACAACTTTCTTGAAGATACTGCTAGGTACAACTGCCTTGATCTTCAAGAAATCTACAGCCTTTGGTAAAGACTGCTGGAAATGGGAGTTATCAGCACTCAAGAACATTTAAAACAGCATTTTCCAGTGATGTTAAAGCAAATGAGTTCTGCCATGAGTGACCTGTAGTATAAGCTGAATAGTTCTCTTGCACCTACTGCTCATATTTGGACCACTAAATATAGATAATTTATTCTTGAATAGAATTTCACTAAGGAAAAGAATATTTTCTTCAAATAAGCCTTTTATTTTTTTGTCTAAGCTGGAACTTCTACTGTTTGTAGGTTCACAAATTTCTCTGCTCATTCTTAACCAAAACTATGCTCTTACATAGAAAATTGTAATTCATATTAAAATTATTAACAGCTTTACGTGTCAAGGAACATGAAAATGTACATGGAGAAGAGCTTCAATCAAATAAGTTCATTTTCAAATGCATTTTCAAAGGCTGTATTTCAAGCAGTCTAGCACAGAGGCTAAAGCTATAGTCCAAACATCCAAACCAAAGACATTTTCAACAGAAACATTAAAATAAATCCCCAAAATAAACTCCAAAGAAACAGTAATTTATTGGATTAAAGCTTCCTTCTATACAAAAATCTTCTACTGAACAAACCTTCATTATACATTCAATCACTGGAGAAAAACCTATGCTATAGCAATCAGGTTAAGGATGAGTAATAGCGACACTGAATGTGTGAGCACATTTTGGAGAACACTTCCTTGTCTTTTAAAGATTCTGCAGTCAGTTCAGCATAGTTTCAAATATGTAAAATGTGTTTTATGATTGGTTGCATTCTCATCCTGAAGCACCATTTTTCTGGTTCAAACAGAAGGAGGATCAGAACTTTTCTAGCAATGGGTTTGAACGATTAACTTGCCTTATGCAAAGATGCATTCACAAATACTTATTTAGTTATAAAAACTTAATAGACCTATTTCATCAGGAATTACCATATTTCAGAACCTACTTCACAAGGCATTATAAATACAATTGATGGGTTTGCTGGTGCTACAGAAATTAGTATGTTTCCAGAAAGGCGTTTTGAAATACTTCTCCCAAAAGACTAGATGGTAAAAAAAAGGTTTCAGCTTTTTCTTATGACATCTGAGGAAGTTTCTGAAGGTTAATTCAAGTACAAAGGTTAAAAAATTGAGAATGTGAAGATTCTAGTGTGCATGTGAAAAAGGAAATCACAAGAGCATGTTTCAAGTAAAATGCATTAGCAGAATACAAAGGTTCTATTCTCATCTGATTCTGCATGTTAGTGTGATGCAGAATCATATTAACTTTTTTATGTTTCTCTTTTCCCCTCAGGAGAATGATGATGAGCTGAGTTTGTGTTTATAGTCTGGTTCTTAACTCTGGAGGCACAGGCTGTTGATGACAGACATGCCAGTCATGCCATAGGGAACTACCAGTATTTAGCATGCAGTTTTTGCTTTATATGCATATATGAAAGGTCTAAGTTTTCAACATAACTTAAGGAGCTCAGATTTGTATCTGTATTGGATATGCTTGCAAAAGGATCACAGAAAAGAAATTTAATACAAAAAGGAAGAACAAAGCATCTAACACAGATCTGCATGCATACGCTAAAGGGAATAAGCAGATGCATGTGTGTCCTTACTCCCTCACAAGAAAAGTTCAAGGGGGTAACTCTCTCTTCAGTGGTAATTACTGGTTAGGAACTGGACCTGAGATGCCTCTCTCCATTCCAAATGATAATGCACTTTTGTCTCTAGAGAGCATCTGTCCTCTCCACTCCACGTGAAAAAAAGATACACTGGGTGAGAAAACAAAATAAATATGAATCCCATCCTAAACCTCATTATACTATGACCATTAAAATTACCCAGAAATACCTTCCTTAGAATATGTGCTTTCTGACTTCCTGGGAAGCAGAATGGGTTCCAGGACAAACACTAACAAGTTAAAGATATATTGAAAATAGAACCTATTGAAGAACAGTAGATAACATGATAGATCATATCATTGTTTCACATTAAATATCGAAGCATCCATAGATATCCAGAGACCCAGACACCTCTGCCCTCATTTGTTTGGATGCATCTCAGTAACAACATAACAGTGACAACAGAAGCACCATTTCACTTAATATGTTAAAAATCGTGAAGTGTTTTAACTGCACCTTTTCCTGAAATACTATGTAATTAAGAGGTGGATATTTAATTCAGTTGTCTTGCTCTGTGATTACATTTTTTAAAATCAATTCTGACTGAATTCTGCTTTTCCCACATCGCAGTTAGAAAGGCTCAAAACAGAGTATTCTAAAGGTCTAAGAATAGGATTCTACACTGGAGAAAGAATTAAAGCATACAACAGGATCAAATCTCTCCCATTCATCAGCAAAAATATTTCAGATGAGAAAAATCAAAAAACCCCACAACAAAAGCAAAGCAAACAATAAATCCCCAGAAAACATAAGATAAATGGATGACTGTCCTACTGTTAGTTATTTCAGCAAATAAAACAACAGACAACAAACTGTTGGATTAAAACTTAAAAATCTACAATGTATTTCAAACCCATAACTGCGCTAAAGCAGCATATTCCTCCTAGGGTAATAATTACAATTTTTAGTTAAAATTTTGTACCTCAATGAGGCGTTTCACCCTATTCCTTGTATTCTAGCTTCTAATGCAAGTTACTATTTTATTCAAAGTATTGATACTGCATATAGTTTCTTCACAAATGAAAAGGTAAACAAACAAGAGGACTATTCTTTCTCCAAAATCATAAGAATTCTGACTAGAATAGTCAGATTACATTAGCTGCAAGGATAACAGATCTCTAGCAGTGAGACAAGATGACTGCTAAAAGGATCTTCAGCTGAAAGGTGTCCCTGCCCATGGCAGTGGCGTTGGAACTGGATGATTTTAAGGTCCCTTCCAACCCAAACCATTTTGTGATTCTATAATTGTCAAACTTCTAATTATCTCCAGTAGTCTAAGATTTAAAAAAACAAACAAACTGGATTTTCTGCCTCCAAGATTGTTTGCTATGCTTAGACACTTCGTTCCCCTTTAATCAAGACGATGTTGACATAATTACTTAAAAACAAAGTTTCAAATAAAATATAATTTGGATATGTCTGTTTATCTCATTTACATGTTTTTTTCTAGTTAAAGATAAATATTTCTATGTACTCAAAATGTTTTGTTCTATATTTACAGCAATCTTTGTTAGAAACTACAGTTTTGGAAAGTTGTAGTCTATCAGTTCCTTTACAGTTTTTTAGTGAATTTTTTCCGCAGATGAACTTATCTCCCATTTTATTTCTAGGAGTTTATTCTGGTGACTTAGAAAGACAAGAAACAACACCTCTCATTAGGGAAATATTTTGTTTCAGTGGATAGAATATTGATTAAAATTTAGAACCTCAAAATATTAGAAATAATCATTAATTACAGCTATTCATTAGTTCAATAATAATTAGCTCATTATGGTTTACCTCTTCTTTTAAGTGCTTATGTGCAGTAATTGGCAAGCTGAAATAATTTGTCTAATTATGATTCTAGTAGTTTCTTCCCTGTATCATTTCATTAGACATTATCAGATACCACACATCTGATTTTTTGTTTTAATATCTTATCTTTGTCTTAAATGCAACTGGTCTCTTTATTACTGATTATATTTCAAAAATTGAAGATATCAATTTTACAGGAAATTTCAACATTTTAAAGTTTTCAATATCTTCTGGGGAGTACATTAGAAAAGCATTCTGTAAATGAATGAAATTAAAGCAAACATAATTTCCAATGGAAATTACAATTCATGTGTTCATTGTCACTGCAATAATTAAAGACTGCAAAAACGAATAAAAATATGTTATAAGCTGTTTTTATTCAGCACATTTCTGACATTTTTCTCAGTGAACTTACCAAAATCAATTTTATTTCTGGCCAAGAATCTGACTGCAGCAAAATATTTTAAGCTAACTTTTCTGGTCAGGTCTAACACAGTAACAGTATGTCCCTGAAAGCAAACTAGTGTGCACTATATAGATGGTCTGTATTTAAAATTACTGATTTGCCATTTCATTTCAATTTGTGTACGAGATCTTCTGGCAAAATACAGAAAATATGCTCACAGTTTGAAAGAAGGCAGAAGCAGAGATGAAATCACACACTGGCTGGCAGAAAGGAGACCTAGACCTCTCAGGACCCAGTGCAGCTGAAGTCCTTCAGCCTCCAGGCACAAACTACCACCAGACTCTTGGCTGTATGTGTCTCAGTTCAGAATGTTTGTGGGTTATGGCTACAAAGATGCTATTATTTCTTGATACCGATAAGGTTAATTCATGTAGTGATGAAAAATACATTACATTATTGCTAAGCTTACCAAATTTTTACTTACGCATTGTTGTAAGCCAAGTTCAACTTGCTTATAAAAAAGGCATTAATAAAATTATGCACGGCAAAAGTGGTTTTGTTTAATCAGGGGAAAAAAATGGCATCAACTACTGTAAAAAGATATTTTAAAAAGGGCAAATCAAAATGACTTAGGGGGTTATTTTAGAAAAAGAGTAGCTTATTATGAATATTTCATCATGTGATACATAAATCATTGTAGAAAATCCTGTACTGTAAGCTAACTCAGGGGATGTTGGAAAGGTTAAAGCCTAGATAAGTAATGAATGAGTGAAGGAAAAAAGAAAAACTTTTCCGTGGTGAGGTAAAGCATTGTATCATGACAGATTTTTGCATAGAATAGATTTATTCATATCCTCAAGCAAAACTTCTCTAAGGATCTTACTCATTGAAGGGGAAAAATGGAATTATGCTGTCATCACCTGCCGTTTCTACGGTTAATAGATATTTCTTAGTCCAAGGTTTCTCTAGATGTCTACAAGTGAAAAGTAACTCTATTTCCTTTCTTCCTCCAAGTATTCTTTCCTCTTGCCTCCCTATCTCCACAAAAAAAGAAAGGAAAAAAAAAAAAAGACATAGATCAAGATTTCAGTAGAGTGTTAAAAAGAAGTATAGAATCATTCTGCATTATTCATACCTTCCAAGTTCACATCATTGAACAAAGTTGGGTTTCCAAGAGATGAAAGAATGGCTGAAAAAGAGCCCTTAACTTAATTTTGGAGGTTAATTATTAGATAAGTCATGCTTAGTTTTAAAACAAGCAAGTAACATTCCCATAGACTACAAAAATCTATGTAGATACAACACAATGCTTTCTGATGCTCAGAATGTAATCTTCTTCTGAACAGTCACAGTAGGGACACTCATTTTCGATAGAAAGGAAAAAATTATAACTGCTTTCCTCTGACCCAACTAAAGTAAGAATATTGATATACATTAGAGTAACCTTAAAAAAAAAAACCACGCCATTTTAGGACCTCTTGTTTCAGCTGAAGTATTTTGAATTCATCCATCCTGGAAAGAAATTTGAGACACAGCCTTACCAAAATTTGATCATGGAAAAGATAAGATTAGGAATACATTTTTAAATTAAAAATGAAAGGAAAATAAGTGTAAATACTGTATTTATTTCAAACATAGTAAGAAAAACATCCTAGTGATGAAAATGATGAAGAGAAAAACACAATGTTAAGTAACCATCCTTCTAGGAGATGCCTTGATCTGTGCTGTACATCTCTCTGTTGCAGAGTTCAGTCCCATATCTTTAAGATCTGAGACATTTTAGTTGTTGGGTCTACTTGGAAGTTTCAGATTGATCTTTTGGCCACACTCATAGTTTCGTTCCATCAGGTATATGACACAACCCAAGCAGCTACAATCCACGAAAAGTGTCATTTAACTGCAGACACACTCCAGGAACTCTTTCTGTGATTTTGTTTTTTAGTCTGACTGGCCTCAGGTTACCCTGCTTCAGCCTCCTATCTTTTCATTACCATCCCCAAACTGGCATTAGTCTTTCCCTTTGTTCCTGTTTCTCTGTCTTGTAATAAACAAATCTTTAGCCTGGTTGTTGCGCAGGCTCTCAATCTAGCTTTTTGGCTCAGTATTTTACCACATTTCCTTTCTAGCACTTCTGCTTAGTATCCTCTCAGTTTCCCAGTTTTTGTCTGCCTTACCTTAAGCAGTATTATGTCTTCTGTTATCAGTCATGCCTAGCTTTCGGTCACTGTCTCACCCACCTTGAAGAGATCCCTCTGTTTGTATATTCCATAATATCGAAGAACACAGAAGCCCCTGACCTGTACCTTTTTTTGTTTTGTTTTGCTATACTAGAAATTCCACAAATACGCAGGAATCCATAGAAGAGAATAATTTAGAAGGCCCAATGCAAAGTATCCAGTCATCATGATCTCTGGTTATTATGAAAACACAGATAGATATAGGAAAGAAAAACTATTTAATGTATTATGTTGTAGAAGTTCTGTAGACGTACCCCAAGAAGATGAGCACTGAGAGTCCTAGTGTGTATATATGGTGGGACTGCCCTACTGAACAGAACAAAGCTGATGGATTCATTAATTTATGATGTTTTGCAAATGGTGCAAAAACACCACATCACTACATTGTACATATCAGTGTTGGGAATGCTTTAGGGAGAAAATACAAGAGCTGCGTTATCACTGAGTGTAGATTGGTTTTGGAGTGCAAGGCAATATATGGTAAAATATTAAGGTTTCAAAGCTTGATTTTGAGTTCATAGTTGTTCTATCTGACATAAATCGTTTACCTTTGGCTCAACAGATATTAATTCTTTATCCTGCTATGTAGACCATTTGCTTCAGACAGTGAAGAACTTTGTTTATAATCCAGCTTTAAATCGAGTGCACAAATCCTTGTGCATAAAATAGCTTTCCATCATACAACTTTCCAACTTTTAGTGGCTGCCCCATCTAACAGGCTATAGTTTACTTTCATCTGGGTCCATAAACACCACCTTAGTGACATTTCTGTGGGAAGTTGATATCTGAAAGATGCAATTCTTCCTTAATTTTGAATTCAGTCAGTTCTATATACAGTTTTCTCATTCCATGAAAAGCGACGCTTTACTCAAATAGTAAGCAAAGGCAAAAAATACTCCTTAATTTGGTTGAATTCTAGGTTTCATGTTTATTTTCTAGCAAACCGTGGTTGTTTTATTACAAAGGCATGTAAATGAATGCATGAAGAAGCTCTCAAAGGTTTAGCAATTCATTTGTTAAGAATCCTTTCCACAAACACTTACTGGAGGAATATTTTACGTCCATCTAATGATCTAGGTTATAAAAATGCGCTCATTAGAATTCATCTTAGGCAATCAGAAATATTAAGAAGTTATGTCCTGTTACACAATGCAGGTTGAAGCCTTTGCAAATTTAGCCTTTTCCCACAAGATGTTTACATTCATCAGTGCAGATATGCTGAACAGTCAGGCTAGCACAAATATTTGCTAATCCATTTTGATAATGCCAGCATTATTTAGGTTACTCAAGTCATTAGCTAGACAAAACAGGAACTGCAAACATGTGGGGTTTTTTTCCACCCTGATTAATTTTCTTAGTACTTAATCTCTGAGGTTTAAGAGAACCTACTTTTTTTTCTTTTCAGTGATTAAAAATACTTCATTTAACATTTCCATACTTCAAATCCAGCATATTTCATGCAATATGATGATTTCCATTGCTTATATATTGTAACTCCCTTTTTTATAATGCAAACTCTGTCAATAATATCTTAGAGCTCTCTTACGTCAGCACTTCCTGACAGGAATGTAAACCTATGAGTGTGGTGAAACTGTTCAGTGTGGGTAGTAAAACTCCCACTCACAAAAAAATCGTGGGGCACACCTAAAAATTGAGGCTAAACAAAAGGGGGGGGAAGATCTGCCACTTCTTAATAAGCATTGATAAAGGAATAAAAAAGCAGTCAGAAACATAAAAACTGGTAAAAAATTGAAAAATTGGGAAATAAAAAAGTGGATGAGAATAGATAAGCAACTTTATGGTGGGACAATTTTCTGAAAGATGAAGTGTTACCATTCAGAAGTGCTATGTAGCCATTTTAGTGCATTCTCACAGAATATGAAGTTTCTGTAAAGTGATTCTCCATGAAGTCTCCTAGTAAGACAATTTTGAAACCAAAGAAACTCCTTTGAAACCATCCAGTGAAAGCATCAGAAAAGGCCAAAGAAGATGTGCATTCTCTTATCTGACCTTGGAAGAAGGTGTTTATTTTTTTACTTCATAATTTTCTAGATCTGAGCAGCTTCATTTCTACACCTAAGTGGGGGACAAAACTAGGTGGAGAAATGATTAAAAGAGTTGGAAGAATCCAATAGGTAGACACATCCAAGTGCGTCCAATACAAAGCCATACGACTGGTTTACTGAAGGAAACAGATGCAATCACTCTAGGAAAACAAAGCTGATGGTGTTGCTGGCAGTGTATCCTAAACATTTTTAAATACCTGAAAAAAGGACTCTGGGTTTTCAGTAATGTGCAAATTTAATCCAAATGTAATATTCAATATTTCAATACAGATTATAATAAAAAATGTCCCATTTTGCTAAGATTATACCATAAAAATGTCAAGTTCTTAGAGTCAGTACACAAAAAAACTATATCATGTCTGGAAATAGGCTCATATCAAATATGTATGCTTTTTATTAGCAGAAAGAACAATGATTACTCACAATTCTAGAATATATCACATGCAAGGGAAAAAAGTTTGTTAGGTTATCTCATTGTTTCTTAGAGGATAAAATAAGATTGGTCTTTGGGCAACTCACAAAGACTAATAATGTAAAATAACTTAGGTCAAAGAGCCATTCTTCTTGTAAATCCATCCATAAGCATAAGGCATAAATTGCATATTAAGTCTTTCTCTTTGCAGTATTGAGTAAATTAAGGAAAAGAGTTTCTGAATTGGGATCTCTCTATATATTTCCTGCTTTGGTTCCTCTCAGTATTTAGGTTTTTATTCAGTTGTTTCGTGTTTCTTTTTTCGTTGTTCTTCACCTCTATTGTCTGGAGAGATACTTGATCATTGCCTCGGGTGATCCAAAAAATAGATGTTCACAGGGGATAGGAAATTCTGACCTCTTGCTACATGTTGTCAATGTTCAGCAGAAACCTCAGTTATTTGTAAGGCAGGACTGTGTCACAGACAGACACAGAGAAGGTTCAGCTTGTTTTTAGAATGCAGAGTTTGACCCTTGCCCACTGTAACTGTCACTAAATCCTCCATCATCTCCTTTCTGAACCACTGACATATGAAGTTGCCATAAGGTAGTAGGGTAAAAACTGTTTTCAGCTTGTCTACTCTTTTTCCCCCTGTAATGCATTCAGACACCAGGCTGTCAGACGGGCTGTGGGTGACTGCACTCGGCAGGAGCCAGGTGGCAAAAAGAGTCTTTCACAGAGTCTCAGAAAATGGAACAGGTAAAGAGGAAACACGGATATAAAATAGCATGTGAAGACTGACAATGCAAGGAATGGGGAGAAAAATTGTACTAGTAGACTTCCCATAAGATGCAAGAGATTCACGATGATCATGACTCTATCATCTGATTTTTCTATCACTCAGGTAAAAGGGCTTAATTAGGAATTGAGTGCCAGTATCACCTTTGAGTTTTACAGAGAAAAAATCATTGCAGCAGAGGAATTTACAGGCTCTATATAATATTTGACTTTGGAAACCACAAAAAAGACAGAAGTCTAACAACCTGGATCACCATACTGCCTTGGGGTTGGATATGTACTTTCTGTGGCTGCTTTCTTTTCACTCTCCACTTTACTTCCTCCAGAAGCAGGAGAGAAGCCAATCTTCTGCTTCACATAACCCCTCCTCTAAGCAACCTGGTACTGTGGGACCTGAAACTGTACCATCAATGCAGTACAAGTTGATTGCACCACACAGAAGTCACCATTAGCATCCAAAGGCTCAAAAACAGTAATAGCAAGTCTAAAGGTAGCTCAGGAGCCTTTATATAATTTTGTCAGATGCTATTTGCTTTCTTTTAATATAGGCATTATAATGAAAGAAAGAAAATGTGAAAAAAAAGATAGTACATATAGTAGAGTACAGGCTGTTAAAAACACTTAAGGGTTACATCATTGCTGAAGAAATTATTGTTCTGAGAAATGCCATTTCCTAAGAAGCAGCTCTTTTCTCCTCACTGACTTAAACACCTTCACAGATGTTTCCTTCAAGTATTTGAAGCTTCTACAGACTAAAACACAAATGAAATTGATATTAGGTATTTACTATGAAAAACAGTATTTTGCAGGTATGAACTGGTTCAATTTTGCAGCAAAAAGCAAACCCACAGACCTTCAGAACTGCAGACTTTTCTGAAAATTCAAGCAAAATAATTCTATCTATAAGCAAAGCTCTTAGCCAAAAGACACATTAGGATTTCCAGCTGAGATGCATTAATATTTTAGTCAAGCCTTCCATGGCATTTAGTATAGCACGTATAATGCAGCATTTGAAAAGTTGCCTGGCTCTCTTAGGACTGTAATTATTTCTGTAATTTTGAAACCTGGTAGGATATGGGTAACGGCGGTAATTATAGGCCAATTTTCTTAATTAATTCAGTCTGCAAAATACTCACACAAGCAATAGCAAAAATTATTAGAATAGATTCCTACAAAAATTAATTCATAAAAAGAGACACTCAAACAATAACATAAGACTCTCCCTTGACCTCATTAATGAAATTTATAGTAAAATTAATGAAGTGATAGATATAGTATCACCTAGAGCAGTGGGACCAAATTCAAAATTTAATAGTGTAATATGCTTTTACCACAGTGCAACCAGACAATGCAAAGGAAAAAAGAAAACTGATTTTCCTGGAAACATATTTTCCTAATTAACTTGAGCTACTACTGAGATCAAAGATATTTATCAGCAGAACAGAATTCTTTGGCTTTTCATTTATTTCTGACAAATAAAATCAGGTAATCAGAAATTTCCTTTACCCTTGCCAGTTTTCATTCATGATGGATACAAAGTTTTAGAAAAGACTAATTTAAAACAAGAATTCAAACAGAATTAAAAATTGGGAATAAGGGTTATAATCTTTCCCACTCCCTGCAACACAACTGAAATGACCAAAGCAGTTGAGATCATTAAGCCTGAACAAAATCTCCACTGAAACGAAGAGGATTAAAATAAAAACCAACAAACTTTGCGATAATTCCAGAGGATATTTCATCAGTATTAAAACTAATATGTCCTGATGTATTTGTGTACCACTGTGAACATGATTATCATCATTTGCTATGGAGATTTATAATATCAGAAGTAGCTGATATCTAGTATTGTTAAAGAAAAACATCTATTTATAAAAGATATGAAAGGAAATATAAAGTAACGATATGAGAAAATATCTAACAAAATAAAACATTTTGGTTATTTGTTGACCTTCTTTCGGTCTCATTTGCTAAGAAACATAGCGATTCATCTGATTCTGTATTGACAGATACTATATTGTATTAGAAATAAAAAGTTCCTGGGTGAAAATAAAAGTTCAGAGGGCTTCAGAGTTTTTTTCCAATTGAGCAACAAAGCCACTAGGTAAATGAACAATTTTCTGAATTTTTAAAGCAGTTCAATTTTTTATTACATTGAAGCGTCTTTTTTTTTCTATTAACAGGTACCTCTCTCTCTTACTTTAGAGCCCTATGAAAGCAAGAGCAACAGATTATGAAAATTTATATAAAATACTACACTGGTAAACAAAAGTATAATAACTATTGATACAATCATAGAACATGCATTAAAGCACGGATACGCATCTAGAGATTTGGTATTAGCTAGGACAGATTGGTTCCACTCTGTCACATTTTGCACTGTTATGCTGGCATGAAGTGAATTTAAATGAGTCCAAAACACAGTATGCAATTATCCAGAACTAGTAACACACAAATTCCTAATCCTACCTTACCAAGCACAATCTATTACTACTGTGACAGCAAAGCTTAAAGATGTTTAGAGATGAGAATTTTGTTTTTAATCATAATTTAGGTTCTTGGACAATCATTTTCTGACACATGCAGACCTCTGTTGGCCCGAACAGTTCAGGGAAAACTTCAGTGGAAGAGAGAACTTCTGACAAAGCCATCCTCAGAGTAGCTCTATTGTAACTGCAATACAGAGATCAGCTCATTTCAGCTCGTATCCAGCCAACAATAAAGGTTAAAAAACGCCCCTGAACATTCTTACTTGCCAGAACCTAAATGGGTAGACAATATGGTTTCGAACGATGCTGTACCAGGGAATGTTCAGATTTCACATTAACAAGAAGTTCTTCACTGACAGGGAGGTCCATCACTAGAACAGGCCTCCCAGGAAAGTGGGCACAGCACTCATACTGTTACAGACGCAGGAGCACCTGGACAATGCTTTTAGTCATATGATTCCATTTTAGGTAGCTGTGTGAGGAGCAGAAGTTAGACTTATGGTGATTCTTATGGGTCCCTTCCAACTTGAGATATTCTATTTTTCTACATAATGCCCACCCAGACCAGCTACTGTAACAACATCAGACTAGTTGTGTCTGCCTGTTGTAACCATACTGGAGGGTCTGGAACAAAAGTCCTATGAGGAGCAACTGAAGGATCTGGGGATGATTAGCCAGGAGGAAAGAATATTCAGGGAAGACTCTATCACTCTCTCCAACTCCCTGAGAGGAGTCTATAGCTAGGGGGGGTCTGTCTCTTCTCCCAGGCAACCAGCAACAGGACAAGAGGACGCAGACTTAAGCTGCGCCAGAGGAGATTTAGGTTGGACATTAGGAAGAAGTTCCTCACAGAAATTATGATGGGCATTGGAATGGGCTGCCCAGGGAGCTGGTGGAGGCACTGTCCCTGGAGGGGTTTAAGAAAAGACTGGATGTGGCACTCAGTGCCATGGTTTAGTTGACAAGGTGGTGTTTGGTCATAGGTTGGACTTTTAAGATCTTAGAGGTCTTTTCCAACCTAGTGGATACAGAATAGATCTGACGCTTCAAGACAGCATCAGACTCCTTCCCACATGATAAACTTCATGTTATGGTCATGTAGGAGATTCCCAGTCCTTATAAGGAACCCTACTACTACCCTACTGCATCAATAGATTAGGTATAGGTACATAATTCCCTATTCATAGTAATTCCTCATTCAACAGTAACATACAGGTTGCTTCAACACAAATTGTGGGAACTGTATAATGCATTTTTGTTTGGCTAATAATATGGGAACTTGCACTATCCTTCCATCATGATCTATAACTAAATACAAGTGGGATTTTTTTTTTTAGTTCTGTCTGTCAAGGGATAGAGGAATATATTTACTTGTATTTGTCACTGTCATTTAGTCTTGCAGGAAGGACATTCAGCAGCAAAGAAAAGTATTTGTACTTTCAAATTTGTGATTTATCATGAGGAAGACAGAAGAGCTATCTCCCAGTTCTTTTCCAAAGTTTGAAAAAAATTCAAGTTTCAAACTGAAACAAATTCTCCATAATTATTATTTTAGTGCATTATTTTAACAGATGACCTGGTAAAGATCAAGGCCATGAGGCATTATTATGCAAACTAAAAATACAAAGTCAAGGAAGTAAAGAGAAACCAGTCATGGATCCTGTGCTATTTGCTCCCAGTAGTTCCCTGTATGCTGCCAGCTCCAGGCTGCTGGAAACAAACATTGTAATGTCGCCGTGCTCGCTAACCCAAATGGACTATGCAAACAGTGAAATGAGAATATTTTAAAAATTCCTTCAGAGTTTACTAATAAATAAAAAATCTCAGGCAACAAGGTACTGTCTTCGAAATTTCCCAGGCTTGTCAAATCATCTTGACAGCACATCATGCCCTGTTACACTGGCATGTTAGGTAAGGGTGAATGCCAAAATAAGAATGCATGACAGGCCAATTATCCTGGCCTGAGAATCTTCATAACTTTCAATATTTCTCCAGTCTTATGAAACGTTCTACCAAATAAGTACCAAAATGGCAGGTATTTATGCGCAACCATGGAGGATCTTATAAATCACACAGATTAGAATTTATTTCCAAGAGTCCCAACTTTGTATCTAATTCCAAAATCTGACTGTGTTTGTTAAGTTCTGAATGCATATAAAGCATAATCCGATTAAATTTATTTCAATCATGATTTGTTTCTGTTAGTAGGAGTATAAAAAATAATTACTAGATAAAACACACCCTAGCCATAGCACAGATAACTCGTGATGTTTTTTCAAAAGTTTTGAATTTGAAAGGTTTCAGCTGGAATAAGATGAGAAGTCAAGATCTATCAGTAAAGACTGACTTCATTCTGTTTACAGGATGTTTCTGTGACAGTTTAAAAGAATTTTCTGCATTAATTCTTTCCCTAGATAGTTCCCCTCAGTGTGAAAGGATAGGTAGTGTCTATTCATCAGTATTTTGCCCAAACATTCTCAGTCACATTTGACAAGGCTGGGCAGGTGCAGCATGGTCTCCCTACTTCCATTGGAGGGCTCAGGAGACATGCAATTAAGTGGAAGATCATTAGTATCAAATATTTGATTGCTCCAGCTACCTATATTTAAACCCATGCCAGTGCAAGATACATTGAAAACAAGACATATGAAAACTCACCCCCATCACCATAGTGATGATTTTCCATCTCTGCCTTTATAATTGTGGCTTTCTGTTGAATGCAAATGCTCCTCTTGAAAATTAATCCCTTACACAGGAATACCAATAACATGAAAGTTTTGACTTCTGAAATATAATTCATATCATAAACAAACACCCTCCAAAATATGTGTACAGAGATACTGAACCCTGAAAGCTTCTTTTATTAATATGCAAATCACATCATTGCTTAAACAATGTGCAGGATTAATGAATGCAAAGAGATTCAAAAATCAATTATAAATTGTAATTGTATTTATATATAAGCAGAATTAGGTATTCATCTAAGAAAAGTATTGAGATAATTTGAAGATGAATCCCTAACAACAGCAACCTACAACAAGAAAGAACGAGCAAATTATAACCTTTAAGACAGATGATGAAAGAACAACCATAAAACTTCTTGTGGTTTAATGCTTATAACAAATAAAATGTAAACAGCCATCTCCTTACACTTGGTAATATGTATTTCTTAATATTAGTATTAGTGCAAGTAACATTAGCAGAAATTACTATGAAGTTGCTTAGAGATTTAATTATTGGAATCTTCATTTGCCATGCTCTCAGGATAATAGTTTAAATTATTTTTTCCATTTCCAAATTGGGAGATATTATTCAATGGTATAATACAAGCAATGCTCTCCATCTCACTGGCACCTTCAATATTTTTGGAGCAGTTTGTATGTTAATAAATACATACTTCTGTTCTAGAGTTCCAAAGATTCTTCTAAGAAGCCATCCCTAGTGTGACTGAAAAACTGCACATGAAATTTTATTTATTTTAGATGAAAAATTGATGAGCAAAAAAAAAAACCTGAACCTGCATATCCTAGACATCCCATAGGAAAAACTGTTAAGGTGGTAGCACTTAATAACAAGGACTGTGGAGTTAAATCAGCAACACCAGATAACACTGATATGCTTGCAGAAGGGAAAAGCTGGACTACAAACTCTTGCTTCAGAGGTTATAGAATCTCAGCCTTAAATTTCTAAAATCATGACTATTCTCAAAATTCCATTATTATTTGCTACAGTCAACAAGAAGGAGTGTCACTGATATCCACCTTATCTGCCACCTAGCAAAGTTTGGAGCCTGAGTTTACAGAAATACTTATAGAATCAGTCTTCCTAGCTAATTTTTTTCACTCAATGAAATACCTACACCTACGTAGGTAATGATTCAATATAGTAAAAAAACTATTTGCTTCAGGTTAAACTCATCTCTAAAGCCTTTTAATTTCAGTGACGTTTAAAGTTCAGCACATGTTTTGAGTACATTGCTGAGCTGGAATACCAGGTTAGCCTGCTAGCAGGTATTGTGTACATCACATGGCAGCCAGGCATTCTTTCCTGACAGCTGCTGTCAGTTCAGCGTTCTGAAATATCAGACATAAAAGCATTGTGCAGTGTGTACCTCCATTTTAATGTTAAAAACATGCAAAATTTCAAGATCAATTCACACCTGTTTGTCTTTCTAGCAGAAAGATATACATATTAAGATACATAATGAGTTTCCACTGTTCTAATGACTTTTAAATGTCAAACGTGAAATATTGCCTGAGGTTTTCTCCCTAGCATATTTCTGGTACAGGTTCGCAATTGTCTTCAATATTTAGAAACAAGAATGATCACAAATCTGTCAGTTCTTCAGAACAACCTACAATTGGGAAAACTGTCAGTATTCTTGAATGCAATTAAAAATGGCCTAACATTTAAAATTATGATTAACAACTTGATAGTATTAATAACATTAACATCTGTAGTTCTAACACCTAGGCTATATTTGCAGCATATTCTTCATAATGAGGTAGCAAACATATTAATACCTAAAGAAAAAAGACTCAAGGTTTACATTTCTTAATCCACTTGGTAATATAAAATAAAGATTAGTTGTTTCTTTCTGCATTTTTACAGTAGGAGTCAATATCAACATAAGCATAGCTCCACTTGGAAATCCAGAGAGTGATTTTTTCATCCATAAGACAAAAAATCTAAGTAGGTTTATGGTAAGCTGGGCTCTTGTAACTTCTCTCCACCTCAATAGAAGCACAGCTCAGACATCAAACTGGGAAGCAGTCACATAAGAATTCTGTCACTCCGGACAGCCCACAGCCCAGTCATTTCTGCAGACCTACTGGTAATACCTGGGGTTCCCAGCACCAAATGATCTATTGCTGTTGAGCCTCTTCAGAAACCAGGTGGAAAAAGCCAGAATTCACGTCTAATAGATCCACAGCCTGTGAAAAGTCACACTCAAAATGTGTTTTTTTCTTAATACTCACTATGACAAGGCACACAAATATGTTTGGCTTTTTGTCAAGTGTTTTGTTTGCACAGATTTCATGATAGTAAGTTTGGCAATGGATGGAGCAAAATGTTCCTCAAAGACCACAACTGAAAGAATCCAGAATTATACAGCACAGGTATCCACCTTTGCAAATTTTTATGAGACTAAGAGGTAGGAGGCTATTTCAGGTGCTGAAACCTCCTGTCTTTCACAGATACGTTCTGGCAGAAGTGTCATAACAGAGTAAATAGTGCAGATTTAATGCCCTTTCCATATCTTTTGAGCACTATTACTGTGCTGTAGAGCAAGAAACTAGCCTAATGGATTTGCACATTAGCATATTATTTAAGAAAGTTCATCTGTGAATGCTGCTGTAACTCTCCCTCATTCTGTGGTGATGAACCTAGCCACACAGCTGCCACAATTTGTAAGGCTGGAAGTTAACATAAAAGTTAGCTGAGGTAGCAGAACTGCTGTCCTGGTTCCAGCTGGGATAGACTTAATATCCTTCCCAGTAGCTAGTATAATGCTGTGTGTGAATTTAGCATAAGAATAATGCTGATAACACACTGATCTTTAGTTGTTACTCACCAGTGCTCACCTTAAGTCAAGGACTTTGCCATTTCCCATGCTCTGCCAGTGAGCAAAACGTTCACCTTTTTCTCTTGAATTATGTTCTTAATCCTGTTCTAAAAAATAAAGTGTGTATTAATCTTCCTATAAAACAATAACACAACACCTTTACTTATGAAGCTATACTGAAAATATTAACAAAATCAAACAGAAGTTTCTCATTTTAACCCTTACTTTAGTCATATTTACATCAAGAATTAATAACAGAGTATAAAAATTGGTTATGTTTTTAGCAGATCAGACTATTTATTTGAAACACATGGCGGATTTCTACATCATAATTCTTTTCAAAGTTAATTTTAAAAAGAACCAAATTTATTTTATAGCCAGATGAAAAAGTTACGATGCTTCATCCCTGTCTGCACTACAACTGTTATCTTTAGGCTACTTGATAGTAGTTAAAAGTCTTTCTAAAAAATTGCATTGGTACAAATCAACAAAAAACCCCATACCTTCTTCAAGTGTGTGGTTGGGATGGGGGGGGAGGAAAAAAGCTTCCTCTCAAAGCATTCTTCTTAAATCTCACAGAATAATTATTAAAATAATAAATCTAACTTGCATCTGTATTACTTCCAATGCAAAGGAGATGACACAAAAAAAGGAAAGAATGTGAGGAATAAAACAGAAAAGTCAAAGATTATATAAAAAAGGCCTTTGTCCTTTAACATGTTACTAAACTTACTAAATAGGTAGGTACAAAAATAAAACATACTATGTGACAAAGTGAAACACATGCCTAAATAACACATAGAAGGAGTACACCTCTCTCCACATAGTGACAAAATAAAAAGAAAAGCACATTTTAGATCTTTTTTCTTAAGCTAATTTTACATGCAAAGACCATATTTAATAATTATTATTATTATTTCATATGGCTTTTTGTGGAAACAAGGTTTATTCAGTATAATTTCACCCAAGTTTGTGTCCTATTGCTGACTAGGGAAACCATTGAAAAGAGTATGCAAATATCAAAAAGAAAAAGATAATTTTTTCTTTCCTTTTAAGATTTGGTATTAAAGGAATATGTAAGTCGGCAGCAACAGTAATCCTTTGGGTTATGAGAAGGGACATTGAAGCGTTAACCTTAAGGTTTGAGAGCAAAATGAACAGCATTAAAATTCCAAAGGTAGGGAAGAGATAATGTACATTCAAATGTGTTTTGATTTCATAATATTCAATTTCCACATTTAGTATAAATTAAACAAATGTGCACATAAAATTCTGTGTATACTTTACTGACAAACTGCACATTTTATCAGAGTTTAAGAATAAAAATGGGAGAGGGGAATGGGAAAAATATACATGAAAAGTGTTATAGTTTGCTTAGAAATATGAATCTTCTTTGAAAAATTCAGAAAGCGTTTAGGCCTCACCTAGTGGTTTGAAACCAATTCTGTTAATTCATCCAAAGGATAACTAGTTCCCACTGCAGACACAATAGGCTTCCTCCTAAAAGCAGGTCTCCTACAGACAGCAATTGTCAGCCCGCATCTGTGCTTGAATCAAAACTCCAGGCCTGAGCAGTCAGAATCTGAAGGGAAGAAAACTTCAGCCTGCCATAACATTCAGAGTGAATTTAAACTTGACTTGACCTATCTCATCAGCTCTGCAGGTGTCAGCTCTCTGGCCAGCTGATTCCCTCACCACAAATGTCATTTTACATTGGAGTGCGGTCATAAGGTTAGTGCAATTCAGAATTGCTGCTGTCCTCTGCAGCTGCAGGGCAGGGTGGAAGTCAGGAAATACACTGTGCTTTAATATTTATCTGTAAAGCGTAAAAAGTGCTGCCACAAGTAACTTCACTATGATAAATACTGATTTGTTACCTCTTGTTAGTCAATGTTAAGGTTAGTTATTGAATAAAATTGAACTAGGTCTTTGACAGACAGGTCTTCTCATCATTCTCTTGTTGGATGTAGCATTCTACATCACAGAACTTTCTTTACTAAGAAGAGAAAATGATCACAGCACTCACAGGTGAATCTTGGAGCAACAGAACCAAAACCAGGGCTTCTGCAGATCTGTGACTCATGAAGAGATCTCTAACATATACAATGATGTGAGTTGTGACTCAACTTTTTTATAGGTGAAGCATTCATTGTATTGTTCTGACACCTGACATTCAGCAAGAGGTAAAACATCAAAATCTGTTTTCTCTATTTTCACAGGAAATGGAGAAAACACCTCCCTTAGGATAATTAGTGAGATTTCACAAACAAGTCATCTCGAATTAAACTTTGCCAAAAAAACCAAACAAACCAAAGTCTCTTACTGAAGAGGATGTGGTGCATTAAGAATTACTGCTTTCATTATTCATTAAGCATCATCCCCCCCAAAAAAGGAAACAAATGCTCTGATACATAGAAATCACTTTAGATTTTTTTACAAGATATTCAGAAGGACAGATCACACTGGATTAGGAAAAAAGAAAAAATTACAAAAATCACACTGGATTAAAAATGCAGCCAAATTAAAAGCTTACAATGAAAGGCAGAAATGATTATTTTAATGAACGCAAATCAGGAATTACAAATTGAAGAAAAAGTATAAGGGCACAAGAGGGAAATAGCACAAATCACATATGAATCTGAGGAGAGTGTTTTGAATGTACACATTGAAAAAGAGTAACCATTATAACTCCATTAATATACTGCACATCAGAAAGAGTGGATAAAACAAGGAAGAACCAATCATATTATTGAGTGCCAGTAAAGGAGTGGTAAGAAGGGAAAGCTGACTCACCATTCAGAAAAATGTTTTTTTAAAAAATTGGGTATTTCATCTTTATAACCCAAACCAGGATCAACTATTCCATGTCATTCTAGCCACTATTTCTTAAACATTCAGAACTAAAATTAGTCTTCTAGCGTACGAAAGACTGTATCTTTTTAACATCCTTATTCATAAGCTCTTAGCCTGTTATCTGACACGCTTAAAACAATTTAATCTTAAAGTAGTTTAACCTGTGAACTACTTGCTTTTTCACTTCTGGATGCATTTTGCCATTAACTAAACTCAGTTTCTAGTTATCTGGCTTGCCCATACAATTTCAGGAGAGGAAAATTAGCATTATACACTAAGCTGATATAATAAGTAGACTAGGACAATCATTGCAGCTTTCCTTCTTGTGTATCTGACCACCTTTCATAATATTTTAGTAAGAAATGTTTCCCTAGTAAACTAGTTTACATTATCCGTAATACTTTCACAGCTGTAGCTCTCAGCAACAACTAACCTCATTACGGATATTTCCAATCATAATATCCTCAGAAAACATTCTCCAGTAATGATTCTGTGACTGGAGTTTAAGGGAAGTGAGCAACACTGACAGAAGAATTATAATCCTGGACTTCAGAAAATCAATCTTTAGCCTCTTCAGGTACCTGCTTTTCAGCAACCCATAGGAAACTGCCTCAGGAGGCAAAGGTGTGCAGGAGACCTGACTGATTTTCACAATCTCCTCAGAGCAGAGGAATTGTCCTTTGCAGTGTACAGGACGGTAAGCAAGCACGTCAGAAGGCCAGCATGGGTGAACACAGAATGCCTGTCTGCGCTCAGACAGAGATCACATGTGACAAAGGAAAGTCAGCTGAAACTGAAATTAACAAGAGAAAAGAAAAATGGCAAAAGGAAAGGCCTGTGCATCAGTAGCAAAAGGAAAAGGTTGTGTGCATCAGCAGCAGGAAAGGTAGGCAGAATGTAGTTGAAGAAGAGTTGCTGGACATGCAAAAGTTGCAGATTTCAGATAGGTGTCAGGAAATAATGTTTTAGGTCACTCAAAGAATCACCAGTAAAGGTACGTCTCCTAGATGAGAGAAGTAATCCTAAATATTATTTCTGTAACAGATTAATTAATTTAGGGGAGCTGAAATTTTTAATGCTATATTTAATTTCTTATTGAGAAGCATTAGGAGATCCTAAACAGAAAGAATTTCTGATCTGGAGGAGACAGCCGCCTTTTTCAAGCTGGTCTTAATTTGAAGTCAAAACACCTATAGAATATTAAAAGACAGAAAAAGTAATGACGATGCTTATAGTAAAAGTGTAAGACGCTTCCAGCTGGTTCTGTTATGCTTTGCTAATTTGGTGTATTCCTAGGAAGATTAAAAATATGTAGGAACACTAACATCATAAATGCTACTCTAGCTTCCACCATCATCTTTTTCATGGTTTAGTGAGAACACCATATCACCTGTATTCTCTTCCATGGTCAATGAAATAAGTTTCCAAAGGTGATATTTGCATAATTACACATGCAGAGCAACAAAGATAAATTACTGCATATCTAGCAGAAGTGTTCTCTACTCCCACTGTTGCGCTAAACTGTTTGGCAGAACTAAATAGGAACGTAGTAGCCCAGATGTTGTTGCAATGACAGGGTTGTCTAAATTCATTGTAAATTTAATAGGCAACAGTTATAGGAGTTCTTCTGCACTTACACTTGTATAGCTGGCAGCTGTATGAAGATGACATTTAGAAAGGAACAGCAGGTTTTAAAGAACAAGAAAGATGAAAAAAAGGAGATGGTATGTAGGCTCTAGGTAGCATAAGGGTTAAAAAACCCTAAGTAAGTAAAGGGAAGATTGAAAAGAATACAATGTTATACAAATATTTTAAAACAATTCTCTTTCTAAAGTTTACAAAGAAATTCAGTCAGACACCTGATGGAAGTTAAGCATGTAATCTTTTTGGGTGTTGTTTCATTTCAAAGTCAACTCAAAGGATTAGAGTGCTCAGGATTACTTAGTGTGGGCCATAAAATGAAAAGCCATAGCTGAGAGCAAACATTTCCTCACAGATACTGCACCTTGTTGTTGCAGACTCTTCTAGAAGTATACCCTATGATTACTTTTTGCTTTTTTTGTTCCAGTTCCTTTCCAATAAAATGTGAAACAACTTGTCAGTATTTCTGGACACTTTGGAAGCTGATGGAAGAAGATGAGAACAGAAGTAATTTAGCTTGTTTTATCACTAGCAAGACCGAGTTACCCATGTGTGTAAAACATTCAAACTACGTCCTATACGTCTCTGCTGGAACTTCATTCTATACCACAGCCTTACATGTGCACATAATTAAAATGCAAATATACTGTTACCTAAACAGTTTACCCTTTCACTTCAGATTAGTGGTATTATTGCCTGAAACACTCAAATGAACACCAGGTCAGAACAGTCCAATACATGCTTGCAACGTATATAGATACACGTACAAATGGGCACAGCAAAAGAGATATTTTACAAAAATGGAGCTCTTCTTAACCAAATATCTTTGCAAAATGGTATGCATAAGAATACGTATGTGGTTAAATAAAGCCATACCTGTTGGGCCCACTATTGCCCTAAGCCAGCTCCTAGCCAGAGGCCTCAAGCTGTAGCTAGCACAGTACTGCTGTCTCCAAGCTAATGAGCCCATGGAGTGCTTGCAGGTAGGAGCAAGCTGCTTTACACATGGCCAGTCTGAGCTTGTTTTATTTCCTGGAAATAATTTTGCAGGCACTTTTCAAGAGTGAAGGTGCTATGCTGAAAACTAGTGCCATGGGTTGTCATAAGATTGAATAGAATAACCCCAAAATACCAAGTTACACCCACAGATTAAGCTGGTGTAAACAGCCCCGCTTTACTGAACTCAAGAAACTAGGACAGTAAAAGAGATTCTTCATTAAAAGGGTCTTCAGTTGGAAACAACAAAAGATGGAAAGTCACAGATTTTCACAAGTGCAAATATAATGAAGTAAATAAAGTTCAGGGACTAATTTTTTTAGAAAAATTAACTAAAGAATGCATATAAATTATAAGTGTCATTACATCAAAATATTCTGTTTACATCCAAAAACTTTACAAAGTTATAATATTCTAGTGTATCTGGTACATATATAGAGCTCACTGGGGGATCATAGGGTGCATTTCAGTTCCAAAACTGGTATTTAGAGAGAGGATTTGAAGACTTTGACCCCTTTGTATACAAAAATTTTACTGTAACGAACAGTAAGCTGGTAAAATTATTTACAAACAGTGAATTTCATATTTAAGGTTTTTCTCCTTCAAATTTTTCTCCCCTTCTCGTGTGATCCATTTAACAAGCACTGCATTTGAAGCCATTTAGATTTCAAGGTGAATGCCAAGTTTCATCTCAAGCAATTCCAGAATCTGTAGGTTCTCATTTCTTATATGATTCTCTCCAATCAGCAACTGCAATACATATGAAGATTAGGGAAAACATATATGGTTGGATGACTTTAAATTTTTTTTTCCTACACTGAAAAGCTGATGCATATCCTTAAACTCTTCCTTTTTCATCCTTGAAGAATGACATCATTTTTTGGTTTTTGCTTTTCTAATAATTTTTAAATTGAAATTTTGTATTCCTGCCACTGTAGCTCCTTCAGCCTCTTACTGTTAAGATGGATTTCTAGAAGGAAGAAAATCACAAAAGTCTAAAAATTGAGCTGATTTGTATTAATTCATCTAGCTAATTCATGAGGAAAAGTGTTCTTTATTAACTTCTTCTCTGAGGAAAGAAATGCCTCATTAATTTTAAACACATCAATCTGACAATGTTATCCATGTCAGATAGAATAATGACTGACATTACAGAAAGCACAATAAATTGCACAGAAAATACAATCACCCATTATTCACTGTCATGTGAATTTATATTCATGTGTGTAAATACACATGCTTTTTTGTACTAAGAAAGCCTTGAAAAGTAGAAATTTTAAGAATAAGTGGAATGGAAGGGAGGAGAGAGACAAATAACATGGATCTAGAAATTTATATTGAGACTGATAAAACACTGACTTTTGCATATCTTCGAAAAAATTGATGCTATCTTGCATACACTGGTCACCCTAGGTCGACAGACCTGGCAATCTCTTCAGAGATTAGCTCTTCATAGCTCTGTTTTTCAGAGAAAGCAATCAAATTGGTCAGGTTTGATTTATTCCTGGTAAATCCATGCTGACCTGTTCCCACTTACTTGTTTTTCTCATTTCTGGAAATGGCTTCCATGCAGCTGCAGTGTTTCGTTATATTACTGGTATCAGTCTGCTAAGTATACCTAGCTGTCCTATTTAATTTCTGAAATCTGATCGCTTCAGAAGTGCATTCTTTCTTGAGACTGCTACAACAGAAGTTGTCCTTTTGCTTTTTCTTTCTTGTTACACATGGCATGGAAATGCACAAACAGCCTGACTGATGATTGAATGAAGCTAAGGTGGGGAAACAAACAGTAGTTTCATAATATATGCAAATGTCAGCTAGCTAAGCTTTTTTGAAGACAGCAGCTATCTGAATGGATGTGAAAAAAACAGTCTGTCAACATATCTGTTAAATCACACCCCCACACCACCTTTTTGTAGTCCCTATGGAAGCTTGCTCAACTCATCCAACATAAATAGTCACATTGTGCTACTAGATTTATTGCAACTAATTTAAGTTGAAGGCAAAAAAACATCAAAGGGGATTAGGAAAAAATGTAACCTGATCACCTAGAATGTTTGAAAAACAGTAATTCTCAAAGAAGAAAGAAAGAGCAACAAGATAAAATATGGTTTATGAGGGGAAAAAAATGAAATACTATTATGAGATATAATACCCAAGTTACATTTGCTGTTCTACAAGCATGAGCCATTCTCCTGGTCTTGCCCCAATATCTACTCATTTATTAATTTATACATTAAAAAGAGACGGTCAGCCAAGCAGTCAATTGATATGAAGGAAGATCACAGCTGAAAAGACTTGACTTACTAAAGACTTATAAATTGTTATCAGTTTTGTGTTGACTATTACAACTCTATTTTTCTATTAACAGTGGTTATCATTTCTCAGCAAATATAATCTTTAATGCCTGACAACTAAGGTCTATTCAAAGAAACTTTAATGCAGATCTCTCATTTTTCTCAAATAGAACCTGTTATCAGGCTAAATTACTGTACATGACATTTCTCTCAAAGTTCCTGTGAGTGGGAGACCAGTTCCAGAAGGAGTCTAAGGGAACTTTGAATTCAAATTGTACATTCTCCCACCTCATACTGAGATGGAGCTTTCCTTTCCTTACTTTGTCAATATTTGTCCATATTCTAATCTCTAAACTCCTGACAAGACACAATAGTTGATTAAAATATTTATGTGTGAAATACACATTGTCCACTCCAAATGGATATAATGTGCTGCATTTCACAATTAGTATGATATGAGATCCTGTTTCACAAGAATGTGATTGACTTTGAAGTGATAAAATTAACAGGTTCCACAGATTATACTAAAGTGTCTTCTCTATTCACTGGCAAAAATGAAAGCAATTTTTGTTCAACTTTCTTCTTGCATATTATATTTTACACACACATCAAAGAAAAAAATGGTGTATGGCATATTCTACAAATAGTCTGACATTCACTTTATGGTGATGCAAGTGTGGAAAACTCCAAGCTGACACAACTTTTTAAAGCAAATGGTTGCATCAAAGCTACTTTTATCAGAAATCCACTATTCTTAAATATTTCAATATAGGGTGTTAAAATAAAAGGCATCAAGAGTTATTTAAAGGTGCAAAGAAACTGCACCAACATTGTACTAACAGAAAATACACACACAGATTTAGCCCTTTTTCTTACAAGGAACTTTACTCTTTTAAGTAATTCTTGAGACCCTTTCCTGGGCCAAAGGTGAAGATGTTGGCTAGTAGTCCCCTCTATCATTATTTTCCTTCTTGTAAAATGAGTCCAATATTTGACTTTTTGCATTCATTGGGAAGTCCCTCAATCTGTACATCATTCTAAAACTAACAGGGATCTCTGACTTGATCAGCTTTCACTGACTGTTGCTCCTCTGTTTGGACTCTGTGCCTGGGCATAAAAATTTGTGGGACCTTATAGTGAATATATAGGCAAAGGCACCGATGTCTCAACCTTAACTGCATCCTCTACATCACTGAGTGACTGACCCATTTCGTCACAAACCCACATTTTCATTTATTCTCTTACTGCTCATGAAGCAGTAGAAGATCTTCTAATAGCCTGCATCTTCTCTTGCCACTTCAATTGTAACTAAGCTTTGGCTTTTCTGACACCATCCGTGCACACCCAAGCAATGTTTCCAAGTTCCTGCTGTGCAGCCTGTCCTCATTTGAATCTCCAGTCTATGTCCTTTATGGAAAGGAGCCTGTTCAGACAACCTAGTCTCCTGATACATATTTGAACATTTTTCTAAGTTTAGGATGACCCACTCTTATACTTGAAGGTGTGCTAATCGTGTATGGGAAGTCTCAAAGAGAGAAAAAAAAAAGAAATATAGACATTACCCAAATTTATCATCTTACAACTCCTTTCTAATAGACTTGTTTTACCACTGCAGGGCTAGGATAAATTTTACCTAAAATATACACTTCTTTTATTTATTTCTGAAACTTACTTCAAACTTAAAACTAGATTTCAGATTTCACTAAATACAATCTTGCATGTCCTATGGTTTTTGTAGATCTGAATCACGTATTTTTGAAATTCACCAAACTTCATTGACTTCATAGAATATCAGATGGGAAACACTAGTGATGAATAAATAATAAAAATATTTAGAGCAGGTAAAATACTAGAAATTAGAAATTAAATTATAGGAAAGACATTGCAAAATACTTAGACTTATTTTAGTTCAAATAATTAAAAGTTATTATTTTGATTTACGACAAGAAAGCTTATACCGGTTGTATAATTCCCAAAGAAAAAATATCCTAGAGCATAACATTTTTAACAGTGGTAATACATTTAAAATTCTGTTTAGGATGCAACAGAGAAATGAAGAAGAACAAATAATAATTTCTTCTTTTAAATCCTAGCATTTTGTATATTCAGTTCATCTAAGACTTGTTTTAAAAGAAAATAATTCGTTACAGGTCTCACCAGAAAAAATTGAGAGTGATCAAACCCTCTACACTATGAATATTCCTAGGATCCTCTTCCTCAAGATAATCCTTGACTTTTTTTTTTTTTTTTTTTTTTTTTTTTTTTTTTTTTTTTTTTTTTTTTTTTTTTTTTTTTCTTTGCTATCTGTTGTCCATAATTACTCACTTCCTACATGTTCCAAATCCTTTGGATCACACTGCATTCAATCAAGTGAACATATCTTTTCTAGTGCTTCAATTAGTAAGCCTGTATTTTATATTAGCTTCTTAGCAACAGGCAGTTAGACATTTAACTTTGCCTAGTATCATATATTAAAAATCAAGACTAAAGTTCAATATCTCAGCACCTGATCTTGTTCAGTTTTTCCCTTAATAGACCTAAGTTAATGGACCATAGCTGAGGTCTTATTCATTGATTTGCTTTCTGAAACTCCAGAACTGACACAAAACTGCTTTCAACTGGATTAATTTATTCTGTCCCTTTTCCAAGTAATTTTTTAGTGCTTTTTGATATTACCTAGTTGATAAAATGATGTTTTTCCTTAGTGAAGTGGTAGTCACAGGAATCAACTTTATGAAAATTGTAAATAAATTTTATTTTCCCCCTTTGGCTCTTTGATTTAAACAGAATTTACAGATAAGCATCAGCAACACATCTGGTTATTTTCCTAAAAAATACCTCATCAGCTATTTTGCCTACTACTCCTAGAAGACATTTTTGAATAGTTAAGCAAAAAACAAAAAAAATATATATGCATATATTTAGCTTTTGAGTTCATCCTTCACTGCAGAGCTCTTTGAATATCTTTTCAGATAGAATAATGGGTGCATGGCTATCTGCCTTTTGTATGTTCATGTAGAAAGACTATTAACCAGAATTCACATTTCATAGTTCTTTCAGTTCAGAAACATTCTGATGTAATTCATGACATACTGAGTTTAAACAGCAATGTTAATGTTCAAAAGTACTGTTCACCAAATCACACACAGAATTAAAGAAAGAGGAAAAAGAATCTATATTTCTCATGATGGGCTTATGCCAGATTAGACAGTAAAAGTTAAACAAAACAAAACAAAACAAACAAAAATACCCCACACACTTTAGAATAAAGACTCTTCTTATTATTAGGTATCTTACAATAACAGTATCTCTAAAATGAAGGTTGTCTTTTCCTGAAGATCAAAAATGGAACTTGAATTTAGCCTTTTCACCTCACTGTTTTGCTCCATACAGGGATAACAGATTTCCCTGCCATGTTAGTGGAAACAAGAGCCAGGAGCTACTGTCCAAGATTCCTGCCCAGCTGAGGGAGTGATCAAATTATGTATGACAAACCTTTTCTTTTCTTACTGGTTCAGTGGGGCAACCTCTGGGCAGCAAATAATGAACCTCTGCCAGCACTGCCTATCAGAAACTGAACAAATCTCAGTACAGCATGTGGAAAAAGCATAGATTTGAGAAGACATACTATTTTTTAAGACAGACACATGATGATAAGAACCATTAGTTGGAGATGCAATATTCTCAGAAAATATTCCTGTACAGAAGAAGAAAATTGAAGAAAATTCAAAAGCTTTTTTTTTGGTTTTTTTTGTCACAGAACAGAAATTTGGTTTTATATTGTTTGTACAATTGTTCATCTAAAGTGCTCCATTTGCAAAACAAATGCATTCAAGAACTTAACCTTGGCAAATGATCTGCTAGGTAATGATTAAACTGAAATTTCCATCAGTCTGATGTTGTAATGGAATATTAAAAAACTTGCTTTGGGACAGATATTTTAAGTTAAATACCAAAGGGAAACACTGAAACTGCATTCAGGATGGTTTATTCTCACTCTTCTCCCACTATATATAAAACTACCTGAAATACACCCACCTCAAATTACTGTATTGGTTTTGAAAGCCTTCATACAATTGAGCACTTTGACAAACTGATTCTTATGAGCAGTAATGACTTTGTATTACGAAATATTATTAAGCAGAATTTTAATACAGTTGTTTGAAAAGATGTAATACATACACATAAAGAGACCAAAAGCATGTTTTGTTCAGCACTTAGAATTCACAAGACTAACTGAGAAAAAATTATTGACTACATGAGCTGTGTTTGTAACCCCAAGAACAGTTGGAATTTTGAATTATCCTGTAAAGGGTCAACAGAATTAATAATTACAGCCGTAACTATGGGTGATGAACTATAATTAGGCCTTTTCTAAATAACAAATGTAATCTACAGAAAAGCAAACCAAAGCCTTGCTACTGGATGCAGCAATATTCTTTTTAAAGGGTGTCTAAAAGCCAGTAGCATCCCATAGTTTTCTGTGAATCCACATTAATTTTCTGTTCTTCTTCAGTGCTCTGTTATTTGGTCTGTATATTGGTATATAAATGGAAAGTCAGTTATGAGTACTTATTTCATACTGTTCATTTTTTTCTCTCTTAGCTACTATTAAAGATCAATAATTTTCAGACAAGGCAAGCAGAATGCCAAAGAAAAGTCAAAACAATGACAACACGACTTGTCCTTAAGATCCAGGATCACTTCAGAACCTCTCACAAGTGTTAGTCTTCCTGCTCACTGAAAATAGACAAAAATTTTAGCCTACTGGACAGCCAAGAACCCCATGTAATTGTCAAAGGGTTTAAAAATGCCCACGTGAATTTTTTAGTCACAGACCAAAAGCACAAAGCAATCCCTTTGAGAATATAAATATACCCTATAACCTGTCCATTGCTTCCAAATTCCTTCAAGGCTGACTCTTAAGGGAACTCTTGAGAGTTCTGTTTTCCAGTGAATCTGGCTTCACTGACAAGCTGATTTCATAGAATCAGAGAAAGATTTGTCTTGGAAGGAATTTTAAAGACCATCTAGGTCCCCCCTGCTATCATGGGCACCTTCCACTAGACCAGGTTGCTCAGATCTCCATCCAGTCTGGTTCTGAACACCTCCAGGGACAGTGATGCCTTAGGTGTTAACTTTTATATTTTTCAAATCCTGTACTGCCTAGTGTGTAACTCTGAAACTTAATATGGCCTGTTAGCTACTGTTCTCTCATGCTGGTTAGACATAACAAACCCTCTCTAGACCTGAACTCAAGGACACCTTGTTGTCCCAGGCCCCAAAATATGTAAACTAAAGCCTCTGACAGGGGGGTTAAACTTGGGGTAATTACATCATTGCCTGAAATTATAATTGGATAATTAACCCTGATATGCAAATGGACCAAACTTATAAAAGTGTGAAGAACCAGTGACCCCGAGTCCATCTTGGGTGGAGCCCCTCTGAGGCTTTTGACTCCCAAGGTGTACCTTTGAAGGCCCTTCAAATAAATACCTGCTTTATTCTCCTAATCTAGTGTAGCCTCTGCTTTCAGGTAGCCACCCCAAGGCATCAATAGGGAGTCCAAAACCCCCCTGGGCAACCAGGGAGTACCTCACCACCTTCACAGTAAAGAGTTTCTTCCCAATATCCACTTTAAACCTACTCTCCTTCAGCTGAAGGCCAATGCCCCTTATCCTGTCACTACGTGCCCTTGTGAAAAGTTCCTCTCCAGCTTTCGTGTAGCCCCCCTTACATATTGGAAGATGCCATAAGGTCTTCCTCAAGCCTTCTCTTCTCCAGGATGAAGAACCTCAACTCTCTCAGCCTGTCTTCATAGGAGAGGTGCTCCAGCCTTGTCATCACCTTACTGGTCCTCCTTGGACTCATTCAGGCAGGTCCACATCTTTCTTGTGTTGAGGATCCCAGAGCTGGATGCAGCACTCCAGGATCTCTCAGTAGCAGAGCAGAGGGGTTCAATCCCCTCCCTTGCCCTGCTGGCCACACTACTTTGGATGAAGCCCAGGATGGAATTGGCCTCCAGTAAGAAACTTTCCAGATTACAGAAGATTAATCTAAGTGAACATTAAGCACTGGAACAAGTAAGTGTTAAACAAATAAATCTAATTTGAAATTTCCCGCAGAAAATGAAGACTAATTCTAATAGTCTGAAGGGCAATGTCAAGAATTTTTATAAACCCACGTAATTAAATGAGAAGTGGCAGCTCCCTTAATAAATGTTTCTTTCATTGAGCAGTTCTGTACAGTGAGGATATACCATGAGACACACAAACTAAGATTTTTTGGTGTATTTCCTTTCAGTACCTTTTCCTTAGCTTCCTTAAAAAAATCCATATGAATACATCTTTAAGCAATGTGTCTATGACTGGTTTATAACTTGCCAAAACCACAGATTTTTGTACAGCAAATCTTGTTATATCGCAACACATTTACTTACAAAATGAAGTAAAATGATAAGATAAAACAGCACAGCACATACAGTACAGTAAAAGATGTTAAAAAAAAGTCAGTGAATAGTTACAAAAAATTATCAAACATATGATAGGCAAATGAATGCAATATGTCACATACAGGGCTCAGCATACCTATGCATGTGTTTAACGTGTTCTGTGCCTCTGATACTGAGCTAAGCTTTCAGCTGTAACCGTGTAGACAGCTTGACTCTGAATTGTAAGGTTCTGGAACTTATTTGTTCTAGGGAAGGAGCAGAAGACGATACCATCAGCTATCACTGGTCCAGAAATAACGTCACCATCAATAAAGGCATGAATGGGTAAGTTCAACACAAAGAAAATTTATTTTTAAACACTTGTGTAGCCAGCTGGAACTTCCACATAGGATTTATTAAACAGACAAAGATCTAAAAATTGGTAATTTGGAAAAGAAAATAAGATGTTTATTTGGAAGAATAAAGTGAGTTTACAAGATTAAGCATAGACCTGCATGTTCTCATCAAGCAGAATAGCAGAAACTGCAACAATCATAATAGGAGAGAAAGAGAGAAATGAGTACTTCCACCACTGGAGTTTAGAAGCCACAAAACCCAACAAGCTCCAGTCAGAGCCTAGCCGTTACTTAAATAGAAAGCCACAAGGTACTGTTTAATACTTCCAACCTAAATCTCTGCTCTGGGAAAAGGATTTTCTAGTAGAGTGTAATATTGGGGTGGACAAACAACAGCATGACATGTTTGCAACCATCCAGCCTTTCCTTGAGAGCCAACATAGTGTAGAAGAGCATGTGTGCCTTTTGGGTTAGGGAAAGGGCTTGGTGAGGACTAAACTGCAGTCACAGAGGTTGTGGGGCTGTGAAGGGCAACTAAAGATCACAACACTGTCCCAACAAGCTGCCCAGACTGCAACTCTATTAAATTCAAGTTCTAAGACTTCCACTGAACTGGGTCAGCAGTACCAGCAGTCAGGTTTTCTCCCATAACATGTCAATATCACTTCCCTGGTTTTCAGATTCCTTAGCCATTAGAATTGCTATATCTATTTTGCTTTTCCTAGACTACAACTTTGCTCCAAATACTGGATATGCTCCAAAGATCTGGTCTCCCATACGTTCATTAAGTAATCAAGTTTCACCTTATGTTTCCCTCTATTAATCTTTTTTGTATTTCACTTTTCTAGAAGGAACTTTTTAGCCCAAAGTTTGAGACTTAATTTGATGACACCAAGAACTGAAGAATAGCTCATTTCCTCTGATGCCTTATTCAGATGACAAACAAGAGCCTGTCGTGGTTTGTCGTGCTTTAGCTCAGATTAGGAGTGAGTTTTGAAGACCTCCAATCATCACTACTCACAATACATCAGTTTTCACTTCAGACAGGCCTTGAAGGGCATACACTGTAGTCTTTTTGTCTGAAGCTGTACTAGAAAATGCACTCTACTAGAGGATCTTCAAGACCTGAAACCTTAGTTTCATCTTTGATCTTGCCTTTGCACGTGAGGACTGCCATTTGAGGAAGTTCAGACAAATACATACCAGAAGGTTTTCTTTAATCGTTATTTTCCTCTGACATTTAAAGACACCAGCACTGAAAAATTTTTATATGTAGAAAAAATAATAGTTATATCTAGTATTTGAATAAGTCTTTTCATTATCATTAGACAGACTCAAGAACATACAAAAACTGTAATGCACCATGAAGATGAATGTGCTAATTAATCAGAGATGCTTCAACTTCTTATAAATGCATTTTTCATTATATATATAATGACTTATTGATTAAAACCAGTCCTAGACAAAACAGTAGTAATTTACAGGAGAATAAAAAAATTCAGGTGGTTTTCTATAAATACGTCACTTACAATACTTCTGTTTACCCTTCAACAAATGATTCAAACTACTCACTTTCCTAAATCCTTCAGGATACTGTATGAATATGAGTATACCAAGAGATATACTGGTTACTGAAGCACTGTGCCTCTCATACACTGTGGCGGTGTGGCAAAGGCTGGGACCACACCACCAGCACCCAAGTAGGAATTTTCCCCCAGCTAGGGTGACAGCCATCACAGGTCCTGCATTGATGGGGTGAGTCCCCTTCCCGATCCCTATTGGTCCCTTGATCCCTTGTCCCTCCCTGTTCCTCCCTCATTGGTTTGTGTCCCATCACCCCACCGACTGGTCCTCCACCCCCAGTATAAGTACTGTACCCTCCATTTTGTCCATGCTCTTCGGTCCATGGTGGTCTCCGGGGCATGGTGGTCCTGGGACCATGCCACCACCACAATAAAGCCTTGGAACCCCATGCTGCCTGGAGCCCCTCTTGTTCCTCCGCCTCTGCCGGTGCTCCCCTAGAGGGAGCCTGCTCCGTTCCCAGCCTGCGGACCAGAGGACGTCTGCAGGGGGAACGCTGAGCCAGGCTCCCCGGGGATGATCCTAATTTGTTGCAGACTGCGACAAATGGCGCCCAACACGTGGCTTCGGCAACTGAAAAGCCAGCAGCGCCGAAGGACAAGAACTCCACCTTCTCAGATGGATCATCACCGCGGAGGACACTGTCATCGGAACGGGAGGTTTTTCTTTAAGTTTTTCCTTTCAGTTACCCCTATTCTATTTTAAAAAGGGGGGAGG
>VWZT01005504.1:279121-324964 GCA_013397055.1 Pachycephala philippinensis
ATGATCTATCCCCGCCCCCCCACCCCCCAGAAAAATATTATGACCAGAGTAGGATACTAAATGCTTATTTCACCACCACATAGTTTCTGCACTGCTTATGGTTTTGTTCTGTAGTTTTCCCTGTTGGATGAACAGTCTCAGAGCAGGCACTCAGGTCTGCAGGTGCTCTGTGTAAGCAGCACTATGAGTCAGCCAGCTACAAGGCAGAGCCAGGAGAAGTGTTTGTTTGTGAAGTCCTGGAAGGGCTGGCACTGGTCCTCTGGGCTCCTCTTAGCTGCAGGTTCTGAGTCAGCTGAAAGAGGTGAAAAAAAAGTCACCTGCTTCCTACCTTTCCTTTTCTAGTCTCAAACATGCAAAATCCTGCAGTACCACAGTCCAATGACAGTCTGATGAGCACAGAGAAAATTCACTTTGTACTGATGGTGCTGTTTTGTGCAATCATCAGACCTTCTAAAAGCAAAAAATTGATTTAGCTCCTCAGGTCTAAATTACAGGATGTTGGGCAAAGAGGAACAGCTCACAGGAGAGTGCAGCCAGGCTCTCAACATATATTCTCTCTAGTGATACTTAGTACAACACAATCTGATGGACTCTGACTCCTTTTTACTCCATCTATTTTCTCTGCTGATTAAGAGTATTGGTCAGACCCACTAAAAAAGAAATTGTATTCATGACTTCCCCATGATGTTTCAAGGAAATCAAAACGAGAAATACTTAGTAAAAGGTAATTCATTTCACCGCAGCATTAGGAGGAAAATTTAACTCACCCGTGTTCCCAAGGTAAGATGCAGCTTTCTTTAGAAGTCCTAACATTCAAGTCAGCAGTGACTCAAAGAACAAAGCATGAAAAACTGAAGTGAAGAAAGCAAAGGGAACAAAGAAAAGTCTTTCAGTGCTAAAATATTCAGCATTTTAATTATATCCAGGGAGATAAATAATTGAAATAAGGCCTGAAATACAATAGAAACTCTTCAGGAGAGGACACTTTTGTCCAAAAGGGCTCTTGCAGGATGAGGACTTGAAATTTTTCTTTTGCCATTATCTATATAATTTAGGGAAATTGAATGGATTTTATGTAAATAAATATTGTTACAAATAATAAAGCAATGATTTTATTCTGCTTACTATATACTGACATTTCCTCAGTGCAAAACATCATGACATATAGTATCTACCCATACTGATATTGTCAAATGGCAAGTCCATACGCACCAAGACATTCCTGTTTAATTTTAGTACCCTAGTGAAAGTGGCCAATAAACCTTTCAGGGAAAATACAGAATGTTTTTCTAGAAAAGCCATATGGAGTTACAGAGCAGATCACCTCTTCTTCATTTTCATGTTTACCTTATTTTTACTTCCCTCTCTACTGGGCACAGATTTATACTATTTATATAGAAATCATCATTGCAATACAGCCTTAAAGACAGGATTGCTTTATTAAATTTCCAGGAAAAACATTTTAAAAACTATGTTTCATGCTTTTAGGGATTCCCAGTTCAAACAATTACGTGATAGGAAAGAGAGACAAGTACAGATGCAGGACCAGTGCCTTTCTTCATACAGAGCTAGGTGTGGGAGATGTGGGAAATAAAGAACAAGAAATAGCTACATTTTCAAAGACTCTGGAGTTATGTATTCATGCCCTACAATGCCTCTCACTAACCAGTCTAAAGGGGGCAATTTTAGACATTACAGCAAGTGAACAAGCCATCTCCAGCCTTGAGGTATAGATTTCATTACATTTGACTGTAGTTGCACTATAGCTGGATGAAATATTTCAAGCCATTTCTGAACACACTCAGTCCATTTCTAAAAGCAGCATGATAAATTGAACTGGTAATGCTTAGTTTATTAATTCTTTATAAATACATAACAGGTGTGATTTTAGGATGTGAATGAAAAATTTCACAGACGTGTCCTGTCCTATCAATCTTCTCATCACAAAGCCTTCCATAAACCTCACAGCAAGAAAATAAGTCACAAAAGAAAACCACAACTAGAGTTGCATTGGAAGAAATATTAGACATAAAATTCAAACTGTAATGACACAGCAGATGATCATCTCTCTGTTTCAGCTATCCAAATGTCTTTTTTTCCTGTCAAACCTGCTAATATCAGTTAATTTACATACATTTTTGAAACATAGGTAATTATTTGCAGTGTTCATTGTTATGTTATGAACTAACTACCCATATGTTAAACATTTCACTTGTGGAATTGCCATATCATTCAATATAAATACGAAGGCAACAATATCTAACTTCTACCTTTTTACACCACTAATACCAAGGTTAAATATACACATGACAAGGCAGACTGCCTTTCCCCTGGTATTTTCACTTCTTTTTTACATTATAAGTTGAGGGACAGGATTCATGAAATGCATGTAATAACATAATCTGTATCTCTGAAGTACCTGAAAGAGGAATAATTTTCTGAATTGTAATCTCTAATCTTTCTGACTGTCACAGTCCTAACACAGAAGAAGCTGCTTTCCCCCTTCCCTGCCCAATGAAATGAATATAACATCTTTAAAGAATGCACAAGTAGGTTTGGGAAAATTATATTAGTTTTAACTTTTATGAACTTTAAATTCATATTCTGGACAACACCTTTTCAACCAAATAACTATTATTTTAAATCTTATTTTTTAAAAGTTCCTTCCAATTTTCCAGAGATTACAAAAGGAGAAGCAATATTGAATGATCAGGAGAAAGTCTACAGAAATGTTCCTTGAAGGAGGAAAAGAGCATCCAATGTCATAGAATAATAGAATGGCCTGAGCTGGAAGAGACCTTAAAGATCATCTAGTTCCTCTGCCATGAGCAGGCACACCTTTCACTAGACCATGTTGCTCATAGCCCCATTTGTCTGGCCTTAGACACTTCCAGGGATAGGGTATCCACGATTCTGTCTTTGGAACTAGGTTAATAATTTTAATTTTCTACTTAAAAAAAAAATCCATTCCGAAGTAGAAGTAATAAAGGAGTTGAACAGCAAACTGAACTGAGAGGTTTCAACACAAGTCTGCCTACATTGGTGAGGGGGTTAAGCTCAACTCTAGCAGCTCCACTTGCTACTTCCCCTGTGTCTTATAGACAGACACTCAGAACAAACTCATCCCTAAACAGATCAAAGGCAGTGGCATAATGCCATGTCCAGGCTGAATCTGCCTATTCCATACAGCCAGCCATGCTGGACTTCTCACCCCATGAACATTGCCATTCATTGGAGCCAGCGAGAAGCCAGGAGCAGTTCAGCCACTGAAAAGCTGTATTACTGAACCTGCAAGCCCCACAACATCACCCCAATGCCATCTTCTGCAGTTCACCTCTCTCCCTGGCACTGGTGCCAGCCACAGCCCTTCCTTCTGCCACCACCCCAGCCCATCACCTGATAAAATTCCCCCACCTCAGAGGGGCCCAACAGGGATGGTTACAGCAGGATCTCAAGATGATGGAAGAAGGATGGAGATATTTAGTGGGATTGGAGACAAGGAGAATGAAAGATCAAAGTACAGTTTTGCGAGTGTCAAAACCACTTCATTCCGGAAAAAAATGTACTAATAACACGAGGAAGTATTACAGATGTATTATTCCAGGTGTTCTGTTGTCAAATTAACTCCCTAGCTGACATAAAATGCTTATATAGAGCACCAAGTGAGAGTTGGGTTTTTTTTAAACCACCATGGAGTGAAAATCGAAGGTATACAAATCAAAGTGCAGCAACCATCTCAACTGTTTGCATTTTCAAACACAAAGAATAGTTAAAGAGCTGTTTTCTTAAGCAGTGCTCCTGATTGATGGGCTACATGGAATAAGAGTCTATTCTCTGTCTCTGGAAACAGAAATGTTTATTTTGCAGTTACTATGATTTCTAGCCTTCATGGCTGAAGTCTACAAGTGATGCTTGCCCAAAATCAAATGTTTCTATCCTTCTCCTGAAATCTCTCATCTCATAGTCCTGTGAAATTTTATTATTCCCTCATGTATTAAGAAAATACGATGACAAAATATTGATTATATATACATTTTTTAATATATCCAGCTAATAAGAGGCATGACAAAGTGTAAACACAGAGACAAATCCAAATAATTTTTCCCTCTCTAAATTGTTTCTCTGCTACATTATAACATAGTCCACCACTCAGCAAAATATTAAATGTAACAAGCATTTCTAGTGAGTCAACATGCAATTTTATTTAGAGATCTAAACACACAGTCAGTAGTGACTTGAACCCTTCTAAGATGTCACAAATACAGCTAGCTGCATAGAAGCCAAAACTTTAATATTCCTGGTCTTCAGCTATCCTGTCCCAGCCAAAAAATTACACATATGACCTTGAATAAATATTCAGATAGAAATTTCCATTTTAGAAGAATAATTCTTCTTGGCAATTGATCCCGTGCAGAGCTATGGCTGACATATAAAATTAATTGCAAACCATTTACACACACTACTCCATTTTCATTTGGGAAAAAAAAAATACAGAAATATGGTGATGATGGACTATTTCAAGATGCAAAGTGGGGGGTAGGGAAGGAACACTTAGTTTAACTGCATTTAAAAAGCACTTTAAAGCTATATAACATGTAAAACCCAACAATTTTATAATGTTATTGGATCTTTGATATAGGGCAAAGCATAAATAATACTTTTCAGAAAGACTTCTAACTGTTTCCACTTTTTTCAAAACATTTTATTGTATCAGTTTTTTACAATTAACATTCCTATGGTTGTGGGGGCACCTAGTGGCAAACTAGACATGTTTATATATAAAGTAGGTGATCATCAATTATCAGAAACCTGTTTTATTTTCAGAGAACTATTCTCTTACTTGAATGAAAAACACTCTTTGTATAAGATTAACTTCAACACAAAGTGACATCAAGCAATAACAGCTGGACATAACACACTGGCAGTGTCACTGACTTCCCCTCCCTTCCCTCTCCTGCCTGATATGTGTCTACAGGAGCTGAAAAATAGACTTTGAAAATAAAATCCCTTTTTATCCTGTATGCTCTGTCAGAATTCATTACTCTCTGAGCCGTTTCTTTAGACATTTCACATGAGAAGGGTTTAATGTTTAATGCTAAACTTACTTATTTGAAGATATTTCATGCTACACTGGATTTTGATTTAGCAGAGGGATATGACAGAGCAGTAAAATCACAACACAAGCAGAACATAGCAATTCAACATACAGCAGGATCACAATGCAAATATGATTTCTATTGCTGGTCCTTATATGTTTGTTATGATGGCACTGGGTATCCCCAGACACCATGAGGGAATATTTATATTGAATCCAGCTCAAGCCTGTTTCTATCTAAGCTCATTCTGTTGCCTGTCAGTTTTTATACTCTGTTGAGCAACATATACCCTTCCTCCATGCTAATCAGGCTAGCTCAGGAAAACACTCACATTCTTCATTAACTTGGGAATAAAATAAAATAAAATAAAATAATCAATTACACAACCAGTTGATCCACTCAACAGGTATAGCCAACTGATCTAAACCAAAGTCCACCCTCCAGTCCTCCTCATGCTGACCTAAAATCGGCTTTCTTTGAAATAGCTCTGGTCACTCCTTGCTTTCTTCCCTGAGTTACATGATCCTGTTGCCTGCACCCACCTCTTCTGAGCAGTCTTGCACAGCAGCACGATTGCTGTTCAGTCATGCCACTATCTCTTTTTCCTTGCCTCCATCAGGAAGGGACCATGCAGGTGCAGATTGCCAATTATGTCAAGGCTATGCTCAGATACTGTGAGGAGATCATCTGAAAAAACAGTTTTCTCTTCCATCTCAAGACATGCAACATAATGTATGCAATAGGTACAAAGTTCAGGAGGGTTGCATACGTTTCCTAAAATTAAAAAAGAGACATATTTAAAAATATTTCCTCGTTTCAAAAATTTTATATGAACAGTGAATGCCTCTCTGGAGGTTTTATGGTTTGTTTCATCTATTCAAATTCTACATGCAGCTTTCCAATAAGCTTCCTCAGTTGTCTTCCTTAAGGCTTTTCCTCTGGTCAGTTGAGCAGATTCATCTGTCAAATTGTTTTTCCCTTCCTTGTTTCTATCCAAGGCCCATATGAAGAAAAACAGTCAAGCAGTCTGGCTATAAGCCTTCATTCTACAGAGCAAAATCCCAGAGATGCACCATACAAGGATGTTTTACTTGCTCCTCAGAGAATCCTTTGCACTAAGTTTTGTCCTGCACTTTATTTGATGGCATATTCTGGATGCCAAAGACACTGACATTTTGATTATTAATATTTTACTACTCTGAAGCCTCATGCTCTAGCCTTGTCATTACAGCACTAATTCACAAATGCCAGCTTTAATTAGCTTTTTTATGTTGGGTTGGTTTGAGGGTTTTTTGCTTGTTTATTTTTTGCCTAGATATATCCAGCAGCAAGAAATATCTTCATGCCATCTCCACTGGGCTGTGCATATCCTGAATAGAATCCTCAAGGCTGGTAATAGGCAGCACACCTCCTCTCTAGAGGATCAGAGAAACAAACAAAGCAAGCAGATTTTTCCATGGGACTACAACACAGTTTTATCATGCTTAGGAACAGAAAAGACAAGGTAAATTTACAGTCTAAATCCAAATACATCTCTCTCTTTTGATCTTGTACTGGTGCCTCATGGGGTCCACCTCCAGAAGTCAGATGCTTCCCCAGGAACCAGTAACCACCTCCCAGCAGCCACAGAGCTCTGACCATTCAACCTGCTCCTCATAAGAAAGAAGGAATGCTGATCCTACTATCCTCAATGACCTCACGTAGCTCAGTCACCAACAGCATTTTGACTAACAACTCTTATCAGCTGGATCTCATTATCAGCTACAGAGAAAGTTCACTGAACTCATTATAGATAGCAGATAGGAATCACTTGTTCATCTTTTTGTCAGGATACAGAAATGTTGTGCAACTCTATTGCTGTATTGTACGTTTCTCTCTCCACAGCATTGCACATTTTGACGTCTCACTTAAGCTAGCAGCATTTTTTATGTATGGAAATGGATTATTTTGTTCAAATTATTCTATCAAAAGTATCTCTCACCATTACAATGAAGCATTATAAAGTAGGAATAAAATAGCACAGAGTGAACTGCCCTCTGAATCTCTGGTGCACGGTCTTGCAACTTTATCTAGGTCTTTTCTAGAAAAACTAACTACACTCAAGACTGCTAAAAATCACAAAGTCAGTCTTTTCCAGCCCACAATAGGAAAGTATAAGTGAGTAAACCTATTAACATAAACAAACACAGGAAGAGATTAGTCAATTAGTCAACCTGATTTTCAGTGTTTATGCAGCTGTAAGGCAGTAATTTCTATGCATGGATGAAATAACTAAGATATGCTCAGCCAGAGAGGGATGGCCATAAATGTACAAAATACAAATATTTGTGTGAAGATTTTGCTGTAGTTTATATATATAAAGACACTGCATTGCCTCATCTGTGGCAATTAAACTGTTTTTATTGTATCACTATTGTAGTGCTGAAAAGATAGCATTAGTCTCAAAGTGACCTGAAAAATACTTGCTGTACAGTTAAAGTATTAGAATTAACTCTTTCCCATATTATTTGAATCAGAGGGATATCCTTTCACAATGGCAACAGAAAAGGGAAGTATTATTTTTTACCTATTATCGTGTGCAATGGTGGAAAACCACAGGAAATTAAAATTATAAAACAGATGAAAAAACTTAGAAAATTTACTGACATACCACAGAAATTTCAAATGTATCCACAGGGTCTCTATCCAGTATTGCTAAAAAGTGTTTTGTCATTGTCATCTTTTCATCTATATTTGTCCATATCTAGATATCTTTTCTCTGTTTAAGTGATGTATCTCTTATACACCCTCTGTATTGTCCTCATGCTACAGTCTTATCACTTCAATACAAAAAGCATACAAGACAAAGTTGACTTTCATCATTCAAAACTAGGATACCATGATTTTTGAAGACCACAGATCAAGAACGCATTCTGGTAAGACTTATTTTCAGCACTGAGGAGTTATTCTGGAGCATTCATTCACACATGGATCAGGTCATGTCCTAAAATGCCTTCAGACAGATGATAGAACTTCACTTTTCTCTCATGAATAGTCATCTGTACTGATTGTTATTCCAGAAAGTCCAGCTAAGTTCACCCATATCAGAACATAATAAGTACTCTCCAGGTTCAGGGAATTTGAGCACCTAGCACAGTATTCTGTCTCAGACAACAGCAACAGGAGATTTCAGGGGAGGGACAAGCCTGAAAACTTTATGTCTGCTTCCCCTCTACTTTCCCAGAACCTGCAACTACTATATTTTTAATACTAGAAGATAAGGTACCCTTATCTAATCTCTTATTTTCCTTTAGAATAACTCTTTTCTATAAATCTGCTTAATTTTTTTTAAAACTGATTATATCCTCTGCTTCTACAGATTTGTGTGGTAGCAACATTCAGAAGCTCACTGCCTCATGTATAAAGAATTGCTTTCTTCTACCTGTTTAAATCAGCCTTTTCTAGTTTAAATGCCCTCTAATTCTTGTATTGTGTGTCTTAGACAATAACATCTCCAAATTCAACTTCCTTCTAAGCATTCTCTAAACTGAGAGGTCTCTGTCTGTCCTCGTTGCCTTTTTCTAAATGTTCTTGACCCCTTACAGAACTTCAATTCTGTCTTCATTTCATGTCTTCCTTGATACTCAATATCTTGCTGACCATTTTGGTTGCTGCTGCATTGTAAGACAATGATTTCAGGTAACTGTCAAAAATGACTCTGAGATATTTTTCCTTAATTATAAACCTCAATTCAAAAATTGATACTGTGTCAACCTGTATGCATTCCTTATATTACTTACCGTAAAGTAATTCAAAGTGAACCTCAGCTGCCACATTTTGTCCAGTCTCTGTTTTGTAACATCTTATTTGAAGCCCTTGCCACTGACACAGCATTTGGTGGTCCAGCAAAGTATCTACTGCACTTTGTACAATAAATCTAGCAGCCTTCCTTCTGCTGGGGAACTTTTAACTGCTTACTGAGCTAAAAATTTATTAGGTTTTGGAACTTCTTATTAATTTAATTTCTCTTTAGAAGCTGTGCTTAGGATTTTTATGCTCTTACCCAGCTCTACAGTGACTAGGTTAGCTCTAATACATGGGACATATCTGATCATATCAAGACAACAAGAACAGGTTGATCTGAGTTGTTCCAGACCTTCACCAATACATGCTTCCTGTGCAAACTGCCCATTTTGTTGATCTTTGTTCTCACCTGGGCATGGTAAGGCTTCATCCCTTTATAAAGGTCTTTCTAAGCCAGTTCACACCTTTTTCGCATAGCCTTGACAGGCAGGCACACAGCAAGCCTTCCAACTGCTCTTCCAGAGTGTAGCCCTGCTACCAAAGAATCATCCTGTCCTCCCAGGAGGTATATACTCCCTGAGTGCTCTTCTACTTCAAGGAGTTCTTCCTTCTGTCCCTGCTGAGCAAAGCTACTGTGCAGACTGCCTGGCTAGCTATGGTTTCATCATCACTCAGCTACTGCTTTTTATCATTGTCTCAACAAGCTTAACATTTCCCCTTAGTGGGTTTGTTAACTCAGAGACAGGGGAGCCTAGTTCCAGCTATGACTCATCTTACCTAAACATCTGCCAAAAACTGATCACAGCTTTGCCATTTAAATTAATTATCATTCAACAGTTAACATAATTAACAGAGATACAAGCAATCTACAGCCTGAAGATGAGCTGACACTTCAGCTTCTATACCTTCCTTCCTAGGCTGAGTTAAGCATTGCCCACAATCAGCCTGCCCCATTCTGAAATGTCTTTCAGACTTACATGGTTCACTCAGCAAGGTGAGTTTGTCTATGCGATCTTAAAATAAATGTTGAAATTTTCTTCAGGATTTATGTCAACCAGGTGCCAGACATCAGTTTCTGGCTTCCTTTCTCCCACCAATACAGATTTTTTCTAAGATAATAATCAGCACATATCTGAAGTCCATCAACCTACAAGTCTGTATGCCTGTGTGACACATTGTCTTCTTACAGCACCTTTTCCTTCTGGCACTGTGACTGCATGGAAAAAGCCAGGATCTAAGATGCAGAAAGTGAATGTGTAAAGATAGAGGAATATTATTTCAGGGAAGGACTAGAGAATGTGAACTAAGATCCCTTTGATTTAAGCACGTTGTGGGAGAATAGGTAGAATCACAGAAAACTACTCTCAACAGTGCAGCCTGGGAGCAGAAAATGAAAACTCCTAACAAAAGATGCTGTCTCAAGGAAGCTTTTTAAATGCAGACGAATAGATTATAAAATTTACACGGGCATATTTTACTAGAAGAGGATTAGAAACATCAGGTTGTCCAAAGCACATATTCATATCCAGAGCAGAAAAGTCTGCAGTCAGCCATTAAAAAGATGTGTATGTGTGTCAGACAGAGGAAGAACATGCTTCCAATTTCTTGCTTATAATCTGTTTCTGTCGAACACCCAGATGGATAGTTACTGGGCTGCAAATGAAGACAAAAGGACAAGAGTTGCCTAAATTTGAAATCACCTAACGTGTTCCTAAGGCACATTTTATAAAATTAATGTGACGTCTTCTGTTGACTAAATCTTCCATTGAATTTTCTTGCCCCACTGAAAGGGAAATAATCAAGAGAGTAAAGGTAAAATATTGATCCCTAGGTCCTTAATTTGCTGACTTTTAACTCCATCCCTACATGTTTTCCTAACTGTAGTACTGAGAACTACTATAAATGATACAGTTAAACTTGCATATGTGCATGTAGTATTAGAATTTATGCCATTGTTCAAAACTTTTAAAGTCTAATTGAAATTATAGTATCATAGATGTTAAAAGAGAAACACATAACCTTAATTTAAAAGTGTCTTAGGAAAAAAAGGTGTCATCTTAAGAACATATTTTTCACTAATTTAGGTAAAGAGGGAAGCAGGAAGTGAGGAAAAATAAGTGGTTTTTTCCAGGAAACATTACATTTTCAAGGAAAAATTAACCAACCAGGTTTAAGTTTTTTTAAAACAGTACAAAATAGATTACTTCCTTTTGTTTTCTACTAATTTTGAAATTGATTGATTATCAAAGTCTTGTGGTTTATTTTGTTCAAATATATCATTTCATCATGAAACAAAACTTATTAACAAAGCCCTGGATCCTACAAAGATTTATGTACATGCTTAGGGTTACAATATTTGGCTATTCTCATTGACTTTGATAAACCTTTTCAATATCCAAGATTTTCTGTGTCTACACACAATATATATTTTGGTGTGTGAATGTAAACTCTTCTTACATTTTTAAATTTTCTGCCTCTCTCCAGTGTTAATCTTTCCAATTCTGAAGCTGGACAAGTCTATGCATCACTTTTTTTCTCCCCCCTTAAACATTCCCAGAAAAACTAATGTAAATTAGAGAAGTAGCAGACAAATAAAAGATAATTTTTCTAACACTGACAATGATCTAAGGATACTGTTAGCAATACCTGTAGGATTAAACAATGCCTTTGCGAGTAAATTCAGCAGCCTAATCATTCTGCCTCAGACCAAAAGCTGCAGCCTCCTTAGTTATTTATAGAACAAACACAAAACCAAACACAAGGATGTTTTTCCTCATTTTTGCAGTAAGATATGGATCTATGGAAGTTAAGTGTATTTATAATATATACCTCACATTTCAGATGTATTATATCTTTCTTTAAAAAGTTCATTTCATGTAACTCACATGGGGTTTTTGAGTAATAAAATAACTAGTGTACTATATCCAGGGAAAAAAAAAGTACTACTATCCCATTTTTCCACTGAAACAAGATTTTTTCACTTGCCACTTTTTGGCAAGACTGCTTCCCTCAGGAAAAAAAAAAAAAGGAGAGAGAGAGAGAAGATACAGTCAGGTTCATAACTTTCACAAGAAAGTAGAGACTCTGTGTCTTAGTACAGTCTTCATACATCTAATTTATCATTAAAGAAAGAACAAATAACCAAAGTTTTGTCATAAGATTATCAATTTTTTTCGTGGTTAGCCTTTAATTCAGGATTCCTCATTATCATTAAACTTAAGTCTTATACAAAAATTCTCTATTCTATTACCTCTTTAGCCATTGCTGTTTTCAATTTCAGATTTATGGTTTATACTGAGGTGGTACAAATGAAAGACATACCACATATAAGTGAACAAAAGAACATGCCAACATTTGGAAAAAAGCTTCAAGTTGAGACTAAAGCATAAAATGAAATAAAATCAGTAGATTTTAGTTCAATTTAAGTCAAATCAGTTAAGACTGGATTACAGGAAGATTGGATTTCCAGAAGTGTTTGAACAATGCTCTCAGGTATATAGTGTGATTCTTGGGGTGTCCTGTGCATGGCCAGGAGCTGGACTTGATGGTCCTGATGGGTACCTTCCAACTCACAGTGTTCTGTGACTTTACATTTCTATTTTTTTCTAATTCTAGGTCTGACATGCAGATTCCTTACTTTTTATGCATAATACACAGAACTTCTTATATGAAACAGAAAATACAGACAAAAGATTCTCTCTTTAAATGTAGAAGATCAAAATTATAAAGGTTTAACAGCAAGGACATGAATTCTTTTTAAAGACTTCCTTAATGAAGTTCCGTTTAAAGACTTTTTGCCATTTCTATATTGAGAAGCCTGCTTTTGTTCAGTTTTTAAGTGGCCAATACAAAAATACAAGTAGTTGAAAATAAAACCAGATTTTACAGTACAGCATCTCTTGCATTCTATGCAATTCAAGACACCATTCTGTAGCTTATCTTCTCAGCATTCAAACATCTTATATATAACAATAATAATGGCACCCTAAAGATCTACACGAATAGTTGCATTTGTTTTCCAACAAAATGCCTAAAGACATTTTATTCTTTTTTTATTTTCATATTATATTTTATTTTACTCACACTGAGTGATTTCTGGCACACATCATCTTCTTAGATACAGAAGAGGTATCATGACTGAGTCATTTCTGCCACTGAAAACTTTCTAAGAGAAGGTCTGTTCACTAGCCATTTGTTTTATTAACATTCTTTGGGGGTGTAACATCTTTCTTATAGATGAGGAAAGTCAGGCAGAATCGTGGATGTTATTGTAACTACCCTCAGCCACTGCAATGGAACTCACTACAGTATCAGTTAAAGTAAATTTTTGGGAATTTGCACAGCTGCAGTGAGTTTTGGGGGACTCACATCCACTCTGGGATCTGAGCATAAAATTACAGCTGAGTAAGAACAGCTGAAATTCACTCCAACGTGATGAGCAGAGTCATAGTAGCAGTAGCCACAGTCGTATCAGTAGTTCTCCAGAGCTTTGATTTATGTATGTCTAATCATTTTCAGTAGATATTCAGGCTGAGGTATAGAAAATTGAACTGAACTGACAGTTGCCTTGATCTGTAAGTTGCCCTTTATATGCTTTGAACATGGTCTCTGATGCCAATTAGAAAGTATTACTAATGCCTAAACAGGAAGACATCCAAACCAGTCAGTATTACTTTCTCAGTATCATAGTTTGGACACCTTGGACATAAGGAAGAGACTTAACCTCTAAGAAGTTATGATTACTACTAGCATCTGCAAGGAAGAGACAAGAGTCATGGTTCTTTACTTGCTGGATGAAAAATTGAAATGCTGTAAACACTTCTAAAATAATAAATTATTGCTTCTCATTTTTTTTTCAATTTGTATTGCAGTGACTTAGTGATATAGGAAATCATTCTGCTTGGGCATCCTGGTTTATAACCGTCTATTTTATCTGGAGTATTGTATCTGCACAGTAATTGTGAGAGAATAAAGGAGGAATAAAGGGGCGGAGGAGGTTTGCTGTCTTTTTATTTACTTCAGTAGCATTTGACAATTCACTGGGCTGCTTTTTTATGTACTAGGCTTTGCAGACCATGACAAGGCAGCTTGCAAACATCTCATTTTTTATTTAGGCAATGTATGCTTAATGACTTTAGTGTCTGAAGTTTCATCTGAATTAAATTGTGTGCAATGCCAGCCTTGGTTTCTTTTCATTTGGAATCTGGCAGAAAAGAAGTCACAGAGGGGAAAACAACAAAACCCCACGTTCTTGGTTTATGTCTTTTCTCCCAGCCACATTTGAGGCAGACTATGAATTAATTATGAGTCCATATGAAGCCAATAACTTGGTGACTGAGGTTTTTACGTGTTCTGATGTTTTATTACAATATTTATTACAATATCACAAATACTGTGATTGTATTTCCCTTGTTTTTGCTTACATTCAGAGTCGCAAAGATCTATGTGTATGGGTTTCTCAGGGTTTTTTTAAACAGATGAGTTATCCGAATGTAGTTAATTTTAGTGTTAAATATGTTCATTTGGTACACATTCAAGCAGTTCCTCTGAAAAAACAAAATTAATAATACTAAAGGGAAATGCTGAACAGCTTATTTAGATCTAAAAATTTCTATTCCCCTGCAGGTCCAAATGAGCTATGGGAATTAATACTTTCTTTAGCTCTGGAAATAAATAAAGACCTGTGACATTAATTATGGATATGTCTTTATGGAAAGTATGGATCAAAAGAGAGTATATACAAATAATTATACAGCAAATGTATTCAATACCATCCCAGAAACAAATGTTAATCACACTGTAACTTCACAAGACAGCAGTAAAAAATTAGAAAGTTATTGTTAAAAAAGAACATGAATCATTGAATAAATTATCACAGTGCTACAATGTTTGTTACAATACAGAGAAATACTGGAGACCTGTGTCCAAAAACTCAGATGCAGGTTACGTGCTTAGTATACAATTCTGTTTACTCAGAAGGGTTTCAACAATCTTAGAAGTAATTTTCCCACGACTCACCAAAACATCTTCATCTAAAAAAGGTAGCAATAACATTATAAAACCTAACAAAAAGAATATTGAGTTTACGTGGGATATCATCGTGTCTCTGCAACATCAGACACTACTCAGATTCCCTACCTTGTCTTACACAGTTCTGCCCAGGTGGAATCTGATACTGCGACTCTCTGCACAGGGTTTCAGCTCTGTGGCCAAGGCTTAGATCTGTCAAGAATACTGTTGTTAAGATGAAAGAAAGCTAGTGAGCTGAAGTCACTTCAGATAACAAAATTAAGAAAGGTGTGTACTTGTTGAGATAGTGAGCGGCTCAAGGATTCAGGAGGAAAAATACATGAAAGCATATAAAGCTTTTTAGCTGTGTTTCTCTTGTTTTCATTGTGCATAGTAAAAGACCTCAAACAAAAGTGACCTAGTGAGCTGGATTACAGATAAGATCCCACCACAAGCCGTAGGACTTCAAGACTTAGCAAGCATTTGAGTTAGATGTAGCTAAATGTAACACTTGATATCCTGTCATACTGAGGAGGTATGATTTAGACAACCTTTTTGAGCTTACTTTCATAAATTTAAGTTCTCTCTCAAGGAAAGGACAGCTTTGATTTTTAAAGAGAAGCATTAATAACATTAGATTGCCACAATGCTAAAAGCAGCATCTTGCCCAGCCTGTCAAGGGCCATGCAGCAGAGAACAAAGAACAGCTTTGTGATAAGATGCCATGAAATTACAGGATTCTGCTTGATGGTGGTATTAAAGAAAATTACACTGAAAAATGCCTTAACTGTCTGAAATAAAGAGGGTTTTTTAATCCAAGTTTAAAATAAGTCTTGTATATTATTTTCCAAAAGCCGAAACAACATGCCAGAAGATTCAGCTCACACCAATAACAGCCTAGACAATGTTTGGGTGGCCCCACATAGTAGGATTGAAGGGGGAAAAATATTTCATATTTTGGCCAAAAAAACCTTTCCTGGTTGACATATTTGATTTTGCCAAGAAGCTCTGAAAGTGCAAATGAGCCACCTACAAATTCAAAGCCTCAAACCTTTGAATTCAAAAAGTGACTTAGAAGTGAGTTAGAAAAAATTTCTTATGAAGGAATTCTCAGAAGTGCAGAGATGGGATAGCAAGGAACTCAGCGATTTACAAGAAAAAGTACTGAGATAAAAGGGTAAAATCTTCAAGGGGAGAAAAAAAAAAAAAAAGCAGAGAATAAGACAGCAACTCAACAGCGTGACAAATTAGCCCATACAAAAGGGCCTATACCTCCCCGACTTGAGAGGCAAGTGTTGGATTGGCAGACTCCCTTCATTGGATGTGTTGAGTATATTAGTACTCAGCCTCCTAGCCAATTAATCTTAGCTATCTAGCTCTCTTTCTTGTTGAACCAGCAACAAGCAATTGCTGTAGATCCTCTCTGTGACTGGTAAAAGATCCCAAAGTGACTCAAAGTCAGTGGAAAGAGAACTCTCAGCAGAGTGTGCTAGTGACCTAAGTGGCTATAACTTATCTTCTTACAAGCTAAGTTAACTCTGCATTATTTTAAAAAAATGAGATAACAAAGCCATACTTTCCATATCTTTTTTCTTTTCAGCTGTTGGGAAATAATATAAGAAGGCAGTAGCACACTGTCACTGTATTATCCTTCTACAGCAGTCAGGCTTTGAAAATTGATTGATTAGCTCTTATCGGTCAGTTCAGAGAGCGCTGAAAATGTCAGTGGATTATTTTCTAGATAAGATTCCACTTTCTGAAATTTAAAAAGAATCATGTATTTTGCTGAAGAGTGGTCTGACTTCAGCACTGAAAATCCATGGAGTAAACAGAGATTTGATGTATTTATTGTTTCTCACCAGCTCTAGGTCTGGGCTCCAACTAAACTCGGAATTTTTAATTTACTTTCTGAAGTTCTCAAGTTCCAAGTCTCCCAACACATGGTATAAAGATACTCATCAGCCTTTATAATCTACCCCAAGACCATGCACCCTATAGTTTGGGATTTTGAGTGTGTGAAGTTACTGACATGAGCAGACTGTCTTAATGGGGCCTTGAGGGGAAGCCGTATGAGGAGCAGCTGAGGTCACTTGGTCTGTTCAGCCTGGAGAAGACTAAGGGGAGACCTCACTGCAGTTACAACTTCCTTGTGAAGGGAAGGGGAAGGACAGGCACTGATCTCTTCTCCGTGGTGCCCAGTGCAGGACCTGAGGGAATGGCCTGAACCTGAGTCAGGGGAGGTTTAGGCTGGATATTAGGAAAAGGTTCTTCTCTCAGAGGGTGGTTGTGCACTGGAACAGCTCCCCAGGGAAGTGGTCACAGCACCAAGCCTGACAGAGCTCAAGAAGTGTTTGGACAATACCCTTGGACACACGGTGTGACCCTTGGGGATGGTCCTGTGCAGGGTCAGGAGGTGGACTCAAGGATCCTTGTGGGTCCCTTCCAACCTGGCATATTCTGCGATTCTATGATTCTTTCGGACACAGAACAACTGATAGGTTTTTCTAGTTTAAAGGACAAGCTATTAACACTAAGACAGCTATATATAGTACACATTAAAATACTCACAGACAAAAATGTCTTGAGTAGTATTAAAAGTCTTCTTGCTTCAAATTACAAAACTATGAAGGTAAAATTAACAAACAAACAAATAAAAAAACACCCTGCAAACAAAAACAAGTCAACCCTCTTTATTTCATAGAAATCTTAAATATTTATTACAAATCGGTAGGATTGAATCACTTGGGGAATCAATAATTAATTAGTAGAAATGTTTCAGATATCTTATAAATATCAAAGACTTTTAATAATTACTTTACAAATCCAGATCAGCAGAAATCATGAAGGCTTTAAACATTGTGGGAGGTGGAAACAAGCTAAGAAGTTGAGAACTATAAAAATTATCAAAAATGAATCAAATACTTTTTGATCTTATGCTGTAGCCTTGTTACGGTGGAGATTAATACTATAAGCATGATCCAGCATGGATCTTTTGATGCTCACTGCAATTAACAACAAAGCTTTTCCCAGCTTTAATGATCCAGAACCAGACCCATAGAAATGTCACAGTATTGATCATATACAGTTCAAGTATCAATAATAGCACTTCAAAGCAAGGAAGCCAGCAGTTGCCGTAACAAAGTAAACTTGCTTTTGAATCTTAGAAGAAAACACATTAATGATTTCCAAATTACCACTTTATGTGAGCAAATTAATAAAAATCTAGAGAACTAAGTTCAACCCTAAAAACCAAAACCCTTCCCAGTCCACCCCAGAAGACTGAAAAAACCCACAATAAACCTCACCATGTATTCTTAAAGAAAAGCCCATTGTTTAAACTTTAGATTGGTCACTTCAAAATATGAAAAAAAAAGCATAAAAAAGGCATTTAAATTAGACAATATTACTGATTCCCTAGTTCTGACAGCTGTTCTGCAAGCACAGTGTTATCTATGAAGAGTTTTTTTAACAGTATGCAAAAATAGGAGTTTTAATTCGATTGCTGTATAAATGCTGTGAAATCTTCTCTTACAGTTCTTGATGTTTTCATAGTGAAAAACAAAAAAATCCCCAGACATTGGAGTATAAAATCTTGTCCACACTTTAATCATTTTATTAAAAACTGAAACTCGATGATCCTTAAGGTCCACAACCCAAACCATTCCATGTTTCTCTGAAAAATAAGCATGTGTAGTCCCATTATTCTGTCATTGGCAGAAGAGAGAGAGCAAATTGCAAATAAATAGTTCATTGTCAAGTATGTGATTATTGTATAATATAGATATGAAAAAATTCCTGTGAAGCTGTAATGGCAAGAATGAGTAACAGATTTATTTGCACCAGAACCAGATGACAAACAGATCCTGAAGAACCAAAGGCATTACCATCAACTATCCCTCAGAAGACATTAAAATCCTATGCTCCACCTCGAGTCAAACAAAACACAAGGATATAACTTTTCTGGTGTTTTGTGATGCTTGCATTTTTTTCAGACATCCAACAGCATAAGCTATGAGACTTCTGAAAAGAAAGGTATTCCTCAGATAAATCATACATGGTAGTAAGTTCAGCATTAAGTTCGCCTTTGATCTGTGCATACTTAGCAAACCTGAAACATCAGACATACTCAGCATGCAATAAAGAATCTCTCAGAGACTGTGTAGTATATCTATCCCAGCCTATAAACACCTCCAGTCAGTACCACAGGCAGTAGTCAAAAGGATTAAAATAGCTGGGGGAATGGAAAGGGGCTGCTAACAAGTGCGTGATCCTGCAGTGAGGTGCAGAGATACAGAAGTCTGGGCATTTATTCTAACCTGGACAATTCAATCTATTTGTCACTTTATTCAGTTGCCAAAGAACCTCTTTACTATCAAAACATATCTTGTTACAAAAGCATGCAATTATATATTACTTCTTTACTTGCAAGAGGGGAAGGCAAAAGCATTTTTCTCTACCACATACCGTTACACCCCAGTAATTTACAATTACAGTAAATTTTCAATTTACACCTAATATTTGGAATTTATCTACATTTCTACATGTAAAATTTGAAAGGTGTTTATAAATGGACGTATAATTTAGACTGCATGCTGTAATCTGCCATGCCTAGTTAAGAATTGAATGCAATTAACTGTAGTATCTGGCATAGATTCATCCTGTGTATTTATTAGGAGGAAGAAGAAGAAGAGAAAATAGAGCTAAACTAAAGTGGCTGGATAGAAAGAAAAATCAGTCCTGGCCATATTGAAGCAGTAGTACAGGATGGCTCTAACTTTGATTATTCGGGAAAGCCACAGTCTGTGGCCCACCCTAATTCATCATCCATACTGATGGAGAAAAGAGCACACTAAGATGTTCTCTGCATCAATGCATTTAAGAGGCAGCATTTGACAGTGAAGTTCCTGCTGGAGTCCCCCCACAGCTGCTATTTCTTGGTGGGAAAATGTCACTCTGTTGCAGAGCTACTTCCTGGTTCACAGGAATGTGTCGGTCGTCCCTACCTGGTATTGAGTGAACTAAATCCTTTGCCTCAGCTGTCTCTGTTTCACCAAAGAGGCTGCATTGTGTTGATCACCTATTCACTAGACAGTTTTAGTTTTCTTCACTCTGACCGATTTACACTTCTATTTTCTCTCCATCTGTATTTTGGAACAGGTCAAACACCAGCATCCTACTTTTCTCTTTCCCCATAATTAATCAATGCTAACACTTTTATTTTCAGCACATTTCCTTTGCCCACTGTGGATACCATGCAATGAAAATGAGAGTCTTAATCTTCTTAAACTCTCAAGCTGACATTATATAACAGCATTCTGCTCATGAGTGATTCATTCATAGAGCAAAGGCTGGCTGGACAGAAAGTAATATAATTGCAATGATTGTCTGTGAGACCTCAAGAGGCAGAACCTTGCGAGACCTGAGATTTTAAACTCATAAAAGATGTAGCTGAGTCTCACAGGAGAAGATCAGGCAAGGCCAGAGAGGATTGGCCACAAAAGAAATGTCCTGATTGTTGTTGCACAGTTGTCTTTTGCCAAAATGAAGATTATTTCTCATTTATTAAGTTCTGATGTGATGGTGACAGCAGAAATTTGCCAAAAGTTGTGTACAATAATGCTTTCTCTGCTTCAGTACAGAGTATCAAGGGCAGAGGATAGTGAGAAAGGGTGAAACTTTGACACTGCTTAGCATGTCAAAGTAAGTGATTACAATGGCAGGATTTGTTTTGCATGGCATGCAATGACCACAAATTATAAATAAATAGTTATATTGTTTCATTTTATAGCTACTCTCTATGATTTGTTCTAGCTTTTAATCTTCTTTTAGAAAGAATCCATCTCCTAAAATAAATCGACACATTGTTTTTTGATTTTTGCTGCCACTTGTGCAAAATACTGTTTTGACTGCCAAGAAACTTGTAGAACAATGGAGGAACAAGAAGAATCTGACAAAATATCAGAGTTCCTATAAATACTATGAAAAAGTAGGCAACCAACTACAAGGGAAAAAAGACCCAAACTCCTTTGTCTAATTCTGTTTCCCATTCCTAAGTCATAATAAGTACTTATTATTTTCAAAGAACCCATGGAGATCCTCAGTCTCAGAACGCATTTCCAGGAAAAGCTCCTTAAAACCTCAAATTGATCAGAAAGCTGAATACAAAAGGCAATCCACGGTACCAAGAAAGAGGAGATACTTCCAACTTCTGTAATAGGTACAGAAGCTCTGCTGCTTTCCTCACATTTCATGCCTAACCAGATTCCCGTCCAGCTGTTCCTGAGGACTTTCCCCAATGTATTTTCACTGCATCTACATGACATCTTGAATGCCTGTTCATGCTTGGGGTCTGTGTAAAGCAGAAATTGCCAAAGGGTCAGGTAGTACATAACTCAATACAATCTGAGTTATCCTGTGGATTTTTCCCCCAAGGTGAGTCTCCCTCAGCTATTTTGACTCCAGCACTTCCCAAATAACTTCTGTGATTCATGCTTGGCCCACACCTGGCATTTTGGTTATCTTGTTTATATTTTATTTAACAGGACTACGTTGTGTTTTTGTACCAGAAACGATGCTGTGTTTTCATGACTTCTCACTCCTCATAGTTTGTGGGAGGTTACACTGAGACCCCACTCCTTTCGCATCAACCTGAGCAGTACTGTAGGGTACCTCCACATCACCATCCTTGGATAGTGCCTCAGAGAGTGACGGTAGGCTGCTGAAGCCTTTTGCCCTACCTAGAGTTTTCTCTGTCTAATTTACAGCTCACACTGTAAAGAAAACCCTTCTTTAAAGACCTGGATAAAAACAGCTGTCTTCCCCGATGCCCCTGAGAGTGGTATAGCTGTTCTACAATTCTAAGGGAAATTCCTGGGGCCAGGTGAGAGAGGAGAAACCAGAAAGTAAAGTGTGATCTTACAGAGAAGGTACCATTTGTCCTATCAGCTTCACATTTCCACAGTTAAATTCCATTAGACACAGAAAACCTTATGCAAAATAAGGAAGTCTTGTGCATTTCCTCCCAACACAGCAGAGAGACTAAGCAGGATGCTGCCAGTTCTCATTCTTCATTAACAAGCTTATTTTTTAAACTCTGCTAAGGTACACTTCAGCAATCCTGACTGTATGCCCTGGATTAGCCATGGTACTGTCAATAAATTAATCAGAAGAGTGGATTTTTCACAGGAGTAATAGAGAAGTTAATTTGATTCCTTCTCATTTTTGAATATTGATCATTCCTTGGGAAAGAAAAACAAAACAATTTTTTTTTTATTTCTGGAGGCCTGGCTGATATTTTATTGCCAACAACTCATAAGATGGGGTGGGGTGGGGAGGGGAGGGAGGGTTGGGTTTGTTTTTTAACGGGTTGACCATTAATATTAGATTATTTAGAGGTAACAGTTATACTGTATTTACATCCTTTTGCAAGAGTAATCAGTAGGATGTGCAATCAGGAGGAAGAGTTTCTTGTGACACCTGCTTTTAATCATACTTACAGGGCATGACTGAGCAAGGTATGATGAGCAGGCTCTCTCCTGGACAGTACTCCTCCAGGAAGTAATTGAAAGTTAAATTGCAGATAAAACTTGTGTTACTATTGAGTTATAAATGTATGCAAAGAATCATTCCTATTTCAATGCTTTCATAGCTGACAAATTTCTTTTATGAGCAAGCACTGGCAAGAAGTATTGAGCAGGGAACCTGACAGAAGACAGGTGCTTAATCTGCCAGAAAAAAATGAATCTAGTTTAATCCTTGTTATTTGTTTTACAAGCAGCAAACTGTTACACTGCAAAAGCCCAAGAGGGTAAACTTATCTCTTAGCAGTGCTACTAAAGGTAGAAAACCTTCATCCATGAAATCTAGATAATTTATTCATTTAAATATCTTTCCATGCTGGCCACTCTAGTATTAATCTTTCTCTTCCTTTTGGTGGGAAAAAAAAATAAAATAAAATCTCCATGTTACCATACATTTTGCATTTTTTCCCCTGTGTGTTATTTGCTCTTTGTGTTTGCCTGTACCAGACAGCCTGTGTTGGTTGTTCAGTGTGCTCAGCTCCCCAGCATGGTGTTCTCAACTCACAGGATAATTTGGAGACAGGAACACCAATTAAAAGCACACGTTAAGAATAACAAAATCCCAAAATATTGAGCATTTTGACAATAGCTGTGAGGTTAGTTTTTCAGGAAGCCTTCAGTTCCCTTAAAAATAGAATATTTAGGCAAAGGCCACAGACAATTTTATTGGACTGAGATAAGCAATTTAAATTAAGGCAGTTATCTTGCCAGTTCTCACCCTAAATCAGTGTGCTGACCAGCTATGTATCTGATGATTTTTAGGGTAATTCTAGGAAAAAAGTTCTTCATACATCATACAGTCTGCAGTAAAACCTAGGCTTCTGAGGCACAATTCTTTGAGAGAACTAAGGACATGTCACCTTCCCCTTAGTATTTTCTCCTCTGATAACCTGCAGCTGAAGTGAGTAATTGTGAGAGCAAGAAGGGGGTCACACTGATGGTAAAGAGGACAGGTCTCTGAGGGGAAGACATTCTCTCCACGCCTGTGCTGGACGGCGGCTGGTGCAGTGTGCTTGCAGAGTCCCAGACCAAATTTCAAGCTGTGCTCCTTGGGGGGAAGCCTGATTACAATACCACTGCCTGCCTGCCTTGCAGGGCTCAGAAAGAAAACCTAATGATAGACATTGGGAAGAATAATCTGACCTACTAATGCACCTTACAGGACTCTAAATTATCTGCAATTGCAGAGGGGAAAAAAGGACTTGGATACTTCTGTGAACAAGTCAATAACAGTCTCTGCTCAATACATGGCATTGATCAAACAATGAATGTTAGGATGCAGAGTGATGTTAAAAACGGTATTGAAAGTGAACACCGTCATATAAATCGAGAGAGCTTCCTCTGAACCACTGTTCTGTGCTGACCACTTCATCAAAAAGGGATGTTGCAAATATTTTACAAACAGACAACACAGATGAAGAGATGCTTGGGTAAACGTTGATTATGTGGAGAATTAAATGGCTGGGACAGTTCAACTTTGAGAGGTACTATTTAGAGCGACAGGAATAATATATTCACTAAATTGAACTTAGGGAGAGCTGGGAATTTTCTAGCAGCCTGGTTCCAGTAGAAAATATGAATTTGTCAAAACAGAAGTATTCTGTCAGAACGTACCCTTTCAAAAAATATTTCAAAGGAATAACAGCCAAGATTACTCCTTGTCAAGGACTTTTCTCCCTTTAGAAAACTGATTTGTTTCCTCCAAGTGGGCTATCTGGGATCCCAGTTTTCTATGGCATATGTGTGTCACACAGCTCAGACACAGAGCAAGTGAGAATTTAGCTTCAAAACTCCAGGGCAAAGCCACTGTAGGAACAACCGAGAATTTCAAACTCAACCTTTCCACTGATGTGGGAGCTCTAGATCCAATAACACTGGGCTTGTAGAAAGGCAGAAAATCCTAAATCTCCCCAAACTGAATTGCTCAGGATTTCACTAGTATGAGTTGATCACACAATATCCTTCATTTTTAATCTAACATGCTCCTCTTCACAAAGGGAATGAGGAGGCACACAGACCTTAGACCATAATCCAAGGGGAACCAAAGTGTGCGAGCACTGGGCCACCATCCTGAACAGTCACTCTTGAAAAGCATTTTGGTTGAACAATGACAAAGTCATGGGGCTAGTTTTTGGCAGAAGGTCTCCACTGTACCTTTCCACCTCCAAAGGTTTCCTGTATTCATAGCTGGTCATCCCCTATCCTGAGGAAAATGTTGCCCCACCAGTTGGACATTGCATCATACTCTGGACATGATCACGGATCAACAAGGTCCAAAGCAATTGCAGAGACACTGAGGATGTTTGTATTGGGTTTGCATGGCCTAGTTTTGGTAGCAAGGGGATACAGGGATGGCTTCTGTGAGAAGCTCCCAGCCAACTCCAAGACGGACGTGCTGCTGGCCAAGGCTGGGCCACCCAGGAATGGTGGTAACACCTCTGTGATAACATATTTAAGAAGGAAAAAAAAGGTGCTGCACAGATGTAATTGTGGATAGATAAGAAGCATATCCCAGACAAGTTCATGATCAACTGGGAGCTGATCATTCTCAGTCATGGTCCTCCAGCTCAGGGCACTGAGACCCCCTTGGTCTTTCATCCATGTTGAAGAGAGAGGCAAAGAATGCATTAAACACCTCTGCCTTGTCTCTGTCCCTGTTTGAGAGACAACAATCTTCATCCCATAACAGGCTGATGTTATTTTTACACTGCCTTTTGCCACTAATATATTTGCAAAAAAACCCTCTTTTTATTGTCCCCCCAGAGTTCTGTCAAGCTTCATCTCCAATTGAACTTTGACTACATGATTTTTTCCCTAGAGTGGCAAGTAGCCTCTCTGTATTCTTCCCATGTCACCTGACCTGGCTTCCACTGGGCGTACACCTTCTCTTATTTCCAAATGAAATCTCTGTTCAGCCAAGCTTGCCTTCTGCCTCATGTGCTTACTTGTGACACTTGGGAATTACCTGCTTTTGTGCTCTTAGGAGGTGATGTTTAAAAAGTGACCAGAATTGATGGATCCCAGCACCTGCAAAAACATTTTCCCCAGGGGACATTACTCAGTAATTCCCTGAGAAGCCTGAAGTCAGTTCTCCTCATGTCCAAGTCCAGGGTTGAAGTTTCACTGGCACTTTTCCTCCTGTCAACAGAGATTTTAAACTCTATCACTTTGTGGTCGCTGTGGCCAAGACGGCCGCCAATCTCCATTTTGCTCACAAGATCCACTCTGTTGACAAGCAGTAGATGAAGAAGGGCATTTTTCTGAGTCAGCTCCCTTAGGACCTGTTCCATTAAGTTGTTATCCAGGTGTTTTAGGAGTCTTCTGGCCCGGGTTGTACCAGGTGTGTGATGCTCACAGCTAATTTCTGGCAAGTTGAAGTCCTCCATAAGGACAAGAGCAGTTGACTTGGAAGTGTCCCTTAGTTCCTCAAAGAATAATTCATTGACTTCATCATTCTGTCTAGAAGATCTATAGCAGACTCCCACAGTGACATCTGCATTATTTGTTTGTCCCTTGATTCTCACCCAGAGGCTCTCAACTGTGCCACTGCCAACTGTGAGCTCCATACATTCTATCCTTTCCATTACATACAAAGCCACCCCCCACCTCTTCTGCCCTGCCTATGCCTCCTGAAGAGGCTTTAACCATCCAACATGGCACTTCAGTCACAGGACCAGGTTTCAGTTATGCCAGTGATATCAAATCTCTGGGACTAGGCCAAAGCTTTGAGCTCATCCTGGTTTTTTTCTTCATGCCACCTGCATTATTGTAGAAACATATCAGGTGTGGTACATTGTAGCAAACACCTCCTGAAGCAGATTGAGGGATCCCATTAGAAATGGTTTCCTCAAATTCCTCAAGGTTTGACACACCATCCCACTGCTCATCCCTGGGAAGCGTGGTTTCTTCTTTCTCCCTTCCAAGACAGATTAAAGCACTATCAACAAACTCCAGGGGCTCCTGCGTACACTTAAAAAAATATACATACATACATACATACCTACATATATGTATGTGTATATATATAAATATGTATAAACACACAACCAGGAAGCAGTCTTTTCAGGACATTAGCTCTTTGCTACCACCTGCCTGGAGTTTACATAGGAAGGAGGGGGTTTACTCAAGACCAGTTCTATTGAGAGGCACATCTCAAATTCTTCAGAGAAGAATGATATCATCTGGTAAGCAAAAAGCTATTTCCATCATGTAATCTAATAAAAAGTGGTTGCTATTCTATTAAAACAAATCTTAGGCATTGCTATTCCTTGGCTTTTAAATATAGTGTGTACCATCCTAGGGACTTTAAAATAATGGCTTCAAAACAGCTTTTTCCAGCAAACCAAATGTTGGATCACTCATGCTAGAATAAGGGAGGAGATTCTGCTGTGAAACCCTGAGGTGTGTGACTTTAAAATCGTGCAGTGCACTCTAGGGCAAATAAAACAAGAGTAAATCAAAACAGTTCATCTATTGTGGCTATTTATTCTACAGCAACTTCAGTTCAAGCCATGCTGGTAGTTTTTCTAGTGCCTTAAATCAAACAGCAGGTATCTGTGGCCTGAAGTTAAGAAATGCTAAACATCTGCCAGTTTCCAGCCTTGAAACATTGCAGCTGCCTTACCTGAAGGATATTTTACTGTTAGTGTACCAGGAATCTCAGTGCCACTGTCATGTGGCATTTTCACTATGAAGTACATCATTGTCATTTCACAAAATGTTAAACAATCCCTTCTCCCAAGGATCCAGTTTTAAGTAATTTACAAAATACTTTGATTATCATATTTTTCAATTCGTTATATTGGACACAAAAATACAGCTGCACATGGTTCAGTTTTACTTTTTAACAGACCCAAGACTTCTCTTGACAGCTGGCAGTATCAGTGTGCAGTTCAGCAGTCCATTCATCCAAACTGTACTGGCACTATTCTTGCTGATGTGTTTTGGCCTATGAGACAGACCTACAGATGTAAACATAATGGAATAAAACTAATAATCCCTCAAAACAAATATTTAGTTTCTGAATGTTAATGGTCTGGTACTTATGAGCACAAACTATTTAAGACTTCTGTCTTCCCTTCATCGTCAGGTACTTCCAATGCCAAATAGAACAAAGGTTTTGATTGGCACTGGACAACTAAGCTGGTGCAAATCATGCTTTATATAACCTGCAACTGTTTGTTGCATTTCCATAATTTATTTTTCCTCCTACAATTCTCTCCTATATTTGCCCAGTTTGCAAATTTTGCTTCCAAAGTTAAAGTCTTTCAGCATTCCACATCCTCCTCCATCTCCAAGAGCAATATCAGTTTGGCAGGCCGCAATGCATATTGCAATGAAAAGCTTGGAAGCCACTCTGTTGTGGTCAATCAAGATACACTTGAATTTAAGAATATCAGTAATTGTGTGGAAGTCATAAGGATTACTGTGGGTCATGTTAGAGTATGTTGTATTTGGTGCATATTCAGTAAGGCACTCTAATCTTCAAAAGCTGCCCTGAAGATCATCCTGGGGGGCAGAATGAGTTGTGAAAACATAAGAAGCACATTCTATCCTTAGATTGGAAATTCATTAATAAACCTTGGACTCAATGATCTTGGTGGTCTTTTCAAAATTTATGATTCTATGATCATGGATGAACAGCAATAACAAGGATACCAATCTCTGGAGACATTACTTTTGCCCAGGGCAAGCAAAATGTGACATAAAACCCCCAAAAGTGTCTTTTGTTGTATGTTAAACCAGCTAAAGAGTCCTGGATGTTCACCTTATATTCTCAAATGGCCCAGTCAATTTAATATTTAGTTTTGCCTAAAAGCCTTTTCGTTAGGAAGTAAAAAAAAGGAAAGAGGGACCAAGATTTTAAGCATAATAGTTGTACTCCCAGGTGCCTCAAATATTACATATCACAGTAGGATGTTTCTATCATTATTTCCACCTGTAAAAAAAAACCCCAGAATATGAAAAGCAAAGGCATTTTAAAAAAAATGTTCCCAGACTGGAAAGATTAAAGAAGACTCTCAGTCTGGGAACATCTCTTTTCAAAGACTTCTCAGTTTCCCTGAGAAGAAGCTGTGGTGAGAACTGTCCAGAACAGGAGATAACAGAAAACGCCTTTTGGAAGCATGTAGAATGAGAGATGTAGGGTTATATCAACACTCTGTTTCATGAGAAAACAAAAGTGCTATTTAGCAATTTTGAATATAGGTTGTTGTAATTCTCCCCCGCTCTGGCCATAACAAGACTGTTGGGGCCTTTTCTCTGGGTGTAAAGCGTCTGCAGAGCACCGCGGAGAGGCTTTCGCTCTGGAGAGCGGGAATCAAGTGCCCGCGAAGGAAGAATCCTGCGGGGCGTTGTTCAAACCCATTCCTGGGACTGCACCGCCCCCTCGTGGCGCCAGACACAGTTAAATAATTGACAGACTCGGTTTGGGGTTTTTTAAATAAATTTATATATTTACATCATGTATTGCTGTACAAGGAAGCTTTTCTCATAAAATATCTTTATTAGGGGGCAACTGTCAAAATCCTTCTTTTTTTAAACAATGTCTACAATTCCCAGGGACATTTTGCTCCATTTTTATTTTTCAACAACCAATGTTTTTCACGTTCAGGTGCTAACTTGAGATGGAATTTCCTACCTTAATTAATAAACATGTTCTTTAAAATATCAGTGCTGCTGAGATTTTGGGAGTTAATGGTTTTAATTTAGCCATATAGGTTTGTTAAGGAATGCAGGATCTCAGACTGGAAGCTTTGCAAACTTTTGTCAAAATACAGATGGTAACACTGTTATTCTGTTTACTAAGGAATATGATTCACCTAGATTAGATGTCTGATGTGCTTTTAGAAGTACCATCTGGAAAAACATCAGCATATTTTAACATGTATAGGGTGAAAGCAACAAATCACTTATTTCCCCTGGGCCTTCCAAATCAGCAGCAGATTATGGCCACGCATACTTAATACCAGGGCAAGTTCGACTCTGCTTCAGTGGCCCTCTGCCTCTGATCTTTGGCTCATTATCTCAGGGCTTATTTTCAACTACTGTAAGTGTAAAGCAGTGGGGTGGTGGGACCTGTCATGCAGTGATTATGTGAAAGTACAGAAATGCAATCAATCTTTAGGTTCTCACTGCATGAAGGCTGAATATTCTCAGTTTCCTTTGGTCCCTCTCTGGGGCTTTAATGACAGAGACAACCAGGCAAGATTAAAAAGTAAAACAGGGAAAGTGTCTGTGATCTGGAAAGCAAACAGCTATTTTTTATTATTTTAGAGGATCTTAGTGTCTTTGAAGCTGTGAAATGGAAATCTTAATTAAGGATTTGATCACACAAAGCACTTGATCCCTTTATGTTCCTCTGATTTCTATCAAGAGCAGTTAACACCTTACAGGAACTGTAAATATCTTGTTGAGCCATATATTTAATGTACAATGCTGAGGTATTTTTTCGGTATCTGTGAATTCCTGGGTTGAGCAAGTGATTACTAAAAGAACAGTATTTGTAATTTCTCTACAGGAAGCTCCAGTGAGAAGAGATAATGTACTGAAGCTGTGATTCCACAAAAATTGATGATCAGCCCAGTATTACTCTCATGGCCATGTCGTTTTCCTCCTGCATTTCTTTGTCTTTCCCTTGAGCTGACACTGACACGTAGCCCAATGAACTGCTGGGATATTCACATCTTAAGATGCTAGAAAATCGTTTTCTTTTGGCTTTGGTTTGTTGGGTTGCTTTTTTAGGGTGGGGAGGTGGGTTAAATTGTATCAGGAGGTGCCTTGTTCTTCATGATCCCAGTCAGAAAGGTGCTCAGATTCTACAAAGGACCTCTTAAGATCCTGATTTTTTGAGACCGCACTAAAAGGAAAAGGAAGATAGTATCATATGACTCTTCAGATGCTGGGAGCCCCAAGCCAAATGGGCCTCTGACCACAGCCCAGCACACGCTGCAGATTCAATCTATGGGAAAGTTACCCCATTTTGGTCACTAGAACTCTTCCAGGATTTTCCCAAAGAAGCCAACTATATTCCTCATTTCTACTGTCAAACAGAAAGGACGTCCACCTGAGAACTGGCTGCACTGTAAATAAAGGTGAAGCCAGGCAGGGAGTGTCATCACCTGTACCAAGCAGGAGCTGCCGCTATTCCAAGGAGCTGGCTGATTTTCTCCTGTGGTAAGGGATCTGCGTGGCACAAGCCAGCAGGCAGCGCAGGCAGCACATGCAGCACAGCACAGCCTGCATTTATACATCCAGATAGGAACAATACTAACCACTTGCACAAATTAAATACTGAAATCCTTTTTAACAGAATGCTAAAATCAGACCAGCACAACAACATTTGCCCATGACCATTTATGGTCTTATCAAGTCTTATCAATGTCTTATCCAAGACATTGGACAAATAGTAAATGTAAAATTTATATTTCTTTTATGTGAAAAAAAAGTGAATTAACAGCCTTTATCAAGATATTAAAAAATAACTTGATACAACAGCGCTCTGAATTGAGATTTTAAATTGCTTCAGGCAGACAACATGTGAAATGTTGCTGCAAGGCATCATGTGCTACGATTTGAAACACCAATGTCTAATTAGAGGTGGGGGAAAATTTCCAACACACCTAGTCTTTGATTTTAAAAATGATCCTTCTTGTTTTGTACATTTTCACTTAGCTAAACCAGATCCTCTAGGTTTCTCTATTCTTCTCTTGGTTAAGAAAAGTGACATATAACTGCATATGTCCATAATCAGTACAGAATTTTCTAACTTAAATTATTAAAAATTAAATTTCAAAATAAAATAAAAATTTCACCACTATTGAGATAATCTCAACAAAGTAGGGCAGAGAAATGTATGACTACATTTCTCATAAAACAATAGAATAATTTCAGCTAGCTGAAATCTGATCCAGCCTCATGTTATAAGCAGTCACAGAAGAAAAGGCTCCAAGGTGGCAAAATGCTTTCAAACTCACAGTTAAAGGTGTCACTGAGATAATTCCTGGATCCTAGTGTTACAAAAAGAAGTTTGAAGGGCTCTCTTCAAAAGCTGATTATGTTGTAAGAATGACCAAAGGTCAGGTAAATGCAAAACAAGTGAAAAAACATCTGAGACAAACATATGATGTCATGTATATGTAACATTTCAGTATGAGGTTCGTTTCCCCAGAAAGCCATACTAAAGTATCCTTCTTATCAGTCTTCCTCTCAGTCATTACACAACTCTTCATATTTTAGTTTAAAATGCGTGTAAATACGTATCTCAGCTAATTGTGAGAGTTTTCTTGTGAAGTTCATTTAGTTCATAACACAGTTCTGCTGCTCTGCTAAAACTGCAAAATCTCTAGATCAAATTCAGACTGAGTCCCCAAACATCTGGCAAAACAGCTAAACCATCTAGGAATCTGGCTTTTATACCAGAAAACCACATTCTAGAATGCATTACACTATTACTGTTTACATTAAAAGTCCTCTGAAACTTCTAAGTATAACTAATAGTATTTATTCATATTAGGAATTATGCCTTAAAACATCTGTCAAATAAAATAGGGGAAGACTCTACTTAGGGATGGATTTTTTTCTCTACGGACTTGTGGTGTAGAGCCATAGTCTGTAAAAATAACTTCAACTGCCAAATTTTTGTAGTAGATTAAACTTAGTGAATATAGATCTTTATATGTGACCATGCAGAGCATACTTTTAAGATTTTTTAACCAGTTTTGAAACACTGTAGTGCACGTCCTTCCTGCACCTTCTTTTTGGAATGTGCGGTTTCTTTGTCTTTGGATATTCCAGTTGATAATTTCCTTATTTCCCTTTAGATGTTTCTTTTTCTCCTTTTCTATTCACTTCCACATCTTCTTTACTCTGCTGTCAAAATAGATATACACAAAAGTCTGTGCATAATTTCTTAGAGTAAAAGTACATGCACTTTCAGAAACATTTTAATAGAAGTAAAATTTCAACATGAAACATGAGATAGAGGTTCTAATCTCAGCTTTCAAGACAGCTGTAAAATGTATGAATGGTCTTTAGGGTATCTTGTAAATATTTTGTAGCCTGAGTCCTTTCATGAATTCAGACCTCAGCTGGCTATTGTCCAGCCATTCCTGAAACTTCATGAACAATCCAGCAGAGAAACAAATAGATCAAACTCATACGGTCTCTACTGTGTTTGTCTGGTGCTAGAATCCAAAACCTGCCTTTTGTAGCACCTTACTTAAAAGGCAGGTACACATATTGCTTTCATATAAGTATTATTGTAAAAAAATTAGAAGTTTCAGGTTAGTTATACAGGCAAAGGTACATGTCTGCAAACAAATAAAACTATTAACTGCTCTTTCAGCTACTCAGCATTGATCAGAATCTGGCAGGTTTTGACTGAGGAAGTTTTACAAGCACTGTTACATTTCCTAGGTAGGCAGAGACATGACAATTCTTCTAAAAAGGCTGAACTGTAACCATTTCTATCAGTTACCTGAGTGGTTGTTTTAAATTTAGAGAATGGTTTTGATTGTGGATTTCTCTTCCTCCAAGTTGATGAATTAGAAGATCCTGAAGTATATTTGCCTGTAGGAAAAACATACACATTGTTTCTTAATTTCAGCCACAATTTCAGGAGAGACTCCCTTAGTCTAATATGTGAATTAAATATTACATTGGCTGAAGTTTCAATGAATGCATCAGATGAGTGAGACATCACCTCTGAAACACAAACTAGTATTAAAGGCAGACTCTCTCTAGAAGTTTCCAGATAATTTGTAATATTGTAGCATTTCCGTGAGGCTCATGGGATCTTCCAAATTAGGAGATTCTGCTATGGACATCCTTGGTTTTAACAAAGGGAATGTTCTTGGGCTGAAGACCTTCCCAAAAGCATCAATAGCTTCTGTTTTATCCCTGCTTATGAAAGCCCTATATACAAGGCTCTGTCATGTTTCTGTGCCAGACAGTGGATTGTGCCTCAGAATATGCTGCCTCATCACAAACCATTTTCTAAAATATTTGATTAAAAATTAGTATTATTAATATTCTTCCATTAATTCCATCTTAATGCAATGAATTAAAATTATTAAATTCATAATAATCCTAAAATTTTCAGTTTATACATAATGTGTAAATATTACCATAGTTTTCTGTTTGTGTCCAAAATCTCCTATTGCTGTCAGGCTGATTCTTTTGTTTGGAGCCTTTCTGACCATAAGACTCAGGTACTGCTGGAAAGAGAGGCAGCAAAAATGTCAATGATTGTTCTTATAACAAAAATGCTGATTCCCATTTTTTCAAAAATGTTCTATCTTTTTTTAACCTGGACATTTAATAAAATGCACACTTCACATAAAGAATATTCTCTCTATAATCTCTATACCAGCTTGTTCACATTTAATGAAAGCAAACATTCAAAGAAAAAGAAACAAGACACAACTATTTGTCCTGAAGACAAAGCACCAGTGTTGGAATTTGTTTCACTTAACTTTATTCACCTTAAAGTAGGCATTACTCTGTCTGGAATAGGTCCCTGTTATTAGAAATTAAGACAGGGAGGCATGTCAAAATGGAGAATCAACCTAGTTTAAGAGAGATGACTGAAAATGGCGAGATGAAATCACTTTCTTAACTTCTGATTATTTAAATTATTTACCACTAAATCTGTTGACAAAGTGACAAATGAAAAAATACAATTATCCAGAGAAACCATGGACACAGAAAGTGAAAATTCAAATAAAGCCCAAATGATGTACTAGATTGGGTGAGGCTATATATATTAGCAAGATAAAAATAAAGCAAAAGATGTAATAAATCTGAAGCAGATTGTTAGAAAGTAAGATGCAAGACTCAGAATCCCACCTGTAGGTTTCTTGTCAAATTAATGACATAGCATGTACCATCAAGAAGACAGTAGAGTAAGATGAAGGAAAGTGTCATCCTTTATGAACAGCAGAAAGAATTGATTCAGTCCTCTGTCCAACATAATTAATTTGAAAAAAATTATACTAATGGTAAACACAAAGATTTACACTGCATTTAAATTGATAACAGAAGTGTGAGTAAGACACAAACCCTTGTTTATTCAAGACAAAAAATAATCCCAAATAATGAAAATAAATACAAATCTACAACAATGAAAACTCCAGTGAAATCCCAATTATGGAAATATATCCTGCAAAGCAAGGTCATTCTTTCATACCCTACTGGGAAAAATGAGGTTGAGCAAGAAACATTCCTTGAGACACAACTGAAATTCTACTGCAAAAAATACTTTTACTATAATTAGAGTTAGAATAAAATAAGAGCTTAAAGGTGGAGTTTTCAAGGTTTATTAAATATTTGAAAATAATAAGTCACATAAGACATGCTGTAAAAAGTGGTGATCACTACATTTGTGTACATCAGCACTTCATTGCAACCATGAATTCCTGTGGTAAAGATGGCTCAGTTATGGTTCATGAATATTCTGTCTGACAAATTGTAAAGCTTTATAAATCTTTATGTTCCTGTCTATAGATACAGCTGAAATCTACTTGTGAAAATTATGCTTGATCAAATTTACTTATGCCTGTATTTAGGCATAAATAACTTATTATTCACCTACAGGGACCCAATTGAATGCAGCACAATACAGACAGGCATTTTAAGAATTCTGTGTAAGCAGGAACCCACCTGTAGGTCCATTGAATTTCGGTTTTTGAGTGACAGTCCGGTAGACTACATATGCTGATCGTCGAGGTTCTGGAGAATTTAAATGAGTGTATCTTCCATTTTCTCTCCCATATGGACTGGAAGAAGCAGTTTCATCATCCTTACTTTGACCCTTTTGTTGGTAGCTTGGTTTTACTTTGGGGTCCAAAGTGTGAATTCCTAAAAGTGAAAATACAACCAAAAATGTTGTGCTATTACTCAAAATTTCACATAGTGCAGGCAACTGGAGGCTGGACAACAAGATTTTTAAAATGTTTTTTGTAGATAGTCCAATCCAAGTATGGGCTGTCCATATTTGACACTAAGAACAGAAACTCACTAGACAGTTAAACCATCTCACAGTTTAGTAAATAGAAATGAATACAATTTTTTAAAAATACCTTTGCCTGTTCCTGCATTAGCTGAATTTCTTCGCTCCTCAGAAATCCTTTTATTTTCCTTTACTTCCTTACAGTGGTGGTTCTTTACCAGTTCAATGTGGTTCGTTTCTGAGGCTTTAAAATAATACATATTCACTTTTTTAGAAAGCACAAAAAATGTTCTTATCCAAAAATGCTGTGGTGTTTTGAAAACATCATGTCCTACTTCATATATAGGCGAATATATGTTCCTTTGGGTGGAACATCGTTTCACATGTTAATTATTCTAAAAGCTTCATTCCCCAAAAGGAAAGCAAAAGTGTCTGTATGTCCTCCAGCAGAAGAAATCTTGAAAACCAGCCCAAAAATTAACTCTAAATGCAAAAATCAGATCATCCTTTCTCTACACTGCATAGGTGTGGACCTCTGGAACACCCATGGTTGAGCCCATGGAGACCAATCCATGAACTCCAGAGAATGCCTGGCTGAACTGTGAATGACTTCTGCCTGTAGCATCTGGATACATCCTGGACACAGGCAGTGCATGAGCATAACAAAATACTACAAATGATGAAGATAAATATGCAACAGCACTGGTTACATAGGTAAGCCTGCTTCAAACTACAAACAGAACTTCACCGGGAAAGTTGCATTGTAAAGTAACCACAGTGCTCTTCTCCTGGACCCTGCTATTCTTCAGGAAGATGTGGCTTTGTTCTTCCTTTTCTCCTGCTAACGTAAATAAGCTTTTGGTTTCTCTCATTTCAGGCCAAAATGCAGCAGAAATTCTCTACTTCTGCTTCAGTTTATGGGGTAAAGACAAAAATTTGTCCTTTTTTCCCTTTTAACTCCAAAACTGGAAAGAAATAACTGGATAACAATCTACTTATAATAACATTTTGTACATTTAAAAATATATTCTGGAATTCTCCAGTGAAAAGAATGAAACTTATCATCAAGGTAGTTCAGTGTAGGTATTTTAATTTGCTGTATGAGACTAGTTTTTAATAAACACTTTATCGCAAGTGTTATGCTCTTTCCTTAACTATATTTTTACTGGTTTTATTAAGTCCTGTGTTCTGTGAGATACTACCTACAATCAAATCTGTTGTACTTGGCAGAAGTGGGAAGTGCACAGCACTCCACGTGACCTAACATGTGCACATCAAAGACTTTAGTAACTCAGGGATTCATAATGTCCACATTGAATCTACCAGAGAACGCAAGCTGGCTGAAAGAAGCAGAATTAAATCATAACATACAAAAACTGCTGTAATATTGCAGTGAAAGAAATCACTCTGTTAATGGAAATTTCACTTCAGATTGGTTTTACACACAATATATTATGTTCACCACACTTGCAGAGAAACAAAAGTAATCTAATCTAAAAATCTGGAAATATATAATAGCGAAGTACCTTTCACACTGGAATACTTTGATGTAATTGGTTCTTTTTCCCAAGGTTGTGCCTCAGATCTGTTCCCATCAACAAATGTGTTCCTCTGCATCACAGAACCACCACCTCCTGTAGGAAAGGAGTCTCACAAAGTTATCTATACTCGAGACCACCCTGAGAAAGGTGAACAATACAAAGAGTCTGCTTTTCATATGGCATATTTTTAGCTGAAGTGGGTAAAAAAATACAATGAACACAATGAAACCAAATAGCTGACTCAATAAGGCCCACAAAAATTAGAGAAAAGAGTCTTTTAAACAGAGCTGTTAAATAGTCTGTTAAAAGCTTTAAATGCATATAATTGTGAACAGAGATTTAATTATTTAATTGTGCCTCAGTGGTAACTGTTTATACAGACATAAAGAATATCTAAAAAGAAAGATACATTTGTACATAAAAGTCATAGGAAAAGATGCAGAATGTAAGATACATTTCTACTTTGCAATACAGTTCTGGAGCTAGAAGATCCACACCAGTTTGCTCCAAGCTACAGCAAGCAGCCCTAGCATGGTACTGCACTATTTTGCATTGACAAACTAAGGGGAAAAAAGAATACTACAATTAATACAATTTTTATCATTAATAAATATTTATGAAGAAAAAAGGATTGACTACCACTAAGTATTATGTAAATTCAAGGAGAATGGGACATTCTTCAACTTTAATGACATGATTCAATACTGAACTCAATTGGTCAAAACAGTGTGTCTTCATTAAGGTCAAGCAAGTTTATGCAGAGGGATCAGATCCTGTTACACAAGCTGCAGGATTGCAGCGTTGTTATTTTTCTGTAGGATAACTGAAGAATACAAAGCTTATTCATCTTAACTAGGGTCAGTGTCACAAAAATAACAGGTTTTGGAAGCATTTTAACTTCAGACAGTCACAGAATCACAGTCACAGAATATTCTGAGTTGCAAGGGACTCAAAAGGATCATCAAGTCCAGCTCTTAAATGAATGGTCCGTACAGGGATCAAACCCATGGCATTGGCGTTACTACCACCAGGCCCTAACCAACTTGTCTGCCTCTCTACACTTGCTTTTTCGTAACTCCACAGAACCCTTTCTTTCCCAAAATCTACTGTAATCTGAATAAAGGATTTTTTTCAGTACAATCCTAAAATAAGCATATTATATAATCATAAACGATGAGTTTGATTGTTATAATTACTGGTTCAGCATGACAAAGAGTGTCTAGAACATAAAGAACATATAATAACTCAAAAGCAAAATACTGACATTTAATGCATGCATATTCAGTTATTTTATTTACCACATGATGTTCAGCAATGAGAAGTTGATGCTACAGTATTACCTCCATTGTCAAAGGATTTATGATCTGTTCTGGGAATACTCTCTATTGACACTCTCCTTTCTGAATTCTCTTTTTCTTTCCTTGTATTAGTAAATCTTGTAGGAATTGTGTTACCATCACCTGGAAAGGCAAAAGAAAGAATGTTTAGCTGTGTGTAAGCATGGATAATGGCACTTCTCTTCCTCCCATCCCTATAAGCCATTAATTAGTTTAGTGCAATTTCTCTCAAGCTCACATTTCATAACCTTCTTTCTCTTTTATTAGTTATTTGGATCCTGTCTAGTGTAACTGATGTCTAACTTTCATGCTCTGTAAGAAAATATCATAATTCATAGACTAAAGAAGACTATGGCTTCAAAGTAAAGACCCAGCTATAAATTACCTGCTTATTCAAGAGCTTTTCACTACCCATGAATTATATTTATGAATCCTATTTGACTGAATTTATGGTATTTTCAGGATGCATGTCATCATAGTACCTGAAGCCTCACAAAACTCAATTGAAAAACTATTTTGGGGAAACGTGTCTATCCTTTTCTCTTAATGTATCTAATGATAAATAAAGACACTTCTTAAAATATATGTTCATACATTTGTCACTGATTCCCTCATCTATAGACTAAATATGTCTATGTATTTGTTAGAAATAGTTTAGCAAAACTATTTTAATAACAAACGTTTCAAATTTAGAAATTAGAAGAGAATAATGAATGAAGAATCATAAGAACTGGGGTAAATGCTTATAAATTTGTATTCCTTTGACCTTAATTATATTGGATAGTTCAGAATTCAAAACAAAATGGAAGTCTTTTTCTTCTCTTTTACAAGAAAATTGAAGGAGGTATTTACTTAACCTAAATTTAGTTATAGAAAGGTTTGATGTATCACTACATTTTGACATCAAGACACCCAAGAGAGTCAGCAGAGATCATGGAGCACCTCTGGAAAAGTGGCTCATCTCACCCTTTGGCATTGTCTGATGGTTCAACAAATAGGAGATCATTGGAGTCCTTGTCTCTCTCCATTTACACCAGAGAGCCTAGATGAGAAATTTAAACTACATTCCTAGCCTTAGGATGGTTAAAATTAGACTAAACAAATCTTTATAATGAAATTATATGAAATACCTATGTTGTGTATGTCAAGAAAGTACACATTGGTTAATAGCCCATTTCTACCTTTTCTGTCCACGATGCAGGTCGTCACCACAAGTGTGACTATATATATGGCAAAAAAGAATGAAGTGGTTTTGTAATACGCGGACAAATACAAGTATGGTTTTGTAATATTTTATTTTCACTAAGTTTAAAAAGTGGGGAAGAAGTGCAAACTATGTAATAGTTTCTCCCTGTTACAGCAATTTTAGAAATAGTAAATACAGTCCAAATAAATCAAAATACTTGCCTTTCTGCAAGTTTTGTTCAGTAGCTTCCAAGGGTAATAACTCATCTTGCCATGGTGAAGACACAGTTTTTGTTGATTGGTGTTTGTAAGGGTTCTGAATCCCATAATACTCTCCTACACATGCCCCAAGAGGGAAAAAAAGTCCTAAAGTTTACTGTAATGGAAGCATGGCTTTTAAGGAAAGAGTGACTTATTTCATATTTACCAGATTTATAGCATATATCCCTTATTGCTCTTTCCTCTTCAATATCTATAACAGTCTTAGGCATCCAGTTAGAAACATCTGTAGGAAATATTCGTAAAACATTACAAGATAACTATAGAAAGACCTTCAATAATTCTTAATAATCAAATATGATAATGACTTTCATTTCTGTCATTGGTTATTTTTGTTTCTGACTGCAACCTGTGCTTCTGGACTGAAAAACTATTACTTAATATTAGGTATTTTCAAGTGCAATGGAATTGCAGTTAAAACACATTTTAAGAACCAAATGTTTGTTGATTCAAAAGGATTCAAAAACATCTCCAATATTCATTTTCAAAATAATCCTTCATTTATTCCTATAAGGAAATCGGATTCAACATGTCACCAGGGAGTGCTTGTCACAAAACCTCTGCCCAGAGTCACTATCCTGTAACGTATGCTGGCAGAGCTGGTGAAGTGAGTGCTCCGTATCTCTCTCAGTTAAGGCTACAAAGATTAGCAAAGCCCTACTTTCTATATTGTTTAAGTGGCATACTCAGACTGAAACCAAGTTAGAAAGCACTAACAGGCTGCTCTACCAGCCAACCTGATGGGCAGGGGGAAAGTGAAAAGTGGCTTGGGGCAGCACAGTAATTTGCTGAGTGCATCCTGAAGGTAGGTCATTCTCTCCCTTTTCACTCTCCAGGAATGTGTAATTTGTTCCATCTCTATGAATTGCTTATCTATAAGTGAAATACAGTCAATGGTTTAACTGTGTTAACATATATGTGTGTGTATATATATATATAAATATAAAAACATTTAGTTCACTGGATGGAGAGTTTTCCATCATTCTCTTTACTAGATTTAAGAATAACTTTCTCTAAAAATTAGACTGCCTACAGAGTTTGGTAAATCAGATGAAAAAATTACTTAAGTTAAAGTCACACAACTATCTTTTGTAAAAGACTTGTGACTTCACTGACAAGTGCATATAGTCCTTGTTCAAAAATTTGTTTCCCAGAAACAAAGTACCTCCTAAACTTGTAAGTTCATCCTACAGTTTTGAAGAGTCCTTGATGGCCATCTGAGTTGGATCAGAGGAGTTAGAAAATACTGCCTTGCTCACATCTGATGACTACCAGTTCCAACATCTTAAAGATTAGCTGAAAACTATCTCAAAAAACTTGTCAACAACTCTTTTTAAAAAATGTAATGGTTATTATAAGAAATCAGTTGTGAAGTACATTGCAAGTACAACTTGCTTATAAAAGAAAAAAAACTGTTTACAGTGGTCTTCCTCTTCATCGTCCTCTTCATCATCCTCTTCATCACTGAGGTTTATAATCAGTGGAGGGTGAATTGGCACTAAAACATTCTCTTGATTTCTGAGTGAGTCTTGACGATGGGCTGGATGCAGAATGCCTCCTTGGACATCCTGTTTCAATGGGACATCTGCAGACAAGAACATTAGATTTACTTTGTTAGGACGAAACATCCAGGTTGACACCAGCAGATATACTTCTGAAATCATTATCAGGATTAGGCATTATATTGTGCAGAGGTCGGCGAGAGAGCACCTTGCAACTCCAGAAAGTATGAAAAGCAGAGGTACCAGCTCCTCTAAACGGACACACGCACTGCTGAATACAGACTTTTGAAAAGAGGAACATTTTCATCACTGCACTATTTTAAAAAGTTGCAAATGTGCTGTATCACTCCCTACAGCATCCATTTTGAAGAATTTAGCAATGCTAAGCACAGGATTGCTCATTTTAAATTTGAAGACTTTTTTATATCAAACTAAATCTCAGCTCTCTTTACTAGGTACAAAATGTAGATTTTGTGAAGGAATGTGAAGTTCACGAAAATAATTTATACTTTACCAGAAAAAAAAAATCAGAAAATGCATTATTTTCCTAAGGAATTTATATCCACATATAATGTTTTCAGCAAAATGGCTTTAGTACTGGGATAACATATTCCAAGAGCCAGGAAATGCAATGGACTGAAAAGAAAAATTATGCAAAATGGTGAGTCTATCTGTATTGTTCAAGCTGACTGATTTGCAAACAGAGCATTCTTTGCATTAATAATCAGTATTAAAAATATTGAAGTTTGATATATTTTCCAGTCTAAAAGAAAGTGTGGGCATTTTTCTATTATTCAGTTGTTTTTATTCTTGTCCAACTCTTTCTTGCCTATGAGCAGCATGCATATCATGTTAAACCCTTTCTCATAACATGATTGCAGATCAGATTTGTTGTATCTCATGTAAGAGATGTGTAAGATACAATGCTCTAACTTGATAGAGCCTTTTTCACTCTTCAGAATAGGTTATTTTTAGCTCCAGGTAGAATAAGTCGAATCAAAATTAAATTAGTTTTACAAGATTTTCAAGTATTAGAAAAAAAACCTGCAGGTTTAGTATTTGCAATGCTATTGTGGAGCACACAGACTTTGAATTTGTCCACATTGCAGTAAAAAGTGAAAGAGTTTGGTGTGTTTTCTAGTTGTGATTGTCAGATGTTGCTCTTACACAGGATGCCCTTGCCCACAGTGTCTCTTGGGTACAATCTCTGACTTGCACTACAGCCAAAAGCGTGCCTGTGCTGTGTAAGTGGGAGCTGTGCCAAAGGCAGCATGGGCACTTGCAGAAACAGCACTCAAGGTCTTGCCTTGATCTTGTGTGCTTAGTTAGGCTCCACCTGCCCAGAGATGACAGGATACGTTTTCCTGGGGCAATTTCAGGAACACCAGGTTTCATGGTGACTTGCTCTCCTCACTCCTGCTTCTGATATCTCTCTTGGTTCCTTGCCCTGGACTCTTATCCTGTTCCAGGTTCCAACTGTCTACCAGGATTCCTGGCAGTCAAGAGCTCCTCTTAGAAATGGATGAGGAAAAAGACCCAACTTGTTGTGGTGGGGTTTTCCACAAATAAGAGTGCTGCCTTACACACTATTAATGTACTTCAGTAAAATGCAAACCAATGTTCAAGCCTGAAATTTTTATTCAAAACAATGAGCTGGAAATCTATCTGCACAAACAGCACTGAAATCTGATGTTATCTCTCCAAGGGGCATCTCATCAATGCACATTGTGCTCTTTCAACAGATATTGGTGTCCCTACCAACCTCCTCCTCCCACCACACACACACTACTTTTTATTTCTCTTAACTTATTACCTGCATACTAACCATTTGAACTACCAGAGAGATTAAATCTATCAAAAATTCAAGTTAAGCAACATTTTTATTCCATGGATCTCAGCAACCTAAATGTGACTTCGTCTTTTATATCACTAACAGGTATGAAGTTTCATAATATGACAGCTAAAATAATTCATGTGGCAATCTTAGTCAAATTCCTTTCTTGCCCTTGAACTTACTGGGATAGCAGATCACACCAATTGATTCACCATGGTGCATTTCTTGACCTTACTATATATTACATAAGCACTGGAAGGACATTTTCATCTATTTCATTACTCTAATGAACAAATTTTTGAGAAAATATTTTTACTCACTGTTACTAGGTGGCAAATAAAGTCCATTTATATTACGGGGTTTTCTGTGAAAGAAGTCACAGCTTATCCTCCTACAGCCTACGGGCTCTGTCTCCCAGAAACAGGAGAACTTGCTGTAGTTTTGCTGCAGGAGAAAACAGTTTTCAGGTATTGGAAATACAACAATCAAAATGGAATAAATGGATTAGTACCTGCTGTGTGAACATAGGACTGAATATATGACAGTTCACATTGCTGTAAACATATGACCTAGATTTTGTGGGACCACATTCTTATAGTTTACAGCATTTCAAATTATCTTGAAGTTTATCATAAGCTCTAGATAGCTCTAAAGTTATTGAGTTAGGTCAACGGTGTTTGAGATGTAAATTGCTTCTAGATTAAAATAGGGGTAAGACAGTCTACTTAGTTTACTGCAGACTTTTGATGAGCTGTTGGGAAGGAAAAAAAACTCTTAAGTCAACTGATGTGGCTGTTTCCTTTTTTGTACAATGGGAAAATCAGATCGATCTCCAATGAAATGTGCTGTACGAGTGCGAATCTTGCACTAGTACTGCCTTACTATTAAAGGACATGGACCTATGGAAAAACATGGGATAAGAAACAAAACCCAGAAGGATTCACAACAAAAACTGGAAAAAATTTGGGACTTGATGTTGAGACTGCTGCTTTTACACTGCTCGCACCATCCTTCAGGTTTATCTGTTCTTAAAGATGACAAAAATATAATGGGAATAATAGACTGTCTATATGGATTTGTTTAATTATTGTTTCTTTACCCATACATATACTCATACTGCTGCTCTCCCTCTATTGATTAATGGGGAACCAGCTAAAAAGTCTGCATAATATTGCAGAGATAGTACTTTCACAACAAGAGTCACTTCCGTTAGTTATACATAAAATTATTGTTCTGCATCTCTGTCTTATCAGAGTTTACAGCTTTTAGCATCTCTGATGATGCAATTCACTTATCCTTAAAATCTGAGGTATCTTCCTCAAACATATGATAAACTTGTAATTCCAAAGAGGCAAATGCTTCTGAGCTTTACGCTGAATATGTAAACTCAGGTTTTTATCCTGGATGTGAATGGCATCCCCCCTGAGACCTGTAAATGCCAGGTTGGGGGTTATTTCTGAATGAATTTTTGAGTAATTTTTTAAATGAAAACAAGGCCATACTTGAAAATATTGGAATATTTGGAGGCAGGTTTCGCCCAGTTACAGACATTAACAGCTGTGTCTAGGAGCAGCATCTCCAAAAACTTTTGTAGTCAGTACAATCAGGCCACCCCCTGAGACACAAAGCCCATCTCCCAGGCATTAGCACCTAACTCCCTAACCCTCAAAAATGGATGCAATAACCAAGAGCCCTAAACACATCCCTGGATTTTTACCAGGTGGAATGTAAGTACTTCTTTGAATTAAAGCTATCAGCAGTCAGGCAAACCATAATCTTATCCTTAAAGCAATTTTCTTCCAAATACCAGACCTTCAGATGAAACAAAACTCAGTGGATAGTGTGGCTAAAACAAAAAATTGTTGAATGAAGCATGTGGTACCTTCTCCATGTGGTTGAACTGTTGAACTGAACTGAGAGCAGTTGTTAGCCAGGATGGAATGTTACATTTTAACAGTTGCCAACTGCTCCTCCAGCTTGGGACATCAGCATGATGCTGCTACATAACCTGTCCAGGCTCAACATCTTCCTTTTTCTATTGCATCCAAGTAAATTATAGAATATCAGACTGTTCCAAAGAGTCGCCCATTCTGGTGCTTTTTAAATGTGAAACGGAACAAACTCATTTAGTGAAGCTTAAGTAATACCCAACTTCTTGCTGATGGAACTGTGGTCTTAAACACAAATCTTTGCTACCACAAAGATACCACAGCCTGCTGGGCAACAACAGTCAGCGGGAGGAGTGAGAATATGTGTGAGAAAGAACCCTCGGACACCAAGGTCAGGGAAGAAGGAGGAGGAGAAGGTGCTCCAGACGCCGGGGCAGAGACTGTCTCCTGCAGCCCGTGGTGAAGGCCATGGTGAGGCAGCTGTGCCCCTGCGGCCCATGAAGATCCACGGTGCAGCAGAGATGCGCCTGCAGCCGGTGCAGGGCCCCACGCCAGAGCAGGTGGATGCACCCAAAGCACGATGTGACCCCATGAGAAGCCCGCGCTGGAGGAGGTTCCTGGCAGGCCCTATAGACCCAGGAGTCTATAGGAGTCTAATCTCGCAGAAGCCGGCGCTGGGGAAAGCGGAGCTGCCCCCGGGCCCCGGCCGGGCCGGGCCGGGCCGAGCGGAGGCACCGCGTCGCTGGGCCTGATGGCGGCCCCGCCCCGCGCAGCAGCAGCAGCGCCCCGGTGGCGGCCGCGGCGGACTCCATTTCCCGTGGCGCAGCGCGGGCGGGCAGCCGCAGGCGCAGGCGCCCAC
>VWZT01005504.1:325045-372048 GCA_013397055.1 Pachycephala philippinensis
CAAGGTGCCGTGTCTGTTCGTCACCGCGGTGAAGGATGAGCCCTCGGCCAAGCGGGAGCGACAGGTGGCCGGGGCGGCACCGGGACGGGCGGATGGGGGGCAGGCAGGTGGGGCTGGGCCCGTGCCCGAGCCCAGGGAAAACCGCTGGGCCGCGGGTTGCAGCAGCACGGACCGTGTTAGAGCCCTCGGCCACAGCCGAGTGCCGAAAAGTTTGGCTGTAGATTTAAGGGGAACTCACGGGAGAGGTTTGTATACGATTCTCGCCCTGAAATGCAGGGAAGAAGGGCCGTCTGAGTGCCGTGTCAGCTCAGCCCCTCGCGTTTCCTGGCAAGTGCATATAGGTGTTCACCCTGATGCTGTGTTTGCTTTTTCTAAGTGAAGGCCACTCCAGCATGACCGCACGGGAAGCCTGTGTAAAACCATCCTGCCGTTCCCACCTGTGAGCCTCGTACGAAGAAAAATGAACTTGTATCCCTTTTGGGTTTGGTTTTTGTTTTTTTCGTTGTGGTTGTTTTCTTTTTGGAATATCAGGCTTATGACAGAAGAATTAATTTGAGGCTGTGAGATGTAGACAGATTGGGGCGGCACTCACCTGCCTAGCTGCAGACCTCCAGCTTGTGTTCCCTGATTTTAGTAGCAGCTGCGTAGTGAACTTGAATTCAGCTCTGGGTGATGTTCCCCCATTGGTGATTGGCTTCTGGATGAAAGAGCTGTAATGGTTGCCAAAACAACAGTAACATAATTGTTCAACTCAGAGTTAAACTATCTCAGTAATGGTCATTTAAGAGTACATCCCTACACTCGTGATTCTTCACACAGAAAAACTTAACAGGGTATTAGATCTGGAATTGGCACATGCTGTTTTTGTTTGGTTGATTTTGGTTTGGGGTTTTTTTTTGTATTTTTTGTGTTGTTGCTATGCTTTGCTTTTTGTTTTTTAAACTTCAGGCAAGGATAAAACATGTTAATGACTGGTAGGGAAGAAGGGGGGTCGTAGTGGTGGTAAAAACCATGGGAATGTTTTCTCACTACCCTGAAATTTTTCTTTTTCGCGTAATCTTCATATATGCTGTTTGTTATGGTTACAGATCTTATAACTGTAATATGAAACAGTCATGTAATGTAACACAGTCATGTAATGTTCTCATTTTGTGAATTCCACATTCTGTTTCAAGACTTCTGCAAGCCAAGGACTTGGTTTGTGTTTTGCTAGCAGAAAGAGACAGGCCAGATTAAAAGACAGAGTTGACTGGGGAGAGAAGAGGGAGGTATGATGATTATAGAAAAAAAGATTTGAAACCAAACATAGCTGATGGCGTGTTTGCAGTGAAACTGTTGGAGAAGCTGTATAGAAGTCCTGGAAATTAGTACTAATTGGCTGTTTGTTTAAGATCCACAGATCATGTATTTCTTTCCTCTTTTGAAGCACCAAAGTGTTTAGCTGACATCACTAAGTGTTTAATACCAGGATGTTTTGCCACCTTGCAAAAGCACACCTGGTCTGTGTACTGTGCTAACGTGGCGCTATTGACTTTCAGCTCCAAGCTGAAAGCTGGGGAGAGGTAGTCACGAGGAATTTCTATTGCCACCGTAATGCAGGAAAGCAGATCTCAAAATACTGCAGTGTTGGACTGGTACCCTTGTAGTTTATATGCCCTGGTTAAAGTGGAAAGCAAAGTCATCTCTAAATAATAATCAAGAATGGAAAAGAAGGAGAGAACTTACAAACAGATTGCCCTGGTTCTTCTGTCTTAGAGCACTTTGCAAACTACCAAGTTTTGGAGAAACAAGGGTGTATTGCAGTAGTATTAGAAATCAGCTCTATAATGTGTAATACTTAAAAAGTTGGATTTATAGAGGCCAACTGTAAGGAAGAAGAATCTTTATGAGAGCAAGGCAATAACACAGCCACTTGTCTTCCTTTCAGCCATTTAAAGTTTTGGCAACTGACACTCTAACTGGAAAGGCATTAGAGGCAGATGTACACAGTGCAGTTCCTACTGAAAAGGTGGATGGAATTTGCTGTTATGTAGCTACGTATAAAGGTAATATCCATTTGCAGATTTCTCACATTGACTAGAAGTCTTGTTTTACGTAGTTTTCACTTTTATTGTATGATTTATTTACATCTGCTGTGAATTCAAGTGTCATTAGGCATCTTCACTACAAAGTAATAGTTACCATAGACTTAGAAGGTGTTTCTAAAGTTGTTCTAGAATTTACTCTCTAAAATACATGAAGTGTGATTTAAGTGAATATGAACATCTGGGAACTACTTCAGTTTTTAAACTTCCTATTAGAAAGTCTTCCTTGCAAATTGGGTCATGTATAATAGAGTGTCTAATTTCCTTGGGGAAGATTAATAGAACTACAGAGGTTGGGAGGAAATGAGAAGACTATGGTTCATTGACTCACTGGGGTTCATGCCTTCATGTGAAATTGTAAGGAAACTCTGTATTACACAAGGCAAGACTGTATATAGAATCTAAAATAGATTTGGAAATTCATATAGTGTAATTTGAATTTAAATAGTGGGTGGCTTTGCTTATAAAATTTCTCTAGTGGCAAATGAGAATGCCTATCTTGCCTGTTATGTAGTTGATTTCAGTACTCTGCAGGGTATGGTTACCTCAGTAAAATGCTGGTTTTGTCTCTGGAAACTTGTAGGACAACCCTACCTGTGGGCCAGGTTGGATAGAAAACCCACCAAACAAGGTGAAAAAAGGTTTAAACGATTCTTGTATTCACTGGATGATTGCAAAGGTTAGTGAAGATTTCTTTCCTTCTTTTTGACAATGTAAATTACCCAGTTGGAAAAATGACCAGGCTAACATGGGAAATATCAGTGATCCTGCTCTAGTTTTTTTAACATCACTCTTTACATTGAAGAGCTTTAAACTGGAATAGGTAGCTATTTTTTTAATCTTAAATTTTAATTTTAATCTTAAACCTTTAAACTTCTTAAAGGCTAAACGCTTCTTTAAACTATGCTAGTTGTAGATTACTTGAGTGCGACAGATGTTGGTGTTTGTACAAAGTAACTGGGACTACTGTCTGTAAAACAAGGTTTAGATGGTATTTTGATAATTGCATTGAAAGACAACAAAGCAAAGTTGCCAAAAACTGAATGTTGCATTTATATGTCTAGAATTTGTCTGGAATGTTGAAGAGGATTTCAAGCCTGTTCCAGATACCTGGATTCCAGCAAAGGACATAGAGTTCTCTAATGGCAATCCTATGCCTGATGAAAATGGACATATGCCAGGTACCTATGATGCAGCACAGGTAAAACTGGGGAAGTGTGTGTGTGAATTTCTGAAGTGAATCAGAATTAGTTCCAGAGTTAAAAATAGTAGGTAACATATTCAGAAAAAAAAATTGGAATGTCATTCATTCACTATCCAGAAAGGCTTTGTTCTTCTGACACATGGAAATAATTGCAGTTTTCTGTACAAACTTACAGGCCTTCAGCTGAAGGCGTAATTGTCACATTTGCATTCTTCTGAGATACAACAGTTTTTCTTTCTACTCTCTGTTTTTACTTAACTGTAGGGTTGTTCTAATGCACGTAACAGGTTCTAGTACGTATTTAATAATTTCAGGTATTTACTTTGGTAAAATGCAGTGTTTTCTCACAGGTTGGGTGCCCGTGGAGAAACACAGTAAGCAGTATTGCTGGCACTCATCTGTTGTAAATTATGAGGCTGGAATAGCGCTGGTATTGAAACAGCATGCTGAGTCGGGGCTTCTGGAAATCAGTCCTGTGCCATTATCAGAAATCTTAGAACAAACACTGGAGCTTATTGGGACTAATATCAATGCAAATCCATATGGTAAGTTTATATGGTCTGTTCTTAAAAAAAATACTTTTTAAATTTCGTGGTATTTTTGAGTTAAATCAATGCATTTGTATCGTGTAAGTTGTTTTAAAAAGTTTTCCAGTAGCAACCTTTTTAGAAAGGAGAGAAAGGGCTAGCTGAAGGAACTCTCACCCAAAAATACTCACCTTAGAAAGTTGAGTTTTCATGGGACTAGTTATGTCTATTAAACCTCAGTTACTATAAAAATGCGTTGCTTTAGTCTTTCAAAAAATATTTTGACTGGAAAAGCTATTTTAAATATTACTATTAAAATACTAATAAAATTTTTTAAGATTGTTTCTTGGTGCCTTCACTTTTTTTACTTGCTCTTTGGATGAAGTAGAAAATTTTATTCAACCGTTTTTCTGGAGCCCCTAAAGTTAGTCACAAGTTGCAATTTTTAAATTATGAAATAGGAATTTTTTTAAGGAAACGTAATTTAGGGTAAATTTTGGTTGTGATTCTTCCTTTAAAAGCCTTATAACAAAAAAACAATTAGGTATGAGCACAAGTGACTTCAAACTTCTGCACTTTGCTGTTAGGGTAACTTGCAAGGATGGATAGGAAAAATAGTCCTTCATGGTTCTAAGTGTTTTCTCAGTATGTACAAGAATTGCAACAAAAAGTTCTAACAGGTGTATTCTTAAGTGAAGATTTATGTTAATGTGAGAAAACAATGCAGTTGTTAACAGCCCATTTTTAAGTATTCATGAGAAAATATGCCAGATTTTCAGGAACTAAGGTGTTTGTGCCATTGATTGTGATCTGAAGCATGAAGGATTTAGCTGGTAGCTTTATAGTGACTGAGGAGGTGATCACAAGAAAAAAGCAGACAACTGTATAAATGTCTGTGTCATGTTTATTTTATACAGAGGAGGAGGAGATTTTAATAAATATAAATTAAATGGGAGGAGAGACAGCTGCATTTGGTACTTAAAAATATAATTAACTGTTCTGTTAAAGACAGGACAATCTTGTAGTATCTAATAGAAGTTTACAGAGTGCTTTTAAGATATCTGCAATAAAAAGAGTGAGGAAACACATTAACTAGGAGGAATGTATTTGTTTCCTTAAAACACAGGATTAGGAAGCAAGAAGAACCCTGTACATCTTCTGGTACCACATGGAGCATTTGAAATACAGAATCCACCTGCTTTGAAGCAAAATGACATACTGTCTTGGTTTGAAAGCTGCACTGAGGGTAAAGTTGAAGGAATTGTGTGGCACTGCCGTGATGGGTGTTTAATCAAGGTAATTATATGGATGGACATGTCGAAAGCACTATAATACATAAAGTGTGAAATACTGTATTTATTTTTTGTCTTTTTTCCAAATTCTTTAACAGTAAATGTTCTCCAACAAATGAGATGACAGTAGAATTAGTAAAGCCACTGAATCACTACAATGACAACATGTTGAACTTTTTAATTCCCAACATTCTAATAAAGTAATTGGGAACATGTTTTCTTACCTCTGTATAGGAAGCATTAGTTTTAAAACTTAATTCTTGTATTTAAAAATTAAGTTCTTGTTGACTAATAGAACAAGTATTATTAATAAGAATGTGATTTTTTAGCAAGTTTGTATTATTTCTGAAACTGTGGAGGACACCTTGGGTTCTGATCTGCCTTTTGTGCTTTGTTGTTGTTCATGTTACAGAGATAACTGAGTAACGGTTTTAAGTGCCCTCATGCAGAGGATCCTAGATCCCACAAACACTCACACACCTCCCAAGCTGGGAAGTGTTGTGCTACTCTATCAAAATGGCTGAACTGATCTTCTTTCCTTTTCTTTTAGCTCCATCGCCATCATCTTGGTTTACCTTGGCCACTTGCAGAGACATACCTGAATTCTCAGCCTGTTGTAATTTCTTTTGATAGAACTAAATATGAATGTGACTTTGAACCAAGGAGTTTGTTTCACCATTTTTCAAAGTTGGATGGACAAAGATTTGACAGACTCAAAGATATCAAGTTTGATGCTTGAAATGGTTGTTTTCTCTCAAGTTAATGTATGTTCTGCATTCCTCTTACCTGTCTCTACCACAGAACTCTTCATGAATACTCTTCTAGCTTAGGCAATAGCCCAGGTACTGCATCATTTTAATTTTATCCTAAATGACACTAATTTTAAGTAACAGAAATCTGCCAGCCAGAGCAGAGATCTAGCATCCAGTATGTTTATTTTCTGAAAAATGCTTAACTTTTGAACCCATTCCTGGAAACTGTTAGCATTAAGTGTGGGAAGTACGTTGTCTACTGGCTGGTCCTAAAAGCTTTACTAATGAATGCAATCAACTGGAAAAGTTACAGAGGTTGTGCTTCTACAAATGTAATTAGTATATGTACACTATTACATGTAGGTTTGAGATCTAGCATCAAATTTCTTAACAATAAAAGGATATATTTCAGGTGGGACCAGAATTAGTCCTAAAATTTGACAATTTTTTTACAGTTGTAACAGTTTCTTATGGGGGAAAACTTTCTGGTATCATTTAACTATTCATCTGCAGCATTATGCTATTATTTAAAAACCCAATTAACCTATATCCTACAGGTACTTGCACTTATTTTGGGACAAAAAGAGTAAATAATAGAAAATATGCTAGTTTTACTTTGGAGAGCCCAGTAAGTGGAGAGAGACATGACTTGGCTTACTTCTCATTTACAACTGCATCTCAATTAGGAAACTTTGTCAAGGGCATATTAAGTAAGATAAGGTATATAAATAATAAAGTGAGACTGAATGATCATTTGAGTTGGCTTTATTTCATCTCTGCTATAAAAGTATACATCCAGCTATATAAAATAAACAAAATGAAAAATGAATTATGTACAAAAATACCAGTGGTTTGGCTGAAACACTGTAACTTCATTTTCAGTTCTTTGTTCTTGGATTTTATAATATTGAGGTAAAAATAACCAGGCATGTAAGAACAGACATCCAGCACACTGACCCTGAGTTCAGGGTTAAACATTATGGTCGCACAAGACAACAAGAGTAAATTACATATTCTTACTGATCTGGGACTTAGCATACTTAGTATGCTGACAGTTTAAAAATTTTTTAACTTTTAATATAAGCCCAAGGTTTGAACTTCACCTGATGACCCAAATTAACTGTTCTGAATTAAAATATATTATTGCACAGGAGTTGGGAGAGGTAAAACTCGCTTTTATTTTGACTGTTTTATATAAATACTGACCATGAACTGTTGAATAATCCAATTCTGCACTGTTAGGTGTGTGCAAACTAACATAACTTTAAGAGACTTGTATAATTCCCACATAACCACAGATAGTTTTATTTTTTGTATCAATGATGAGGATACTGAACACAAGCCTAATCAACTGAAATGTTGCTTGGACTATCCTGAATGCCAGACTCTTCATAAAGCTGCTTCAATCTCTCTTCTAAGATAATATTTTTTTTTACTTCTTCATTGTAGTTATATTTTAGATCCTCAAGTTCTTCAAAAAAAGAAGGGTTATAGGTTTCTAGTTCTCTTCTCAGCTCTTTTGTCTCTTCCTATTGAAAAGAATGAAGGAGTACCACTTTTATCCAGAACTTTGTTAATACCACACAAGAGCTTTTTTTGCCTTGAGAAGGTTATATGATAAGAGAATAAGGATGTTGTCTAGAGGCAAAAAACTCTTACCCATAAATAGCACCTTCACAAAAAACAAAATAGGCATGTAAACAATGTTTAGAAATTGACTTTGTCATTAAATATTAATTTAGCTATTAAATGTCTCTTTCTAGCTAACCATAATTGTGCTTATTATCTTGCCTAGGTTGATCCTTGCAGCTCACCTGTAATTGATGTTTTTCGAGCTCTGAAGCTTCCAGCCGTGACTGGAGGTCAGCCATTTCTGAGATTAGCTTGTCAATTCTAGCCTTCTCTACAAGTTCATTATGTCCTGCAAAAATAAAGATTTTTTTCTGAAATTTAAAGTAGTGAAAAGCCATGGCACAAATAATCTTGTTTCAATAATTCTGCATTTCCTGAAAGCTGCAGCAGCTGAAGTGTGTAAATCCAGTTGGGATCACCAAACATTCAAGTCACCTGGGCTTTTCCTTAGTTCTTGTACAAATTAGGCAGTGGTGTCTAGTTCCTGTGGTTGAAAGCAGTGGCCAGTCTGTTAGCACACCTTTGAGAAATACAACATGTACACTTCCTCTGAATTAAATGCAGGAAGTTTGAAAATATCATAAGGATGTTGTCGCATGTATTCATAATTTCAATAGGGTTAGTTTGGGGTTTTTTCTTCCAGTCATATGGCAATGTGCTGCTCCATAGTGCTCTGCTTTTCCCATGGGACTGAGGCCTGCTAGGTCTTAAATCATTCACAGAGCTGGTAACTGGAAATAGACACTCATTCTCTAGCAGCCTGGAACCCAAAGCAAAAGGTGTAGGAAAGAGGATTTCAATGAATGACTGACATCTTAAAAACAGTCTTTTGAGGTTAATCAAGTTGGGGCAGATTTTTCCCACATACCTTATGAGGGAAAAATCATACAAAGTTAACAGCCTCTTGCTCAAAATAATTGATTAGGGAGATTTTTACTATAGATTCTCTACAAAAAGCTTGTCTATATACTCAAAAATCCAAGACCTTAATCTGCTCCAGTTTACACTACTTTGGCATTAATCTACTTCACATAATTCTGTAGATTTATTATTACTTTTCACACACATATTACATAAAAGTAGTTTTAGACCCTAAGTACAAGATCTTTATTTTATGTATTGAAAATTATTACCAGCTACAGGACCTTCATTTGTAGAGGTGTGTCTTTCATGCTTATAATCCCCCATCTGGTGCACTAATTCTGCTTTTTCTTTCTCTAACCGATCATTAGTTAATCTGGAATATAAAACAATTTTAGAATAATTTTTAAAAGTTACTAAAATATTTTAAAACATAAAATATTTACCTAAAAATTGCAGTGGCCATTTCTTGATCTTGTTACTTCATGTACGTTGGCTGAGGTATTTAGTTAGTTATTTAGAAGTACATTACCTTAAAAGCTGAAGCTCCTTGATGAGGTTTTGCTCTGTCCCTGCACCTTCAGGAAGATGTTTGAGATGCTCAATCTTAAAAGAAAAATTAAGAAAGTTTTATTCTTAAACACAGTATCCATGGCAATGCAGTTCAGGTAGAGTTCTCTTGGATAAAAGATTTTAAAAAGAATGAAAATAATACTAAGGATGTAACCAAATATTAGGCTATCAGGAAAAAAAAAGTATTCCTGTACAGTTTCCATGCACAAAGCCTTTCCAAAGTTAGTAAAGATCATTGCTACATATTTCATGAAGGGTGAAGAAAAAAGTAGAAGTTAGATTTACAAAGAAAGTTGGATGCATAGCTACATCAATGTAATGTATACATATGCTTAAGGAATTGATATGCCTAAATCATTTAAATGCTTTAAAAATATTACTGATGTGCTTATTTGCATACCTGTCTGTCCCAGTTCATTTAGAAAGATAGTATGAAAACCTTGTGACTTTGCAATGACAACCCAAATGAGGGTACACTGAGGTACACTTAACCTGCAGCTAAGTTAGAAGAGGTCCCTGACCAGAGAGGGAGGGAATTAAGATGCAGGAGTACAAGAGTGGTTTAAATATGTGATTATATACAGTTAATGAATGCAGTGACAGTTTATGAACTCGTGTGAGGCTATGGGCAATGATAGGTTTTTGTTCTGTTACTACCTAACATGGTAAGGATTTGGGTTTTTGTTTTTTTTTACACAATCAGGCTCTGTTTTTTGAAATGTAATTAACTTTGATCTCATCCCTTCATCAGTACTTGAACCATGAAAGAAAATGGAAAGTTTCTGTTGCTCCCAGAGTAGTATCACATAATGAAAGACTTCTGTCATTGTGTTACATTTGCCACTGGGATATACTTCATGTTAACAACACTGAAAAGGAAAAACTAACAAAAGAATTGTTTTACAGGAATCAATTCCAAGTTGTATTTATTGAACCCATCTACTTGCTTACAATGATTTCCCAGATTGAAAGTTTGTATTTGGTACCTTACACTGAGAAGGGCCAGTACAAGGTGTCTGGGGAAGAGAACCATCCACATATATAGGGGCATAGTTCTAGGACTGCACCTTTGTACTTAAAAGCCAAAATGTGATACATCTTTTCAAAGGCACCCGAGTTTAAAATCCATCAACTCTTCCACGTGTACAATAGTACTTGTAAGACTGCTGAAGACTGCATGTAAGAGGCCAGGCTGGAAACAGAAATGAGGATCCTGTTTAGGATGGCAAACTCAATACTCCCCTCAATACTTGCCAAAAAAACAAAGTGCAGGAAATAGGGAAGTCTCTGCAGCAGCCTCACTCTGCAGAGCAAGCTGGAAAGATTTTAAGACCTTTTGAAGCATCTATCTACAGGCTTTCATATGATCACTGAAACTATAATAAAAAAGCCCTACGGAAGAACACAGTAGAAGAATAATAGTTTCCCTCAGACTACAAGTCAAGAATATATATTGATAATATGTGGTAAACCTCATTAATTGGCTAAAATATTTAAATATAGCAACTATGACTGAAAAACCCTATAAAAGAAAGGATTAGAGAAAAAACGAAGTATTCTGCCACTAGAGACATTACAAAGACCTAAATTAAGCATTCTATTTTCAGAGTTATCTGGCTAAATTTTACTCACTTGTTCTTTAAGATCTTGTAAATTTTTATCAGCGTTGTGTTCACGTGCTATTGCTTCCTGAAGCAGCCGCTGAAGGTTAGCAATGCTTTGGGTTTTTTTAGCAATATCTGTTTCCATTTCCTTCAACTTAGTTTCCTGCATTCTGACAGTATTTTTATTTAGAGAAAAATAAGAGCAAAAGTTAATACTTTTGGAAAAATAGAGATTAAAATATCTTTAGGGGAATAAATGCTGTAAAATACACCCTAAAATATGTTTGGGGCATTAGCCTTGAAATAATCTCTGGCCTTATAAATACAGTTTGCTGAAAGAAGCATAAAGAAGCATTAACATCTTTAATCTTAGAATAAAGGCTTTTCTAGATGTTACACTTCTGTGGGGGGGTTTTTTGTGTTTACACTTTATTAAAGGGGGACAGAAATCTTTTTATGCTATTGCACATAAACCCCAAACACCTGCTGCTGTAAGGATGCATGTTACTGATGCAGTATGTACACTAGTTGGATCTGACCTCAGTGTTATACCTTTGAAAGTATTTTTCTAACGATTTAACAATTTGTGGAAAATAATGTACTGAGAAAAGGGCTAATACAGATGCAGAAGATGAAGACTCCAAGGTCAAAACTATCCTGCAATAAATTGTTTACCCTGGAGGAACAGTAGCCTGAGGAAGATTCCATTTTGCTTTGAGCTCTACAAGGCTACAAAAAAGTTTGTGTAGATTCTGAAATGTTGGAAGGTACCTCTAGAGATCATGTAGCCCAGTCTCCAATCTGAATCCATTTGGATTTTCAGATAGCAATACAATGTCCAGCGCCTTGCTACCTGCCAAAGAGTCTTTTGAAGGGTCACTGGGATGACACCCCTTTGTCTGCCCTATGAAACACTTTCTGTTACCGTGTACATGCTGTGGTAGATGTGCTGCTGAGGTGGATTGCATGTTAAAGTTCCCCAAGCAGCTCCTCTGGGTTAGTAAGGTGTTTATGTTATTACTTAAAATTCATGTTAAAGTAAATGCAAATAGAAGGCTTTATTCACACGAGTTGAAATAAGCAAGGACAATTAAACATGACCTTGTATTTTGTATCTATACACAACTACATATATATCTCTGTCAACTAAATAGAACCAAGCAGAAATGTTTTTCAAAAGAAGTGAACTGAAAGAATAAATATATGAAAACAGCTGAGCCAATACACCAGCTGTTAAGGGCCTACTATGTTTGCCACATGCTCCTATCCTCTTTCTCCTGTGGCCATCAGCCACTTTTGTCCTGTCCTGCAGTCAGTTTTGCCCTCCTTCCTTAGACAAATTATGGTTGTCATCTTGCCTTGCATAGAGATGTTTTACCTCACTGGATAGTTCAGGGGAAGGTTAAAATACCCAAATGGCTTTTTGAAGTCTCTGTGAAGTGAAATGGCTCAGCAATATGTCAGAGTAGCACTAGACCCCACGAGGGGATCCTGTGGGAGTGCCAGACTGGGAAGGGAGTAAAATCTTGGCCATCAACACTGATCTGACCTAAGATGAAATCAGACAAGTCTCTCTTCTGTCCAGTGGATTTTGTGCCCTAATAAATTTACTGTCACAGGCTGATTTTGTAGGTACCTTCCATCTCTGTTTATCACTATTAAAGACTACTTTTGCAATTCATTATCTTATTTCACCCTGAAGCCATCCAGGAGTCCCGGACTAAGTATTTCTTAGCAAAAATTTGTTCTCTCCCATCCTTAAGCAGGACACAGGTTGTTTATTTCTCATAATAGCGTAAGCATTGTTTCATTTTTCTGTCCTTCTATTACATTCTCAATTCCTACCTTGTTACAATGGATTTCCAGCTTCTGCTGTCAGCTCCATCAAGTTGGCTCTCAGCCAAATTTAGCTTCTTAATGGTTTCCTCCAGCTGTACATTTAACTTCTCATTTAATATCTCCAAGTTATTCTTCTCTATTCGTAGCTTCTCTCCACTGTCAGCTTCCTGTTGTTCAATAAAAGCAAAGCTTTATGGAATACTTAACCTCACATGAAGCACAGTATAATCTCAAATGATGGTGAGATAGGGTCAGTACCGATCTAGAGGAACACCGCATCCAAGATTACTAGCACTACAACTTCCAAATTCAATCTTGGGCTAGTCCTTGGTATCTCCTCTCCACATACAGTGAAAAAAAAATCTGTCATAGCAATATTAGTGCTGTATTAACCACTAAAAAAACTAAAAACCATATACTTACATAACCCGTACCTAATGGAAATAAAGGGATGCATTACAATGATCATACCTTCTTTAGTTCTTTACGCAGTCTCTCATTTTCAGTAATGAGTTTTTCCATTCCTTTGGTTTTAGATTCGTAACGCACACTCAGCTGGCCCTCCAGATCAAGTTTCATTTTTTCCATTTCAGACTAAATATCAAATAGTTTGTTAAAACACATTGACATTGCTTCATAGAAGATTTCAGATTTCCATTTTTAAAGCACAGCATAGTTACAGCTACTTAGCACAGTGAACATTTCATCACATAGTTAAATATATCCTTAAGGTACAAAGTACCTTAAATCATGCACTATGTTATGCTAAACTGAAGCTTTGCCTTTCTGTTCTATAGCATATCTGGCATTTTCAAAACAGTTTTGTGCCAATCAGTATCAACAGGCTTGCTACTCCATTTTGTTACTAACTTGCATATAAACTGTTATCTAAATATAGTTACTGGAGATAAATCTGTACCTTTAGCCTCTCATTTTCCTGCTCAAGACCAAGTAATTTCTCATTAGAAACCACGGCTGGAGCTTTTTTCAGTTCTTCATTTTCTCTTTGGACTCTCTCTACAACCTTTTTCATCAAGCCAATTGTTTTTTCCAATTCTGGGACTGTCTTTCCACTTCTACCAGCCTACAGAGAGGGGGGAAGGAAAAAACTAAAAGTAAGTAAATAGTTCATTTTAACATTGAGATACTCCAAATATTACTTTATAGTGTATTTTCCCATTGCAATTCATATTTATAAAAAAAAGGATGCTTTATTTTGATATGACTTGAACCCTAGAATTTCCTGCATAGTTACCTCTCCAAAACATCTAATGATTATTAACCCCTCAAGTCAACAAATCAACTCCTTCATTTTCTATGTTACCCAAATAGTTAAGTCTCAAAATCTGCTGTACTTCATGAACTAAATTGAAACATTAGGAAAACAAATCAAAGAACTATTTAATTTATTTAGCTTTTCTTGTAGAAAAGTTCCCCAGTCCAACAGACCATGCAATTGCTTAAATGCTAATACTGTTGGGGGCGTGGGGGAAAAATGGCTGGGAGCTTGAGGGGAAGAGGGCCCTTTTTTAGCAACCCTTCTTCTGCTGAATCAAAGTGACAGAAGAACTGTATTTTAAAGCATAAATAGATCTCCCTTTCCAAAGGCATATATTCTTCCCACAGAATAATAATATGTGGGGGGAAATATTGTAATTTCTCTGTTTTTCTTCTTTCACTACATTAATTAACGGGTTAGAAAATCTGTTTGAGAGTCTTCAAATCCATTTATTTTCTTATCAGGTTTGTAGCAATTTCCTCAGCAATCATAACTTAAAGATGCTGCTGATTCTACTTCTGGGGCCATAAGGTACCTCCTTTTCTTTCTACAGAAGTAAGGAGCTAAGTAAGTGGAAAATGGGGAGGATTTTACTCCCTTGGAGTTCTACATAAATATATAAAGCAACCAAATTTCAGAAGTAAAACTACTTATTTTTCTTCTCTAAAATAATTGGAGAGATTAGGAAGTTTGTGTTGGTACACAGCAGAGTTAAAGAAAACCCTGTCACATCTTGCTGCCTGTGAATGGAGAAAGATGCAGAATTTGCTGTCTCAGAACCTTTGCATGAAACAGTTTTATAAACTGAATTTTCTTGTTCAAGAATACCACTGCATAAGAGAGACAGATACACAAGCAGTCCACACAAGGCATGAGTAAAAGAATGAAAAATATATGATCTTTTCCAGGTACCCAGAAGCAGAACTCATTCTCCTTGTATACTGAGCTACAAAGACACTTAGGAGCTTTTACTAATTCAGCTTGCTTTAGAAGATCACACAAGGAGTTTGATAAGTGAGCAGCAAGAGACATACTGGGCACTGCTGAGTACTTTTTTCCCTTTAACTTCTGAAATATTGTTCTATTACAGTAGTTGACAGTAGCTAGAGTTAAATTTAGCTGTGTCACCTTGCATAGTACAACAAACAAAAACCTTCAGTAACACTAAATTACCCTTTCTACATCTGCATCAAATCATTTACATAGATACATGAATATAATTTTCATGATTATGGCTGTAACTGCTATTTATTGTACAAATATGCTTCTGAAGGTAACTAATCCAAATGACAAAACAAGGCCATGATAGTGCAAATATTTAGTAGCGTAGCTCTAGTCCTTCTAATGGTCCTGTTGGCTTAATGTCATTAATTTATTATAGCATTTTGTCAATAAAATAAACAAGAACAATTCATGTTTGCTTTTGGCTGATTCCAAATGATTTAGCTTCAATAATACTTTGCTCTTTTTTGTATTTTGTTTTCATTTAATTATGATGGAAAGTGCTGTTAGAATACTCACCCCTCTAAAGCTGCCCAGCTTTCGTTCAGCTTCTGCTTTCTCTTTTTTGAGAAGTTCACACATTTCTTTTAAGTCATCTACTTGGTCCTACAAGTAAAAAAAACAGTAATAAGCAAATTAGATCTCAAATAGAGGTGCAAAACTGGTGAAAAAAATTACAGTGGTTTTACTTTGAAAAATTTAGGATAAAGCAATTTCCCATCTCAAGCTATTCAACCTTTTCATCTAATATAAAAACAGGGAAGATTTACAGTATATACAGAAAAAATATCCATTTATTTTTAAGCAATTCCCTGACCTGTGTGAGGGTAAAGGGGACTAAAGTAAGATGTTACCTTTAGTCTTGGCAAATCTTTATTGGCCTGCTCTAGCTGGAATCTTAGCTCAATGTTTTCAGATGACAATCTTAAATTTTCCTTTAAAACGTCTTGTTCTCTTCGATACTGATCACTTGATCCTATTCCTGATGTCTTGAGAAAAGAGGGGAAAAAATTATTATTAAGTGGTAATGTACTAATTCAATACAACTATCAGTTGTAGCTGATTAAGTGCAACAGAGAACTAGTATTTTTCACAGAAATGGAACAAAACAGTATTATTACCAGTTTTGATCTAATCTGCGCCTTCTTTTACATTACTTTAACTTGCTTAACCTTTAAGGGAAGTTTAAAAATAAGTATAAACCAGTAAAAATTTCATCAAACCAAAATTAACTCTCAAACTATTCTGTAGAAATAAATCTCAAAGACTAAAAGATAAAAAGCTACTGAATGTAGTAAGCTGAGACACTGTACCTGGGAACAACATCTAATTTTAAGGACATACTCTGATAGTTTTTTAAGTAGTACACACGTCATAAGAAATTTCATATATGTCAAATGGATCAGAGAGCAAGTCAGGAAGAGCATTATGTAATTCTCATTTAATCTGTTAGTCTTAAGTCTTTTTCCATGGAGGCTAGTAATTTCTACTACACAAGAGTGCTTTGCATACTTTACAGTGCCAATTCAAATCATAGCGATATGGTAAATTATTATGCCTGACTAGTAAAGAGTAAAACCTTTTAATAATATAATAATCAGTGTTTTTTACTTATGTAATTTGGCAATTAACTGTATGATTCATTACTTCCTCACTAATTAGAAGAATCAAGTATTTGCTTCATTAAAGCATATTTTTTTTTCTTAGTGTAAATAATAACATATCATAAGTCTCTTGAAGAATGAAGGACATCAGTTAGCTCCGTGTATCTTTGGGGTTATTTGTAAACTCTCTGGATCAAAATTTTACAATTGACAGTAGCTTACTTGTGAGCTGACATGCATGCCTATCATGAAAGTACAAGGTTTGCTTTATGGACCACTTGGCAAGTACTTCAATATCCCTGCAGACCATGGATAAGAAAGCAGTGCTTTATCAAAATCAAACTATTCTATTTCTACATCATTTGTACTGAAGAAATGCTAGAGGGCCACTACAGTATCAAACCTCGAGCATTTCACAAAATTCTGGGGTAGTTTCAACCCCTTCTGTACAGCTTCGGCCATTTTCCTGTTTATTCTCTGCAGTGTGTGGATTCATTTCACTATTCATATTCATTTTGTCTGCTTCACAGTCATTAGCTTGATTAGGAGGTTCCCCTGCATCAGACTGATTGCAGCTCATTCTGTCAGTATCAGGCTCTTCTACACATTCTTCTTCATCCACATTTGATTGCTTGAAGATTTCTTGCTTCCTCTCTTTTTCTTCACATTTCTCATTAACTTTTCCATTTTCAGGATGGATTATATTTTCTTCTTTTTCACCACAGTTCTCTTTACCTTCCCTAGAAATATCTGTGTCCTTGCATTTCTCACTGTCTTCATGGTGCTGTTCAGGAGACACTTCCCTGCTTGCATCTGCAGCAGCCTCCTGGCCTTCATTATGCATGATGGATGTTTGCATGTCTGTGTCCTCATCTACTTCATTGCCATCAGTAACACTATTATTAGTCTGATGTTTGATTTCATCCCTATTTGAAATAGATTTCTTGTGAAGGAAATTCAGATACTTTTGTTTACTGACAGTGATAGGAACAGACTTGGTCAGTTCAGTTTGGTCACATGTACTCTGATTCAAGTTGAAGATAGAGTGAAGCATGAAAGAAAAGCAGAACACAGTAAAAGAAAACAGGAAATAAAGGAAAATAGAATGTACTGTAAAGTCTATTCTTGAAAGATTAAGAAAACTTAATAATGCAAAATTTGCAATATAATCAACCGTGTAAAAATCAAAGCACAACAAAAACACCTAATGTAACTGAAATGCAGCTCAGTATTTCCCCAAACTCTGTGCATCTTAAATTTTTATTCAATACATAATATAAAAGTAGTCTCTCAGTTGCAGACTCATATATTTAAAAATTTTTTTTCTTTATTTCTGCACATATGCTAGGATGCTGAATATTCCAGCTTCTACCTGTAGGATACAGCAACTTTAAGTTTTGAGGATTTGGGGGTTTTTTGTGTTTGTTTTGTTGGGTTTTCTTAAAACCACTAGAAGCTGAGTATTTCATATCCTGCTGTAGAATACTGTCATTTCAATAAAACCAGCTGAGTGACATAGAAAACAAATACTTTTTGTAAGTAGTATTCTACATAATATGGTTAAATTATTAACTTACCAATGGTCTCAAAAATGTCTCTCTTGAACTTTGTTTCTGTAATGCATGAAGCTTTTCCTGGAGGTATTGATTTTTGAGATGTAAATCTTCTATGACAGAGTCTCGTGGGATTGCTTGCAGTGTTCTACATCAAAAAATTAATCAAGCCAAAACAAACAAATGGCTATTAATGCAGAAAAACATCCCTTAAGGTAAAAGCACCATGAACTTCTGGATTTCTAGACTGGATTTTCCAGTGTTTCTAAGCTAGTTATTCTAAATCAACATTGGCCATATTTTAACTAATCCCCATGAATGGAAGATGTTTACTTTGTCAAAAGGATCTGCTCTTTTCAGATGTGTACAGTTTCTATTATTCAGGTACATTATCCACTGTGACAGCGGATACACTGGTTAAGAATACACTTCCTAACTGCACTTAGCAGCTCCAGTAACTTCCACCAACTCTAAACTGTAGTTAAAATTTTCCACAATAGGAGCCGTATGTTTTTCATATTTACCTTTTTAGAATAATGAACCAATGCTGCATATTCTCTGAACATGCACAACTGCTCCCTAATAGTTTTAAGCTTGCTTATCACAGACTCAAAGAAATGTTAAAATTCCTGTTTCTTTTTTCCTTCTTGAATTATAGCTCACCTATTAGAGACTCATTCCACAGATTTTTTACTAATTTAGATTTTTCACTTTTTAGAGATTGATTTAAAAAGTCTCTCACCTCATGTGTGCAACTTCATTTTCTAACTCTAGATTCCATTTTCTTAGTTCTTCCACTTCTTTTTCAGTTTCTGTGGCTCTTACTCCAACAACACGGTCAACAGTGACACCAGTAGTTTTCAGTTTCTTCTGTAGAGCAATTTTCTCTTTTTCAGTCCTGCAACATTCAGTAAATTTACATTTTAAAGCTTACTTGCTAATTTGCTTTCTTGAGGAGAAAATATTCTGTCTTAAAGAATCCACATTTGGATTTTATTTGCTCACTGAACCACACCCCCTTTTCTGCTTAATAAGGTTACTGGATAGACAGTAAAACCTTACCAAAATCCCAACTCAAAAAAGCAATGGACAGTAAGTCAGTATCATGCACGTCATAAACCACTGTTGGTGTTGCCTGTGTTCTATGTGAAATTCAGGCAAGGCTTGCTAAGAATAAATGCTGTTTTGAAGCAGTTTCAAATCACAACAACAGCTACAATCACCACCACATCTTTTACCAGTAAAATCCTGCCATTCAGGATTCAACTTCAACTGAAGTAAACATAATATCTGCAGAGGGTATGGACATATGATTGTTTGTTGAAAAGGCTTCCAACTCGTAATCCTAGAACTGTCATTACTGCAGTAACATTAGAAGCATCTAGTCCTAGCAACCTGATTAAATAACAACACTGTGAGATACAGCCTGTCTTCATAAAGCTGTTATTTGTTTTATATGAATAACAGAATGCTAAACCAGGAAGCATAAAAAAGGACTTAATTTTATTTTGAAACACTTTCTTCTAATAAAGTTTGTTGGCTTCTACAAGGGAAAGGATACTAGAGGAGTTAGTAGAGTAGCCTGCTGCTTGAAAATCAACTAATCCTTTTAGTCTCAACAGCAATGTCAAATTCTCGCCATCAATCTTATAAACATAACAAACTGCAATAATTACTATATATCAAACATATCTGTATTTCCCTTATGACATGATCTTGTAGCTGAATCAATTAAAACCAACTCACTTTGTATAAATTTCCTTCAAAGTATTTAACTGTTTGGATAAAGCATCTGCTTCTTTTTCCTTTTCCCTTAGTTTGTTCTGCAATCCTTCCGTTCTGATTTGCCATTTTTTACTTTCATCCCATCTAATTATTTCCTCCTTGGAAGTCTGTGAAAAACATAAACAGATTATGTACTTCCTTTTGATTTCTTCTCTTAAAGCAAAACAAGCAAACACTAAGAAGAAACTGCGAATTATATATTGTTCATTTATCAATTCAAACCAGGAAGCCATAGCAGGCACATATTTGCCATAGCCTAGTAGCAGGTTCAGCTGGATACACTGCTGTGACTGGTGTATAAAGCTAGGGCAGTTTAATGCTCCTACCAAATTCTTCCTTAGCTTTTAATATTCATTTTACAAAAAAAGGAGTAAAGCATTTTATGTAATTAGAGGTGCTACTGCAATGTGTCCTTTTACTTATGTAATCAATTTCACTGCTACCTAAAAAGTCTTAGTTTTCTAAGATTTTGTGGGATTAAAGATCCATTAGAAAAAGGCAGGAAAACATTAAGATACAGTACTAAGTAACAAGAGCAGTAACAAAGAGCATGAGAAACATGAGAAGTTGCAGCCAAGAAACTGCTTTTTTTCTGATCAAGTTTGGCTGGTAGGTTTTAGAAGAAGTACGGAGAGGTGAACAGCCGTGGCCTCAGCTGATGAGGTCTTTCAAAGCCATGATATAAATATCACATACCTTGTCTTCTCTTAGACCTTTTTTTTCTGTTTCTTCACTCTTTTTCTCAAGTTCACTTTCCAACTTCTTAACTTTTTTCTGAAGTACATCTATCAGATTTTGTTCATCAGCTTTGCTCTGCAAAATTACAAATTTTTACAACTTCAACTTTAGTGACAACTAAGGTTTTTTCTCCAGTCAAAAAATAAGTATTTTAATTCCAAATTGGTAAACTTAGTTTAGAACCTAAATGATCTTTTAAAAATTTTCTTTAAATTAAGACAAAAAAACATTTTTCCAAGAAGCTATGAAAGTGGTTATTCAACTCCTCAGTCTCTTTCAAACATATTTTAAGAAGTACGTAATTTTTTTTTTTTCCTGAGGCAAGGAAAAAGCTAATAGCTTACATGTAACCCAGACGATGAAGAAAAAATAAATTTTTTAATCAAATGTAAGATACTTAAATCTTTCACTCCCCAAATGAGCTCATCTATACAGAAACTTGACCAAGATCAAACATAGTTTGAAAAGCCACTTCTACCTGAATGCTACTGCTTAGCCTCCTAATCCGATTCTTCAGTTCTTCATTTTCTTTTTCCATTTCATTTTTTTCCCTCGATATTTTAGCAAATGCTTTTTCTTTCTTCTGAAGCTCTTGGTTTAACTCATCCCTTTCATCACACAAAGAAGTTTCCTTGTTTTTACTTATTTTAAGGTTTTCTGTAAGTTTCGTGATCTGGTTATTCAATTCCTCTATCTGTGTCTAGAAGAAAACAAAAAAGCCAGCAAAGGCCCCAAATCAGGTTGATCAACAATACAACAAGGCAATACAATGATATTATCTAGTACTCACCGTAAGCCCCTTTGTTTGTCTGTCAACAATCTCCTGGACATTCATATGTGCCTCTTTTTGTGATGCAGCAGAAATAATTTGCTGTTCAGCATTGGCAGTCATTTCTGCTCGGAGTTCTAGAAGTGCTTTACTCAAAGCCTGAAAATAATTAATTGGAATTTTTTTATAAGTGAAGACGCTGCTACAAAACAAGCAAAGGCAATCAATCATATTTTACTTTGGCATGTTATGCAGTTATATTGTACCTCCTGCTAAGCTATACAAAGAATTCTTAAGCATTAAGAAACATTTAAGTGACATAGAGATTAATTTTTGTTGACTAACTTTGTGCTGGTTCTCTTTTATGGCTAACTGGCTCTTCAGCTGTTCCACCAGGTTTTTCAGTGTTGCTGTGGGTGCTCTATTATTTGCTTCTTTTTGGACCTCTAGTTCAGCTTTTACATTTGCTAATTCCTTCTCCTTCTGAGATAACATGTTCCTCAATTCATTTGCTTCTTCTTTTATTTGTGCCACATCAATTGTGTGCTTTTCTTGAAGCCTAATAAAAAATAAGCATTAATAGGGTACAGTGTAATAATTAAGTTAGCACACTCCAGAAAAATCACAAAGGACACAATGGTTTATTTTTTATTATTATTAAAGAAAATGGAACTTAGATTTGGAAACAGCAAAGAAAGACTGCCTCAACAAAGGCAGCCTCCATTTAATAAGAGAATTACTCATGAAGGTCAGCAAAATGAGATTAGAGCATTGTTCACTTTCATTCCTGGTCCTTTCAGGTAAAGAAAGCATCATATTTTTTCCTTTTAAACATGGGTTAAACTTTCATGAGTTTAAACTTGTTCAGCAGCAAATCCAAATGGATGTATCGTGGGGAGAAAAATGACAAAACACAAGCCAGCAAGTAATACAGTAACTTAAAAACAACTTTCTTTTTCACTAAACGGCACAAAGCTAACAACTAAACAGCATTTTTCCAAGCCACAGTTTTTCAGTATTAGCCCCAGTGAAGGGCTACAGACTAAAAATAACTTAAAACTGCCGACTATACAAATGCTTTTGAGATTTGTTTTTCAGCTAAATCTTAAATTCAGCAAAAACATGTTCATGATAGATCAGTCCTGCAGCAACAACACATAATTGACTTGAACCACTCCAATTGTGACTTATGTTAATAGTCTAAAAACTTACTGAGCTCTGATAATCTCAAACTCATTGATTTTCGTTAGAGTAATTTGTTTTTGTTTCTCCAAATCAGATGATGTTTTCTTTAATTTTCCAACAAGTGAAGCAAGAGAATTATCCTGTTCTGCTACAGTTTGCTCTAAGTGGTGAAAATATTTGCTGTGGGACAGGGATATAGAAGTCTTTTTCCCTAATTCCTGTAAAACAGAACAAATGCATGTGAGAAACATTTTAAGCTTTAAGCAAAAGATAAGCATTACTTATGCATTTTTAATTCAATCCTAAATATCATCAAGCATTAATAGCTACCATTTATTTACTGAGTCACACTGGTTTAAAAAGAGCTTTGTACATCTAATAATCAACAGAATACAGCTGAGTACAGGTTTCACCTTATCATAAAGTGCAGAAAGAAATTTTGTATTGAAATGGGTTAGCTTAATATAACCATACACTAAATGAGAAGAATAGAAAGCAATATATAACTCTCATAAATTAGGATGATATGCAAAATGCCCATATATACTGAGGTGGTAACTCTGGTTTTTTACACTTGACTTCTAATCCTGCTCATGTGAATTCTCTCAAGAACAATACAACAACTGTATATCAATCATCCATTTATTTTTCCTGTCACCAGTTATTACTCACTTTTGACTGCAAAACTGTTCTTTTCAGCAACAAAGTAAAAAATACAGGAATAACTTCACTAATTCTACAAATACATATGACTCACCAAAGCAGCCTCTTTGAATTTATTAAGGGAATTGTCAGTGTACAAATCTAACTTCTGGTGTAGAACTCTTATGTCTTCCTCATGCTTCTTTGCTATTTCCTCTTGTTCCTGTTAGTTCAAAATAAAACTAGTGATGCACACTATCACAGAAAGTCGTGACACTACAGTGCCTTCAAGTTGTTTGTTCACTCATTGCTCAATATTACTCCCCAGATTTTCCTCTAATTCTGGAAGTTTTTGAAATTCTTTTCTTCTGGCTATAATCAATGATTTTTTTTTTTTTTTTTAACACTTTTGGGAAAAACCATCAACTCCTGTAGTTTTAAGCTATGTAGCAAGCAGTATGGTGTAACAGCACAGAAGCTGGAGAACGAAACAGTTGGTGTTGGTCCTCAGCAACAGTGACTATGACTATGGACAGGGATATCCATATTTGGTACAGTTCAAGTTTATTTACTCTGGACTATAGTGTGATCCCATGCATGGAATGTTAGCACACAGAGCACAACAGGCTCATTTTAAGACTGTATCATCTGTTTTCCTCCCAAACAAAACCCCTTGGTTTCTCCCAAAAGAAACAGCTACATGCGTTAACCAAAGCACACTAAGTGAAGATGATAGAAAGTCTGCTTTGGAACTGTGCTTCTGATCCAAACACACTAAAACTGATGTATGTTTGGTCTTGAAATATCTCTTTGACAAAAGGTTTATGTTTTAAATTACACTTTATGGATATAAAGAAAAAAGAATATAAATTATGCTTATAAAATATGAAGTATGCTTAGATACACTGTTTATGCTTTAAATAATGCCTTAGTTTAAAATATGCTTTAAGAAGAATGTTATCCATAAATGTATGTCTTTCTTGTACCTTCACTACCAGATGCAATCCAGAGATCTCTGTCACAAATACTGAGAAATCCCAAAGAAATACACAAAGTATACTGAGACCATTCAGCAGAATTTTAATTTTCTTCTTGTCACACTACTTGTCTTCTCTTAGACCTTTTTTTTCTGTTTCTTCACTCTTTTTCTCAAGTTCACTTTCCAACTAGACAGACATTACATACATAACCTCTTGACTAAGCAAACCTCCTATTCTAAAAAGCTAAAAAATTCTACATAAACTTTCCACATATGAAATAAGTAATCGTCTCTGTTCTGTTATGTGTGAGTTCAGAAACCTTTTTTTTTCAGATTTCACTAGCAATGAGAAAACAGAGAATCAATGAAAACAACTTGAAAATGGAAGAAATTTCAAAGAGTTTAAGTACCTCTCTTGCTTTAGCAAGCATATGTTGGTATCTTTTTAACACTTCTTCCTTTTGATTTAGTCTTGCTTGCATATTTGCAATGGTTTGATGAGCAATTTTAATGGCATGATGGTACTCTGAATCATCTTCTTGTTTGCTTAATTCAGCCATTATTTTCTCTCCTGATGTTGCAGGCAGTCGAAGTCTTAGTTCATTTATAACTTTGTCTCTTGATACAATATTTTGTTCAGCTTTCCACAGAGCGGTTTCCTTCTCTTTTAATTTCTACAACAAAAGGCAATTTCAGCATTTCCATAATTCAAACACTGCAAAATAATCTTACTTTTCAAGAAATGTACCAGAAAGGTTTGTCTAAATGGACTTAAAAACACAAAACGCTTTGCACTGGTTTCAGTCTATACAGGATTACTATTAGATGAAAATGTCCCAGAATATCATTACTGTGTCTTTATGTACTATTTGCTTGGCACAAGACACTTAAACAATTCATTTTGTGCTACCAAATGATGAAGCTGGTATTTTACAAATCATTTAAGAACCACAGGGTATCTTCTGTAGCAGAGTAGCAATTTAACAACCAAAGATAAAAGTATTTTGTAACACTTGCTAAATTTAACTAGGTATAGTCAACTGAATTTTGCACAGCAAGAGCCATCTTATCCTACTGAATGGATTAATAAAAACATTAGAAAATTCTCCTCTCTGATTTGTTCCAATGGAAAAAATATTTCATTTTATTCATGGTGTGATTATATATATATTTATATTATATTTATTTACATTTTCTCAGTGTTAAATATGTCTAAATGACATTTTAAAAAGGCTATTTTTCATAGAAAAAGAATTAAAAGAGCATGGAAACACAAGCTTTGTCACTTTAAATTATAATTTATACATTAAATTACCTCCTCCAGTGATCGGCAGGTTGCCCTAGTTTCCAGGATTGTTCGAATATGCTCCTGAATCTTTCTTAAAGCCAACTCAAGTTGTTGTGGGATTGGCAAACTAGGGTCTGGAACTGAGCCTGTAGCCTCTTCTAACTGCACAGAAAGATTCATATTCATGTAATCTGACAGCTCTGAGAAACATGCTTATGAGTCTACTTTTAGTGCACGTACCTTTAAAGCTGTGCTAAGTATTTCAGTTTGTTGATGATCATACTGGTCTAACTGGCGCTGCAATTCTACTTCTCTCTGGTCCCAAGCCATTTGCCTTCCTTCATGAAACTGTAACAAATGTTTGATAAAAGTAGTTTATTTATTGAAGACAATGGGAATTTTATAGCCAACGTCAACTGAAAAAATAGTTACCAAAATGTAAACTACTCAAAAGAGCTATTAAAAAGAATTATGAAACCAAGATGCAAACACCTATGTTAAAAACTTACTAAAAAATCACTTAGCAAAAGAAGGAGTAAGATATTTTTTCAATAACATGCAGAAATACACACCTTGTTCTGCTGTACAATTTCTTCTTCCAGGTTACTGATTGTACATTCATATTCAGAAATTATATTACGCAAATACTTCACCTCTTCCTTTTGCTTGACTAATTCTCGACTGAGTTTAAGTTCCTGCAGATGGAGTTCCTCCATCTTCATGTGCCACTCAATTACCTTGCAATGAATAACACACAGTATATTATAATTTACCACAGGCCAACAAGATGTGGCTTCACTCCTCGCCTTTGAGGCAGGATGGAACTTCTCAAACTAACTGGAAGACAGATATAGACAGATATTCTGCCTTTTTAAGCTTCTTCACTTCTCTTGAGTGAGGAAGCATGACAAGAGTATGAAACTGTAAGGGGAATGACTGATAAGTGCAGCAGACAACTGGAGAGGCAACAGGTTTCCCTTACACTGACAAAAGTGCATTACAAACAATATTCAAATGACTCAAGTTATACCCCATGTATCTGTCCAGACTGAACAAAAAAAGTATGCAAAAAGTTTGGTTTGTCTTTTCTAAAAGAGCAAGAGAATTCAAAAGCATTAAAACTGTATGTATTCAAAAAAAAAATACACGTGTACTAAGAATAACAGACATACTTATGTCAAAATGCTCTAGAAAAATATTAGAAAAGTGACTCAAAACTAAAATGTGCCCAGAGCATTACAACCATTGGTTGCTTACATGCAGACAACTTTAGTCATAACAGATACAATCATATTATATAATAGACAGTGATCTTGAAGAGAAGTGAGAAAGCCTTCTTAAGATTTCAGGGCAACATTGCTTACAGTTGCAAAATATGTTTAAGCAGAATTACATGAGCATAGTAATGTTTCTAACCATGCTGCCTAAATTACTGCCCCTGGATCTATTTAAAAAGACATGGATCTTAAGTGAAGATTTTACTGCAAGCTCATGGAACAGAACTTCAGAATGCTACCCTTTATTTAATTTAATTTAATTCATTATTTAATTAGATTCATAATTTAATTCAATTTAATATAAATGCATTTATAGTTAGCCTCTAGTTCCTATGTGCCTTAATTGGGCACAAAAGATAATTAGTAAATGTAACTGCACTGACTTTTACAGAAAACAAAATATGATGGCTGTCATATTCTAACAGTGTATTTTGAAATCAGTAAGTTTTACATTAAAACATATTTAGAGAACTAACTGAACTGAAATGTAATTTAAATGCAGATCAGATAAGCAAAGCTATTCAAAGCTGTAAAATCACAAACCTTTTGAGCTCCTCTTGTATCCTTCAATGCACTTACTAGTTCTTCTAAACTTTTCAGTTTTAACTCCAGCTCTAATGCTCTGTTTTCTGCATTTCGACGCTCCTGCTGGACATGCTGAACTTCTTCCAGGATCTTCAGTTTGTCATTCTGTAGCTGAATCATTGTTTTAGAGAATTTTTCTTGCTGTGCTAAAGGCAGAGCACCACTAAACTGTCGCCGCAAAGACTGAACCGTCTGTTGAAGATGTTTGGCTCGATTTCTTCCTTCAAGTCGGGCAAAATATAAGGCTTGATCTCTCTCATCAAGCTTCTGCTCTAAACGTAGATTATGGATTTCCATCTTCTGTAGTTTCAATTTGAACTTCTCCAATTTACCTACAGCAACAGATTCACTACCTTGAAGGGCTATGATATCTTGATGCAGTTTTGCAATAAGTGCTTTTTCATCTGACTGTGCCTAAGAACAAAATTGACAGAACAAATTTATTTTTCATTTTGATTATGTTAAAGCAGTTTATATGTAAATATAAACAAGCTATTTTTTTTACATATTATATATTGCATACATTTTATTCCACAGAGAAGAGTAAGAATTACCCTCTAACAGGCTTTTATTTTCCCGCTGTTGTTTCTACAGCCACATTTTACAAGTACACCTTTTCAGATACTGATCTTAAAAATCGTCTCTTTCCACAATACCAGAAACTGAGGAAGAAATGTATACCTAAACTTACAAAATATGGTAATGTAAAAGCCAACAAAAGCGTTGGCTTTAAAGACTAAAACCCTTCTATAACATGAAACCAAATCCCAATAAATTGTTTTAGCTTATAACAAAACAAAATAGTAAACCTATTGCAAATCTTCAATATTTACAAGTAATTTCTTTCCTTGTGAAAAATAATCAAATTTTCCTGACCATGAGATTTTCCTTGACCGTGAGCTATTAATGATACAGGAACGAATATTATGTAAACAACATGGAAAAAGGTTGGGATCTGTAATAGCTGCACAGCTAGAAATGGACTAAATGGAGAAGGGAATAAGTAATCTAATACAGAACTTTTGAAAGGGTATGGGCACTACAAGGACCAGTTTGCTAAGATCCTTCTGAAATACTTCTGCAGTTTTCTAATTCATTGCAAGGGAATGAATTAGAAAAAAAGAATCCAAACTACAGTTTTAATAAAGGCTGAATTTTACCTGATAATTTAAAATTTGCATTCTAAGAGATTCCACTTCTTTATCTCTGTATTGCTGGCGTGCCTCCAGAGCTTCAACTTGTGTTTGTGCTACATCAGACAGTTCTCTTAACCTTCCAGGGAAAACAAAAGTATTGTGTCACTTGAAACCACTGAATAACCTATGAAGTTTTTCTACATAGAAGATGCTAAGAAAAGATATTTAGTATGTTTCCTCATATCAAAACATTTGGACTTCATTTTTTTCAGCACACTCTTCTCTACTACTCAGAGTTCTGGTTAAAGAAATTCTTCTCTATTGCCTCTCAACTTCTTCACAGGACATTTTCCCATACATTAAACAGAAATTTGCTAGCAGTAATCTACTCCAGGAAAGCAATGCCATGTTTTTTTTACCTAAACTAAGCATCTCTGTCCTCTATTTCTCTCCCACTTCAGGATATAAATACTCAACATTTTCTAAATGCTCAAAACTTTTCATTCTCAATTCCCTTCTCTACTTTCCCAAGTCTAATAACTTATTTGCAGTACCAAATATCACTGCAAGTATCCCTATAGACTTTACTGGTTTAGGAATATAACATGATTATATTAATTACTCAAATGTCCATATCAACATATCTAAAAAGCTCAGTTTTTCAATTTATGCAAAGTTAGCATCTTTTAAGTAAATGCCAAACCTCCCTCCTACTGTAGCTTAATCTTTGAGATATGAGTCTTTCAAAGTAAGAACTGCTTTGGAATTAGTTCTATGAGATTTTCATACACGTAAGAGGGGTTGTGGCACAGAAACAAAATCAACCTTAATGTAAAAATAGTACTACAAGTATGTAATTGCACACTTACCCTATCTAGCCAGGCCAGCACTTAATTCTGGGTTCAAATTAAAATGAAACAAATTGCATTCTTTATAGTCAGGAATTAAATGCTTCATTTTCAATGCCAAATTTGGCATATATAAATGCTCAAAAGAACAGGCATTGAAAATTGGATGTCAGTGATACATAAGTAGTGTATTACATAAGACTAATATGCATAAATTTTCACACATTTCTGAACATACTGCATTCAAAATTTGTTACTTCAACACTTACTTTGATACTTCAATCTTGAGCTCCATCTCACGCTTCTCTAGATCCATAATTTGTCGTCTATCTGCATCACTCACTGCCTTACTTACAGTCTTTGACAGTTCATCTCTTAATTCCTGTTCCGCTTTCTGTGCCTCAAGATTGATTTTGGTGAGCTTAAAAAATCAAAACCAGAAACAAACAAACAAAATGGCATCTTAAGCACATAACTGCTCAAACTCTGCAATGAAATAGCAGAGCCAAAAGTGCTTTTTATTTTTCACTCATTACAATACACAGTTTAGCTGTGATGAGGTTGTGTTCAAAAACCAGTTTCCCTAGCTCTCTGCTTAAACATTTTTCTTTTTGCAGAGTTCCATGCACATAGGAATGAATACACAATTTGGCACAGAGAAGAATTCTAAACTGAACACAATTTTTATTAGTGAATTTTCTTAAAACCATTACTGCAATAACTTGCTCCTAAACTAAAATGAAAAATAAAAATAACTTTAAAAAAAGACTGTAAACACCTTAGGAAATGAACAGTCTTACATATTTATACGCTGCCTATTATATTGGCATTGGTAACACAAATAGAGGTTATAAATGCCAAGACTGACAATAATATTGTTCTTTTGTTCTTTCTAAAAAAATGTTCTTAATTAAGTGATATTCTTTCAAGCAGCCTGATTTTTCAAGTTGATTATCAAATACTGAGTAACCAATATTTCAATTCAAACCAAAGAACATTAAGATAGATAATTTGAAAACCTTTAGACAACACAGAGAAGTCTCAGGACTTAATTAGTACATACAGTTGTGGCCTATTATTCTGATACTACTTCTTCTTAATAAAATACCTGATTTCCTAAACAAACAAAAAGGAGTGCAGGTTATTCTCACGTATCTGGAAAACTAAAAGTAGAATGCTGAAGTTGATTTATGAGTTAAAAAGATGTATAGAAGACTTCTAGTTATCAGTTCCTTAACTGATGTCACTTACAACTGTCATTAATTACATCTGCACAATTTTGTTATCTCTTTCTCAAACAAAATAATGCCATTATACCAGATTAGGTACTGACAACAGGAGTCTGAAACAGAAAATGTATGTACTGGAGCTACAGAAATGAGGCAAAAAGGTACAGAGGTACTGGCAAGAAAAAATTATGGCATGAGGAGTTCATCAACTCAGAATAAAGGAAGACCATAAGACCTAAAAGTATCACAAAACAAATAAAATATGCAAAAGAGAATATGAAAAATGTGACACTAGAGTGCATCACCTAAAGCATTTCTTAAAGAAATAAAATAAATTACTCCATCAAAAAACGCTTTAACAGTACTGCTGCTGAAAAGCTTTATACACTTTCAGTTACTTGTCTCTGAGATTAAATCAAATCAAAACAATGTAACAAACATTACTAAAACAACAGAGAAACAGGAAGTCACACAACAGCAATCTAAACTAGTTAGGCTACACTCAACCAAAAGACAAGGAGTGGAAGTGAATACAATCTATCAACATTCCTATTCAGTAGTCTTTTTCTTCCTTTGTGCTTATATAATAGACCAGTAATGGCCCGAAAACAAATCTGTACAATTCCTATTAATAAATTTATTCTAGAAACTATAATAAAGTCTCCTGCTTGTAAAAAATAAATTTCTATTAAAAATTCAAATATGAAAAGTGTGGACAAAAAAACCCTAACAGGATTAAGACTGATGGGACAGGAATACTTAGGTTCATCAGCTTCAATGGCATGTGACTTCTATTCCTGTGCTATAGACAATATGTGGCATAGGACATAACCAGTCTGTAACAGAATCATGACACTGTCATTAGCCCAAGGGACGTAAAGCTCTAACCCTTTTTTGAATAATTGGTAATTATAAGGAAAAAATAAAGGAAAAGAGATCATATGAATTAGACAAAAGAAATAACAGGTCTGGAAAATACTTTTTTCTTGCAGTCTGCTGACAAAACTAGGAAACTATCCAGCAAGATGCTCATCGTGTTTTACAGCTATTAACTAACTTTTAAAATAAACTACTGACAAGTTAATTAATTATATTTTTAGTAATGTCCTGCACATGCAACACTGCAGATCTTAAAGGCTGCAAAACTATTTTTTGCATCATAAGCTTATTTAGACACTTACTTATTGATACAAATTGATATTATTGATAGAAATAATTTTTGAAGAGCTCAAAAATATGCTTTTAAGATGTACCAAATTAGGCTGTTAAATCTCAGCAGATTTACCTCAGCAAATTTTGTTTCCAATTCAAAATTACGTTCTTCTATTTGCCTTACAGTACTCCTTAAATGTTCATACATCCGTTGTGAATGTTCTGCTCTCTGTCTTTCATTTAGTTCCTTCATTTCCAACATTGTGATTTTCTTAGAAATGGACAAAATCTCACTGTTGGTTATTGCTTTTGTGGCTTTGTCCATTGCACTGTCATCCCCTACAAGAAAAAAAACTTAAATTAGGAAATACAGAAGCAGATTCAACTATGAAAATTATTTCCACCATGAAACTGAATAAGAGTTTTGCTTTATATGTGTCACATAAACTTTATCATAACATCTGTATCATTTTTTTTAAACTGAAGGCATGGTTATCTTGCCTTATTACAGGTTTGAAAGGTATGTAATTTGAATAAAATATTACTATCAATTATGAATGCACATATCTGCAACCATGGTTATTGACACTGATAACTATTTTCAGTGTAGCCTTTCACTTTATCTTTAATATAATTGGTAAAGCTTCAGGAAATTTAATTTAAAGTCTGTAAAAGAAATAGGTGTGAAAGAGTTCTTCTTGAGTATGGGGAATGCACGGTATACAAAGAAACCCCAGCTATCAAGAAAGAATACTTTGTTACAAAGCATGAAATCAGCAAAAAGAAATCACTTTCTTGACAACCTCTGAAGCACTATGACTGACAATCGTTAGAACGTATGAAGAAAAACCAATTCACATGATGTTGCTTTAAAAGCTTTTAAACCCTTGACCCAGTAACCCAAGAAAAGTCAAAGTGGAAGTGTTTCCAGAGAAAAACACCAAACTTGGTTTTCGTCAAACGAACCATACAAACAAAGATATTCAGCACAAAAATTAAGATCATTACTGAAAGACATAAAATCGTTTTGATTTTTTAAATTTTGGTTATTTTAAGACACATCAATTTTAAAATATTTTCAAATATTAGTTTTATACAGGATATACCATTTGGTGTTTAATGTTGCAATGTAACTTTCATACTTGCCCAGTTTAGTCATCTGTTCCCAAGCCTGTTCTACAGTATGAAGTTTCTCTTTTGTGATCTCCAGCTCCTTATTCAATGAATTTATCTGTGCTTTCAAGGATTCATTCTCACGCTGTAGGACAGAAAAGTTGCAACATAACAGCAAACTATTTAATTGTAGCAGATTTCATGTTTAGCATCTATGAAATCTTTCAGATTAACAGACTTTACCTGTGTGTGACCCATAACCTACATATATATGGCAGCAGAAGAATATATGTTTCCTCCTAAGTGTAAAAATGTAAGTCTTTGTCCTCTGTATCTTACTTCACAGCTAGTAATACTGTGAATATGTATGACCAGCAGATGTGATTCCTACAGTGCCTAGAACTAGATGAGAAAATCTTTCTTTGTCACACTAAGCACCTTATAAACAGTGGGAAAGAAATACATCTGGAGGATATTTCATCCCACACAGAGTACCTCATCTTGCACATGAATACCTATTTGAGACAGATCACACATTTGTTTTAGTTCTGTTAGTCAATATGATGCCAAACATTACTTTTGTAAATGTTCCTCCACTCCTCCAAATTTCCACACTAACCAATAAAACAAATCGAATGCTTCATATTAATTTGCAATTTTTAGTTTTCTGGACATGTTTTTAGTTGATAAATGGTTCTCTAGCTCTATGAAGTTGCTGAAATAGGCAATGCAAGTTTTCATACACACAAAATTCCATAAAATAGACGTAGGAGTAAATGATTCTTTACCACCCATGAGAAATGGGAGGTAGTAATGGATCTTTGAAGCCAACTTCACAGCTCTTGAGAAGAAACTCCCTTCTACTTCAGAATAAAAGTTCACGAGACACATTAAAGATTTGCAGAGCCTACAATATTTTGCAAACACATTATAAACAATCTTTGGAGTTTTTGGGTTCTTTTACGGAAGTAAAATTCCAAAGCTTTACTCTTTTTGGAACTAAACATTTCATTTCTGTGAAAGCTGGGAATTAGTAAGAGCACATACTTCGAGAGAAAGCTTTGAAAGTGTTTACATTCATTCTACTTTCCTTATGACCTCCAAAACTGAAGATGATAGCAAATATTCCTTCTGCCAGCCTTGTTTTAGTAATCAATGAACTAAAAATAATTTTTGAAGGAACATACCCAAAGCTTAATTTAAAGAGAAAACAAACAAAAACCTACAGAACCAAAACAAAATGCTTTTCTGTCTGCCCATTGAAATAAAATCTGGAATTCTGTGTATGTGTCTTAATCCACTGAAGAATACCAGGAAAGCAAATTAAAATTCAATAGCAACAGTCACACTGTTGCTCAAGTATCTCATACCCACTATGAAACTGTTCTAACCAGCAATTTCAGTGCTGGAACTTCTGTTCTATTGTTCTATTAAGTGAGGGGGAAAAAAGCAAAGCAGAATGAATATATAATAATTTTTTTTTTCCCCTTAGGGTTAAAACGTAACACAAACATTACCTCCATGTGTTCCATGTTTGTTGTCCGTTGGACAAGCAAATTATCTTTTTGTAACATCTCTCTGTATTTAGCAGTTAATGCATTGTACTGCTTGTTGGCCACTTCTAGCTCAGACAATGGCACACTACCGTCCAGCACTTTTTGCAGAGCTGCAATCTTAAAGCAAGCCATTTCCTATGAAAATAATCAACACAACAGGTTACTAAGGTCAGCTAGAAATGTAAATATAAAATTATTCCACGTAAAAAGAATAATATTTAATATAGTGCTTTAGATTTTGGCTTATTTTTCTAAATTACTGTTAATCTTTAAAAATCACCTTCAATAAACATTGACAAAACTTCTCTGATATTCCAGTTCTCTGGGTAATTTTATAAATAGTTGCCTCTCAAGGCACTGTCAAAACATATTTTATAAAATTAATACAGGACCTAGCAACCTGCAAGGCCAAAAGGTAAGATTCAGTTTCACACAATGATCATAGAATCATAGAATGGTTTGGGTTGGAAGGGACCTTAAAGATCATGTAGTTCCAAACCACCCTGCCATGGGCAGGGACACCTTCCACTAGCCCATGTTGTTCAGAGCCCCATCCTTGAACACTTCCAGGGATGGGGCATCCACAACTTCCTGGGCAACCTGTGCCAGTGCCTCACCACCTTCATAGCAAAGAATTTCTTCCTAATATCTAATCTTAATCTACCCTCTTTCAGTTTGAAGCCCTTCCCCCTTGTCCTATCACTACATCCCCTCATCAGAAATCTCTCTCTATATTTTTTGTAGGCTCCCTCCAGATAGTGGAAGGCCAGAATTCGGTCACCCCAAAGGCTTCCTCTTTTCCAGTCCAAACAATCCCAATTCCATCAGCCTTTCCTCACAGCAGCCAGTGCTTTGGATGCAGCCCAGGACACGTTTGGCTTTCTGGGCTGTGAGTGCCCATGGCTGGGTCATGTCCAGCCTCTCACCCACCAGCACCCCCAAGTCCTCCTCGGAAGAGCTGCTCTCCATCTGTTTATTCCCCAGCCTGGATTGATACCGGGGGTGCCCCAACCCAGGCACAGCACCAGAACTTGCTCTTGTTAAACCACATGAGATTCCCATTGACCCACTTCTTGAGCTTGCCCAGGTCACAGTGCTTATTTAAATACAAAGAATATTCCTACAAGATTTATAACAGCAATTAACAAGCTTTTGGGTAACGCACTCAAGAAACTAGTACTAACTGCATTTAAAAACAAAGGGTATTTCTTTCCAAATTGTAAAAGTAAAAATATGTGCTCTTACTACTATAAACTATACCTTGAATCGTTGCAAGCTTCCAATCTTCCCTGTAACTGCAGTCTCCATATGTGTTATTTCACCCTTTAGTTTCTCATTTTCTTTTCTGAGGTGCCGTTCCATTTCAAGTAAAGTGGCACACTGCCTTGTAAGTGATTTTTCATTAACTCGTAAAACAGTTATTTTTCTATTATTTTCTGCAAGTACTTTCTTTGTTTCATCAGGATCCATCTGAAGTGCATCGAGTAAATTCTGTAAAACATTTTTTTAACAAGAACCTTGTACAGAAATACGGTAAAGCACAACTACATATACAAGCTCTCTTGTATATTTTTTAACCTAGGTGGAAAAATTCCATTGATTTGTCTGAAATAATTTCCTTTTGCTAATAAAATATATATACATACACACTCAACACGTACAATACTCTAAGGAAAAGATAAATCTTCAAAACCAGAAGCTAAGTACATTTGACTGACTAACTGGAATTTTAACTAATGCTGACATTTTCAAAACTTAGAACAAGAATGGTTCTCTGCATTCACTGTCATCAGTCTTCCTGCTTATACTAGAATAAAAAATAAATGCATTGGAACAATTTCTAAACAAAATAGAAGTCCTGTGGTTCCAAACAAACCCTAGTAGCATCCTACTTTGAAGACCAAACCTGTATTTGTAAAGTAATCACAGAATCCCTCCTGTAGTAACATTTGTGTGTATGTGTGCACACCTGTGCTTGCATGCACGTATAAATCCCAGGTGGGGCAGCGGTGGGGAGAGCAAACTATGGCAACTCAGGTCACAGAAGTCATGTGAGCTTTAGCTTTGCTGTCACACACATCAGCCTGCCAAGGAGACAGGTTGTAGAAATTGGAGCTCTTACAACTCAGCTGAGAGCTAACTGTCTGTCCACAGTTACTTTCAGCACCCTGTGATATTCTTGCTCTGTGTCTGCTTCTCTAGAAGGACACGTGTGGCTGATACATCTTTGGTTAAATTTTGCAAAGTTTAGCGCCCAAAGACACCCGTAGCCATCTCAAAGTGCACTATGTCTGTGATTAGACACCTGCATCAATTCCAGGAACTTCTAAATACCACCAATACTTTTCAGGTTTTTAATGTAAAATTGAATTCAGACTTGGTGGAAGTAAATCAAAATAGAAAGATGAATTCTGTTTCCTGTTTTTCTGAAACACTGATTCATTTACATTAACAGTTACATATAAGAAGATGCAATTAAAAGTAATAACCTTAATTCTTAGTATAAATTAATGTGTTTTCCAAGGGGTCGTTTGCATGCTCCTCCTCCCAATCAAACAGCCTGGGTAACAACTGCTGTTAAGAGAGCAGTGTGAGTGTAAATAGTGTGTATGTGAACAGAATACATGAGACTGCCTTAGAAGGCATTTGCTCAAAACTGATAATCTTAAAGATCGCCATTAACCAGATTGAATAGTAACCATAAAATTAGAGACTTAAAATAAAAAAGTTGTCAGCTTGAAAACTGGTATAAAAAAAGCATAAAAACTTCTAACAGCAGAGGCAGAGAGGGTTATAATGCAGCACTCATAACCTAGTTCAGCTTCTCCACTGCATCTTCTGTGCATTTGTGAGTGATTGTTCCGTGCGGGACACCACATCACAGCACTCCAGATCATGGTCTGGAGGTATTAAGTGCAACAATTAGGGACCCACACCCCAGGTGTGTGATGTGACCTCCTGGGGTGCTTTCTCCCCAGTGCATGGATTAGCAGCCTGCAGGAAGGCCAACGGGCACACACAACACTGGAGCACCCCCACACGTACACAGCACCCGGGGCACGCACAAGAAGTGTGCGTACACATTTTTCCCATCTAACAAACGAGAGTAGTGTATTAAAACCTCTGTTCTATGTTCTAAAATCCTTTTGAAAAATGAAAGCAACAAAATTACTTACAGAATATGCCTTTATTTTTGTAGCATCCTGTTCTTTTTGCTCTTCTAGCTTTTTCATTTCCTCTTTAATATTTTCTGATTCTTTCTGCCAGCTTTCCTTTTGACTAAAACAGTAAGGAATTTTCATTCATTATGACGAAAGACTTGATCATTTTTAAAACTCTAACAGCAACTCTGAAATATTGCAAACCAAGGTACTTACTTTTAGCAGTAATATAATTTGAAAAGCACATGATAAATTGTAGATGGATTACTGAAAAACTATATCCTGTTTAGGCTACAGCTGGCTAAATTATGAAAATAATTCTTCAGTGTCTTATTTGCTCTGCAAATGTATATTATAATGCAGAGACATATATGCCTTACTTTCCTACTTTTTTGCTTGCAAGTCTTTCCTTCTATTACATTTAATTTTATTTCAGATGCATAAAGGACATAACTTCCCACCCTGGTTTTATTATTTCAGTGAAAAAGACATCAAGAACATAAAAAGATTCAGCTCACTCAGCTTCACTATGGCCCAAACTACTCTCCTCTATCCATTTTCATTTATTTATTTGGGGAAAAAAAAAGACTATGCACTTTCATAAATGTCTAATAAGGAATTTCCTATACACTACATGGCATAGTTCAGGCTTGTTTAAACAATGGTTAATCAGGGGTATTTTAGAAGTGGTATTATCTCTCCAGAGAAGGTATCTTAATTTCTTACATAATGGAGTAAAATGGAGGAGGAAGAAAGAAAATTCTCTGAAAGTAACTTTTTATGGGATGCCAAGTCAAAGAATCTCCTCCTGCAACTTCAATCTATACCAGATTTAGAGGAAGGAGCCTTGAATCATCATTTTATCCCTCTCATTGGAGATATCTCACCTCATAGTAAATGAGGCAATATATTAGAGCATTCAATAAAAAAGCTGTATCTTTAATGCCTTAAAAAGATAACATTGTCTGGGAATCTTAATTGATTCAAATAACAAACAAAGATTTCTGAAAGGTCAAACCCTTATTCCAGAAGCCACCCAGGTGACTGTTCATTCCAATCCAAAGACAGAGAGTATTCAACTAACAGTTTGTTACTTGAAAAATCCAAATCATCATATTTATCCCTATCCTCCTGACAGATAAAAACACTTTTTATTTTTTTGACCATAAGAATAATTTTATAGAATTTAGGTTCACTGAAGCATATAAAAGAACTAAGAGTCTGAAAGAAAACCAACCACAAAATCCTGACAACCTGAAATTTTCAGAGATCTCTGACTGTATTTGGACAGAAGTTTGCTTTTTCTCCTCCCCTCCTCTCCACCTCCAAAAACCTATTAGAACCCATACTTGAAAGCAAAAGAAAATGAGGCTGAAGAGTCCATCACACCAGGTTCTAATAAAATGCAAAATATCAGATGCAGAAAGCACAATGAAATCCTCATGATAAAATATGCAACATGAGAAGAGTCCAGCAGAAAATGGTTTTGTAGGAGTTTTCTGAATCTTTACAGGACTAAAGAAAATGTATGGAGTCCATATCCAAACATGGCAGCACTTGGAACATTAACCAAAGAACTACTTCAACACAGCAGCAAATCTTGTTTCGAGATAGTTAAATATTTAGATAATTGAAGTTTCATAATTCAGAAAACAGAGCAATACCTTTGATATTCTTTATACAGCAAGCCTTGTTGATGACGAATGACTGCAAATTTCCGCTTGTAGTCCTCTACTGCATCTTCTAATTGTTTAAGTAACTTTTCTTTGTTTTCCAGTTCCTAATTGTTATTTTCAAAATAAAAATACAGAAATTATTAATATAGGTTTGAAACACGAAACTATCAATCTAATCAAAATGGCAGTCCTTTGTGTTTTCATGATAGATGCTTCTGTCATGAACTATGTGAACTACGGATATGAAATATGTATTTTCTTTAGAAGAAACAGATGAAAAAAATTCAATGAGCTTCAGCATTCACATTAACAGGTGTGAAATAGACCACAATTGCACTTCAGGTTACAGCCCTTGAAGTTCAAAACACCATGACCTGTTGCTAGCCCACAAAGAATACTAAATGAATGTCTAACTTGGAAGTGGCATTTTCTTCTCATTTTCCCAAATACTCTTCTACTTTATAAGCATATGGAGTTGAAAAAAAATTCCCTAATGAAAAAATAAAAAAAATTATCAAAGACTGAAAAAGGTAATTTAATAATAATAAAAAGGTAACTTTTCTTTTACTCCAATTCTGAAATAGTTAATTCTTCATTACTATAATCCTGTTTGCTATGCTTCCCATGGGGATCACTGGAATCTGTTTCAATGTATTTATGGGTTTTTTTTACAATTGTTGATGTATTTTTGACAAATAATGGAATGAAAATTCATATAGTAAATTAATAGAGACCTTGGCTCTATAGAGAAAAACTGTTCAAGTAGGATTTGCACATGCAGACTCAGGTGTGGAATCCAGACAGCAGTAAGAGAGAATTTCTCATAGAAAGAGTGCAACTGTGGAAGTAGAAGGAAGAGTGGGCAAATATTTAGATCAAAATCCAGATTTAAAACAAAAAAAATCTGAATTGCTGTTCCAAAATTTAGTTAACTATTACCTTTCAGGATTACAGTATAGCAAAATACTTATAGGTTTAAATTACAGAAGAGCCCCAAGAGTTTAGTAGATGTTAGAACACCAAAATAATTTTGGAGCGATCTCTTGTGTCCATACATGGCATACTACTAGATTTTGGGGGAATTAGATACATGTTATGAATACTCTTTATTTCAAGGAATATATGAGTTACCTGTGTAAGATGTATTAAATATTCATTCAGAGAATTAATCGTATTAACACTTGAAGGAGCCATTCCTTCTGGAAGATTCACCGTTTGGAAGACAATATTGGCACCTTCTGACTGATGCAGTAAGCAAATTTCATCTTTCATTTGTTCAATCTAAAGAAAGGACACAAAACCATAAAAAAGTAGCTCTCGCTATTATATTTTTTAAAAATGATGAAAAATATATTGCTACATCAGTTGTGATTAACAACCTAATTAATTTTCATCTATATTCTAAAACATTCTAATACTCCTTAAAATAACCTTTTAAAAGTGCTATGATTTCATAAATCATTAAATGCATAATAAATTAAACCAAATTTATCAAATTATCCCAGCAATCAGGGTAACTACACCTATCACCACAGTTTTATTCCCATTTGTTTAAAACACAGTGCATCTTACTCCTTCAGTAAGATTAAGTTTTGGAAAGAATTATTGCAGTGGTTATTTGGCAGTTTTTTCTAAACAAATCTTTCCCTTTTCATTTAATTTAAAAGCTCTCTGGTTCTCTAACAGTATGTAAAAAACTATTCTAGAAGATTAGTTTCTGGCAAATCTTTTTGAATCACCAAAGCTGTCATAAAAAGCAAATTCAAATTTGGCTTCTTGCAAGATAATAAACCATTCCTCATTCCTTCCCTGGAAGGAGCATTCCACAGAATGAACTGTACAACTTAAAACAAGATATAGGACTTTGGAGAACGATTCATCATTTCAAACACTTAATTTCTGTTACATATTTATAAATAAAAAATGCAAGACTCCTGGCTTTTTCTAAAAAAATAGATCTGTGAGCTTTTCTGGGCACAGCTCTCCCCAGAAAACAGGCATGCTTGGTGTTTAACATGAGAGAATATTCCAAGGATAAAATAACATTAAGAAGGGTAAGATCCAAATTTAAAAGGGATGAATTAGTCAGTCCACTACATTAATTTCAGTAAGATTTTACAATTACACGGTTTACATAAGCTAAATTCAGTGTTTTATAGATTGTGTGGATTGTTCTAAATTATCAGAACAGTCACTTTTGAAGTACAAAATAAATTATATAAAATAAATTATATACCTTTTCATTGGCACTTGCCAGCTGATTAGACAAACTTGTTGCCTCCTTCTGAGTCTCTTTTAGCTCCTGTCTCAATTCCTCATTTCGTCCTGTAAGCTGGTCAACCTGAGCTTTCAAGTGCACACTAGCATCAAAGATCCCCTCTGAATTCTTTGACTCCATTGCCTAATGCAGTAAACATTTAATTAACAAAACAAAGAAGAAGTGTAAAAAAGCTTTAACTTTTTTCAGAGTAAACTGGAACCCTCAAGTTTAGACTACATGAAATTAGCAAAAAGCATGACATTTTAACATTGTAACATCTATTTAACAGTTTCCTGATGGTATATTTGCATAGACTATGACTTATATGGTTACACTTTCCTGGAAAACCCCTAATTTTTTGTAAGATGTTTGAATAAAGTGTTTTTTAAAAACATTTCTGCAAGTCCCATAGAGATAAAAGACAGGCAAATGAACCTTTACCAAAGCTTTATGAATGGGACAACAAATTTGCCAAGGACAGTTTTACAATATCCAGCTGAAGCTAGGGGCTTTTTAAATTTTATTGGCAATCCCTTCTCCTGTATATTTTAATTTACCTTTTTAAAGAGGAATCACACTAAGAAAGCATATGTACACAGAAACTACTATTAAATTATACATTAAACTAATAACTGAGGAAGACGAAAATACCCTGTAATTCCTATAAAGCAAAGTAATACTTTAAAAAGCAAGCTTACATGAACTAAACGATCCAGACTAGGGATTATCAAGGCTGTTTCTCCTCCCTTCATACTAGAATCCTTCTGCATTTCCTTGATGGCTTGCAATATTTCTTTCATTCCTTGTTCAAGTTGTTTATTCTCTTCTGATAACTCTTTTACTGTAATAGAAGTTGTAAATGTGTTTAAAAGCTCTGAAAAATATGAGTTAAAGTTTCCTAGGACATTTCATGATGATACTTGTTGATTTGATAAATTAAAAGAATGTGCATACATAGGCATAACCAATTATGAAATTAAAATCAGATCTGCTAGGAATATCTGGGAGGTGTATCTTACTGATGAAATACCAAGAAAAAAATTAATTAAATGCTTCATGGGAACACAATTGACTTCACTGAACCTTCCAGTCTTCAATGTTTACTTCACTTTAAACTTCTGTAGTAGCCTGTCTGACTTTTACCAGTCCAGAAACATGGCTATCTTGGAAATGTCTGGGTGTAACAATGACATATCCAGGAATTTCCTGAATTCCTTCTGCAGACTGAGGAAAAAGAGCATTTAGATGATGTGGCTGTCAAGGACTCTCAAGACCCCTACCACCAATGGTTTCTCAATGAAACTCTGATTTGCAGCACAAAGCAAATAGTCTGAAAACTTTAAAAAAACCAAACAAACCTGTCAGGACATTCTCTGCATTTAAACAATATGGCTAATCATCCTGAACACTCAGGAGTGAACTGCCACAACTTGAGCAGTTTCACCAAGTCTATTTTGAAAAGTCAGAAAGGATTTTAAGAATTCACATTCTCTGGGGGAAAAAAAATAAGCTTCTTGTCCAGAGAAATTAGAATTATTTTTATTTTGGAGGTTTCAAGCAGTGCACGTCAGCTAACATACACATATAAGTAAGCAGGAAGTGGCTCTAATTCCCCAACACTTCCTTTGAGCCAGAAAAGCTCTACAATCACACAGGTTGTATAATTGTTACAACTGGGATTACTCACACACTTAAAGACCTTACTAGGTCAGAATTAAGAAGGAAAAACATGAGAGAGAATAGTTTAATGTATTTAGTGTGAATAAACTGCTTCATGTACTACCACTGATTTAGTAACACTATATATGTATATTTACACACACATGCAAAGATATACACAGTAATATAAACATAAGATTTTTTTTTTTACAAGTCAGATATTTATGATCACAATTATAGAAACAGAACAACTAAATAAGCTAATTATCTACAGGTAGCTCATAATAGTCCCTAGTTTTATATAAGGGAATATATAAAACTATAGTTTTATATAGTTTTATATAGTTTTATACTTGTAAGGTTGCAACTTACATTTAGATTGAAATTTGGCCATTACAGTCCTGTTCTTCTCCAAATCTCTCTCTCTTTCACGTAATTCAGTTGCAAGATATTCATTCTAAAGAAAAAAACATAAAGTTTCTCCTAGACAAAAAAATACGCAGAATCTAATTTTAGCAGTTTAATATTTTAGTCACAGACTTTTTCAAATTTGAAGTATGCATTCATGAAAATTTCCCAGTCTACATACTGATTTCTTGCCAAAATAGGAACAGAAATGGATTCACTGGAATAATTACATGAGGTGTATCCCATATAACACTGTCCATAGAGAAATACGTACTCTTGGGTCATGCAGCAGCTGGAATAGTGGTCTGGTACAGACCAAAAGTCTGTGAGGCTGTGTAAGTTGTTGCTCTGATATGAAAACACTAAGAGCTTCAAAATTACACTTGTGTTTAACTAGTTGCCACTCTATCACATGTTTAGAATCTAAATGAACTGAAAAAGTACTTCTGTTTTTTTTCCAAGTGATCTGAATTCTCATGTATGCCACAAGTTCTTCTGTGTAGATTTCCCACAGCCTTTCTGTCTTCAGCTATATTCTTCTCTGACTTCAGAGTTTCAACTGGTGCTACTCTATCTGCATTTCTCCATTCCATGTTACATGAGCTGCTAGGCTGTATTTACAAAACATATAGAATATTCACTAGTCTTCTAAAAAGTATTACAAATTATTCATTTTGGGATTTTTTAAAATCAGTTAATAAAAGCCCCTAGACAGATATTTTAACAAATATTTACAAAATAGGGGGTTTTAATTTTTGGAAGAGAAATACAAGAAATGTTCATAAACTTGCTTTGTGAACCAACCTTTGCTTTTACTTCAGCAATGTCATGTCTGCTCAAGAAATCCAACTTCCTATTCTCTCCCTTCTCTTCAGAAAAGCTATCAGTCATCTGCATATTATCAGCATCCAATCCTAAAGTGCAAGTAAATGAACAAGTAATAAATTATTATGAAATTTTAATTGGTCTCCAAGCAAATGAATATATTCCATTTATTATATCTGAGTTCTAGTTTTCTACCTTTCCACCTGAGCACATTATGCTATCCTGGGTAGCACGGAATTGAAATTCTAAGAATTTTGAAACACATGAATTATAGCAGATTTACTGGAAATTTTGAGGAGATCATCCTGGACCCATTGCAAGGCAATGACCGAAGTCTCAGCGATGCAGTACAAGTCATCACAACTCAAAATGATACTGGGCTGTAAAACGAGGAAATCCAAAACCACTCACCTCTTCCTACAGATTCAATGCAATGTATTTAGCCTTTTAATTTAAACAAATGAGTAAATATAACATAGCTACATTAAGTACAAACAGAATATTTATACTTAAGTATAAACAGAATAAGTTCTGTTTATAACTATAAACAGAATGGTTTTGAAAGGACAGTTTAGAATAAAAACATCCTACCTGTTGTTGCAACTCTTCTTCCTTTCTCCTGAGCCAACTTACGAATGTGTTTTTTCAGTTCAATTCTTTCCTCTTCTAGTCTTTCAATCTGTGTATTATTATTCACAGATCAGTATTCCATTTTGTTCAAATACATTTTTATTACGTAGCTCTTACACAAAAATAGCATTTATCACTTACCTCTTGCAAAAGGATCTGGTTTTCAGCTCTATATTGCTGCTGCTTCAGTGCTTTGCTGTTTCTGAATTCATTTATATCAATCATTGTCTTTGGCTCAAGACCTAAAACAAAGTACATCACAGTTATTCATTAAGGAGGAACATTAATGTTAGCTAATGCAGTTAATTTACATAAAAACATAACTAGACAAGTAGAGTTAAAAAAATAATTTATTGATAGTTGAATATATTTCAACTATCTACAGAAATATATAACATATACACGTATCTCACACTCCGTGTATTAAGACCAGAAAAAAGCTTAATTTTACCTCAGTTGCTCAAAACCCAAAATGCAATAAAATGGCACTTAAAATTAACCTTATTTACCTTTAAATTCTTCTATTTAAAAATAAGCCTGTCTGAAGTTTCCTCTGTGTTTTTCATCTAGCATTACAACTTCAGGATGTTGTGGTTTCCAAACACCATATTACAAAGTTTATTAGGCAGTGTGTGGTCAAAGAAGAATCAAAACCAAAAAAGAGTAGAGAACTTATTCTCCTACTTTCTTCAGTCAAAGGAACCTGTAAGCGAAGTTCATTCATGCAGTTTTCCAAAGTAATTAAAATTACTTGGAAATATTACCAGAATATAACAAATTATTTACAGTGACTTGGTACTGTAAAAAATTTCCATTATAAAATCCTATTTCAGTTTTTACATAACAAATAATTGAACATGTACTGGATACAGCATACCTAAGCGCTCTCTGAGTTCTTCATTTTCATCAAGAAAGTCATTTATTTTAAGTTCAAGTTTATTGACTTCCTTAATTAATGACTCAATCTCACGTTCTCGTATTTTGACTTGCTTTCTTAAATCTTTGATTTCAGCAACAGCTTCTTCCAAACCATATATTCCCTGTAAAAACCCCACATGGGAAGTTAGAACAAAACAACCAATAGAAGACTTACTAAAATAGATTATGAATCTTTCTTTCATCATTACACAGACAAGAAAAACATTTTGCAACCTCTATCACTCTTCAGCACTATGCTTAGTGAAAAAAGTTACAGAATAAAAAGCAGATCCTATAAATCTGTCCTTGAATACAGAGGAGTCTGCATATTTCAAAAGTGAATCCTCCAACTACATGATCCTTTGAAGAATCATATCTTGAGCGTTCAATCACTGTTCAATAGGGAAGGGAAGAGGAATACCATCGAAGTAATTTATTAATTTTTAATTAGAACAATTAAATAAATATGAAAGGAAAAAATGCTCCCCTAAAAATATTATGAATACCCTCTCCACTCCGACAAACTGTTTACCAGTTCATAGTCTCTCATTCTTTTCAAAGTCTCAACAAGTTCTTTGTCCTTTTCTCTGGCATGTGCTTCTGCCAATTCTGCTGATTTCTCAGCCTCCGTAGTTCTCTCTTCTAGCATTTTTAACTTTTCTTGCATATCCCCAATTTGATTCTGTGGAGCAAGGGATGAGTGACCTGGAAAGTAAAACATTGATGTTTACAATTCAACAAGGAATTCTTGCTATCCGCCATTAATAAAGACAGAAACACTTCAGAAAACATTATAAAGGACATCTTCATTTCCTGCTCTTTTAAATTAGGTAATTACAAGACACTACATATAAGACGTTTGGTTTTCTTCCCCGCAACAGTGCCTTCAAACAGTATTTATCACAAGTGAGGGCACAGAAGGGAAATCAGAATTTATTCGGAATTGTATGCTATTACTCCTTTTCAATTCTTGATGGAGCTGAGACCTTACATGTTATGCTCTAACTTTTACAGATCAGGCATAATTTTATTACCCATAAAACCCACGGAGGTAATCTGGATAAATGTAAACTCTTCATGAATATTTAATAGAAGAAAATAAAGAAAAAAGATTAGAGATTAAAATTACTCAAATACTGCAATTATTTTCTTCCTGTATTTCTAAAAAATAAAGAATACACAGTAAATTTGTGGTTTCTGATTTTCCTGATTTTGACGTTAATACAAAATAGTCGTTACCTTTATCTTTTTGGAGATCATCTTTTAATTTCTCAATAACGAATGCATTTTTCTCCATTTCTTTGGTATACTGTTCAACTTGCTCAGTAAGCAATCTTATCTGAGCATCTCGCTCTTGTACACCCTACACATGCAAAAA
>VWZT01005504.1:380463-395502 GCA_013397055.1 Pachycephala philippinensis
AGGGAGGCGTGGGTCCGGCGTAACTGCTGCCCGCGGTAGTTTCGGTCTTCTGTCCGCTGGCCGTGCCTGCCGTGCCGCGTCGGTGAGCCCTTCGGGCCTGCCGGGCTGCGGTGCGGCCTCGACCCCTGACCACGCCGCTTGAGCGGTGTACAGGACCGCGCCCCGGCTCGGCCGCCTCCGCCGCCCAGCCTGCGCTTACCTTGCCTGCCTCGCCCGCCTCGCCCCAGAGCTGCGGGCAGCGTACTGGTTCCTGCCCGGCCGGCGGGAGGGCTGCCGGGCTGCCCGGGTACGCGTGTGCCTTGGGGGTGGGCATGGAATAGTGGGGGGCCAGAAGACAGCTTGGGGAGTGGTGCAGGGCACGGGAAAAATCACACCTATAAACTACTCGGATCCACTGGGTACTCGGATCCATTGCTTGCTAGCAAGTCTGAGTTTTGGTAGTGGTCTGACAACCCAGAAAGTTTGGGATCCTGTGTTTTAGTTAAGTGGGTGTGAAGACATCTTTTCAAATAAAAAAGAAAACTAGTAACCATTCCAGGCGTGTTTATATCTTTGTATTTGTTTATTCAACAGCTGTGGAGAGCTGAAGTGGATTTGTTTTGTTTTGGGTTTTTTTTAATGGTAAGAGAAAGGTGATCATAATCTTATCTTTGTACTTTTGCCCTTTTTTGGATTAATAATTGTTTTGAATGTTTTGCTATCTCTTGATCAGTGTTGATATTTAATGAAGACTGACAGGATGCCTTGCACGCCTTGTAGTTATGCAGCTTGTTCCAGTCACAGCACAACTCCAAATACATCTGTATCTCAGCCAGGGGTTGGTTAATTATAGTTCCTTATTGGGTGCAAAAAGCAAACTGTGTAGTTAGGAAAGGGAAGGAGACTGGATTATATTTAATGAATGAATAACATTACTAAAAATAAAATTAATTGTGGGCAAGTGTAAAACAATGATTTCTTAGTAGCAGGGACTTACTGGTGTAAGGAGTGACGCAGAAAATAATGGCACCTTAGCCACAAAATAAGCCTTTAGGAAATGAATCCTCCTGTGGTAGAGAAAACAATCCATTGATATTAGAATGTTTCTGCATAGAAGCTTTTTTTTTATCATCTTCATAATCTTAATAAGCTGTTCATGCCAGTATAGCTATTTAATGTGCTCTATTTAATATGCGTCAGCATTTTCGAGTGTTCTGTTGCAGAATCAACAGAAAACACACTATTACATTTACTGGTAGTGAAACCACATCTAGGTTGTAATTGTGTAGTGCAGCTAGTAAAGACCATTGGTGCAGAAGTAAAAGGTATTTGGATTTGAGATGGGCATAGGAACTCCAAAAGTGAAAAAAGAATAAAAAGAATTGAAGTATCGATCCCACACAAAATGAGAAAACATTTAAAATACAGCATGCCTTGAACCAAGTAAATAAGTTTTTCTTTTGTTTTGCATCACCTCAGGTGTTGAACTTTGTGTAAGTGGATCTTCTTTTAGTGGGAATAGATGCTTACAGTTCTGGAGCCAAGAAATCATTCTAGCTCCATAGTGCATGGTTTGACCTACTCTGATAGAAGAGTTAGGCATACGTGTTAAATCACAGCTTTGATAGCAGTGTGCCGTTGCAAAGGCCTAATAGAGAAACTGCACTATGAAAAGCCTAATGGAATGTTATTTAAAATACCACAAGAAGTCATATAGGAGCCCAGCATACTAAGTAAGGACAGAGTAGCAGAGTCTAAAGGCTGTGTTTTCAGCTTATACCTCCCATGTAGCTTTTGTTCACTTATTGTTTGGTGTAAACAAGCATGCAGTTTCTGCTGTTGCATTTCTGGAACACTGAGCGTGGTGATAAGTATTATTTTAGAGACATTATTTTTGCATAAGTTTCCTGTGAGGCAACAAAAGATCTTTTAGGTAGTTGCTATAAATAGAAGGGGTATTATTTTGTTACTGTTTGAATGTAGCAAAAAAAAAAAAACAAGAAAAAAAAAACCCAAAACAAAACAAACCTAGAATCCCTAAAGTTTTGACATTGAAATGTGAGATTCTGTTACTGGTTTAAGTTACAAAGTACAAGCTCGACCTGTGTGGTTTGTATTTCAACTGACTTGTACCAGTTGCATTGAACCAATTGAATCTAAACCACCAGCTAAACCAGTATCTGCATCTCACCCATTTTAAATTGTGTTATGTTTTGATCCTTGTTTGTACCAGAGTAACCTAAAATGTCCGGAGTGTTAGTTCAGCCGCTTGGTTGCCATCAAGTTCTTTCCCTTTGGGAGATCTTTCATCTGGCCTGCAACATGTGTTCTGACTTTGTATCAGAACTGCCAGTCCTCTTCTAGTTAATTCTTCAGAACCATGTGAAGAGAAGGCTGGAGGCCATTGCCTTCCTGCGTAGTGAAGAGTATTTCCTAGTAGTCCCATGCCTCTTGATCTGGTAGTATTTGCAGAAGAAGGTTTTCACGAAAAACTTTTCATGTTATATTTATCCTGTTTTAGGATCTCAGCAAGATGAAAGGGGAATCCAGGCATGTTTTGTATTCTTTCTCCTCTCATCTTCCCAAATACTTATTGTATTCTAGATCAGATTCAAGCCTAATCATTTAAATCTCAGCTGTTCATCTAAGTTGTTTCATATTGAAGATCTACCTTGGAGTGGCATTTTTAAGAGAAGATAAAGTTAATGGCTTTGTTGGAAAGGCACAACGTAAACAAAATTATGATCTCTGTCATTAAACACTTGTAGTAAATCAGCAGAAAGAATGTTCAGTTTAACTCAAAATAAAAGTAAAGGTTAGCAAGTAGGTGGTACAGATTAGGACATTAACAGAGCCTCAGAAGATAAATTAAAATGCTGTTTTTAAGTGACTGTACTACTGGTTTGTATATATCTCTGCTGATATTCATCAGTTCAGCTACCAGCTCTTAGATGAACTAGTTGCTTACCTGTTTGAAAATAAAAATAACCCTAGGAGTGGTTTTAACAGCTCTTTGTTTTCTTCCGCCTTTGATAATTTGAAGGTTTTCTGTATGAACTGTAAATATGTTCTAAACAGTTCAGGACCTTCAGTTATTAGTAAAGTTTATGTCTCTAGAGTAAATAAATCTCCAGAAATGCCTGATTATGTTTTAGCAAATAGGCATAACTCATGTTGTTATTAACGCCTTTCAATCTGTAAAAATGCCATTACTCGGTAGAAGAAAAAAATTTGAATGTATGTTTGAATTTCTAAAGTTTGATAGTGGGGTGTGTCTAATGGACAAAACCATTTGTTCTTCCAAGGGTCTTTTAATGTGAGGTGGCAGATAGCTAATTATGGGGTGCTAAATAGCTTTTGCATGTTTCGGTATTGCAGCTGTATTCTTGCCAAGATACACACTTGCCAATTTTTTCTGAATTCTAATGGACAGAAAATGGTTTCCGTACTCCCAAATTTCCCAACTGAGGATACTCTTATGCATAACATAATTACGCATTTTTTATTTGTGAGAGAGGTTTTTTTATGCAGTCTACTGCATCTTGCAGCGTGTGGTGTGCTAAATCATCTGTAGTGTCATGGGTTTAGTAGCAATTGTTGAGACATATTTTGTTTTCTTACTTTCTAAAAGTGCTTTGGCTTTTGGTGGTTGTTACTTGTTTTTTTGTCAGTGTATTTTTTCAGTTTTGTGGGACTTTCTTATGTTTTACTCCTGTCTGCAATTCTTGAAGACTGGATGAACTATTAGAGGGATTTCAAGACGTTGGAAGAGGAAAACTATGTGCCTTATGAGCCAAATGGGCTTGAGAGCTCTGGTTCTCTTCTGTCCTTTCCACTTAATGTCTCTGTAAAAATGTGAAAATGGTGCAGTGCAAAGTGCAGATTTCTGTGCCAAACAGCTTGAGAAATTTAGTCCAATGATGGGGTGTTTTGCACAGCCTGGTGGGTATTTTTTTTTACAGTTGGCTTTCATGGCTACTGTGCAGCTCCCGACTCTCCAGGCTTATCTTGCTCTTTATTGTTTTCAGCTGTGTATTCTTCATGACATGGTCAGATATTGTTGTAAATTAAAGCGTCCAACAGAAGTCTTTGTAATAAAGTATGTGAAGTACGTGTCTGTCCTGATTTCATCCAGTCAAATGGTAGCTCTGTCTGTGGCTGTGCACTAGACCACGAGCTGGCACTCATACAGCCGAAGGGGTAGTTAAGCTATCTGAGGGGCAGTCTTAGAAGCTGTGAAAGTAGCAGGTAGGTGGAATGAAAAAATAACTTAAGGGATGGTCTGTCTGTTTACATGTGTAGGACTAGGCAGTGATGTGGTTCTCCCTTGCAGCAGGTCTGTGTTAACAAAGAAGTTGTTAGGCAGCATTTTGCAGGTGTTTATCAAATACATCCGTTACTGGGAGTGATGTACTGGCACTTGCAAGACCATACTTGGGTTGATCAACATGTCAGTTGGGAAAGAAGGGGAATATATCCACTCACATGAGCAGCCCAGTCATACCAAGGCTTCAGCAGCCTCTTGCACATCTGTGATTTACTAGGTTCTCAGTCTTATATACTCCTTACAAGGCTTCTTACTTTCCAACATCAAACTGATAACAGATTAGTTGGCGTGAAAGTAGTTTTGGTTCCCAAGAAGCAGTTTCTGTTTTCCACTAAGTTTAATGGCAGGCATACTATTTGCCTGGCTTACCAAGTACAGATGATCTTTTATAAACCTCTGCTTTAGTTTTGCATTCTCAACATGTTGATGATCATTGCAGGTTTGGAGCTTGGAGTGTGAGGGTGGACCCAGCTACAGTAGCAGATAGGAAGTGGTAGTTCTGATGAGACTTCCTCAAAATCTGTGTTGTTACACTGACATAAAGGACTGCAAAAACTTTTTTTTTTTTCATATTTATGCTTTAATTCAGCAAGAACCTTGTAATCAGACCAGGTGGAAAAAAGTAATTTTCTTAACTCTGTGTGTCTTTAGAGTACATTTAAGGAAAATAAGACCTTAGAAGGCCAGAATGCAAGTCAGAAGTAGTAAAGTACCTGTGCGACAGTTTTTGTGTAATCTACAGGTTATACGTGACCTTACATTTCCCATTCTTCTCTTTGTGCTTATCCTGGAAGCAGATTGCTTGAATATGGGGGATTACCAGATTTCCATTATGCCTCTCTGTTTTCAAGACCTAGTGTTTTAGCACGTAACAAAAATTTGAGAGGGGTGTGGTGTGATGCTTTAGAGGTTACCAAGTTTGGCACAGTTCAAGCAGCATGGTGTGTGTCTTGCTGCTAAAACCAGAACAGTGCATTTTGTTGCATATATTCATCGTTTACAGTAAATTTAGTAAAACTGTTCAGGATTGCCTGGAGTGTCTGTGACTCAAATATTTGTTTTGAAAGACCAAAGTATAGCCATGTATTTGCATGTAGTTGTAATAGTATCTGTGATTGAAATGTACACGTAAAGGAGAAGGTGAATTGCAATTAAAATTTCGATGTTAAATGTGAATATTTTCTGGAGTTCTCTAAAAGGTTTCTCTGATGGTGAGCTAGCCACTATAACAGGAACTTTGGATTTATCTAAAATCTGAATTTATTTATGCTTAAGAGCTCCCTTCCATTCAAATGAAAACTATTTTCCCTACAGATGGCATGTAGGTGAGTGGAGCTCTGTCAGGGAACAGCATGGTCAATAGTGGTGTAGAGTTCGGAGTGGAAGGAATACTGGAAATTCAGAGCAAAAAGAAAGGCTTGTAAAAGCATCAGAATCACCTAGGATTAAGGGATAAGTAAAGTAGATGTTTTGACATACTTTTTCATGTGTGGAAATGTGAAAACGTACTAAAAGTTGAAAGAGCTAATAATTAAGGTTGGTTAAGCTTTTCATTTTGATAAGATGCAATACTTAGGAATCAATTTTGGTTTTTTGCTAGTTGGGTAACAGTAGCTGTTTCTGAAGTAGTGTTAAAGGATTACAAGTCACCAAAACCCTACTGACCTAAAAATGTCTTTTCTTAAAGGTTGAATTTAAATAAATCTTATGGTTGGTTCTGTGTGGCAATATTATTTTGTCACACTATTTAAAATAATAAAGGCTTGTGTGTTGGAAAATCCTGACATGTTCATTGTAGGTCCTTTTCAGATGTCACTGCTTTTCAGTAGAATTAGTGAACTTCAAGAAGTAGGAAGTGCAGTGTTCAGAAGCTGTTGCAAAAAAGGAATTTCAAATTCTGGCAGGGTAGAAGCATCAGTTTCATATCTACCTTCTTTGAAGGGGGAACTAAAAAAGTGGTGAGTTGAAGTTCAAGAGTGGGCTGTGTTTTCATGTATTGCTGAAGCATGCTTTGTTTTCTTTTTTTAGTAAGATTTCTCTGGCTGCCAAGAAGACCATAGATATGTTCAGTTGTAAACTCGACTTTACTCTGATCGAGCCCATGGCAGGGGGATTGGAACTAGATGATCTTTAAGGTCCATTCCAACCCAAACCATTGTATGATTCTGTGAAAAAGATGTAGCAACATCCTTTGACATTGTGGTGGTTTTTTTATTTATTTTTGTTAATTACAAAGGTGGTGGCAGCTTTGAAAAAAAGGCTTTCTTGGTTGAAGTAACATCAATAGTCTGTGCTCCAAGTACTACAAAAGTAAAAAAAGCCCTTGACTGCCATTATGTGAGGAACACCAAATGGTTTGGTTTGATTTCTTTGAAATGATCTGTGTCCTGTTTTTTAGTTTAGCTGCAGCTGCATCTTGTTGCACGTGTATTCCTTCCTGTACCCCACTGCTCCTTTACCACTAGTTGTGGTGATGAGCGATTGTCATGTTCTCAGGTCCAGGCTGCAAACCACAACCAAGATCACCTATCTAGATCTCTGTGGCCTGTTTTTAGAGTTCAAGAAGCATTTGGACAATGCTCTCAGGCATATGGTGTGATTCTTGGGGTTGTCCTGTGCAGGGCCAGAAGTTGGACTCAGTGATCCTTGTGAGTCCCTTCCAGCTCAGCATGTTTTATGATAAATCTGAACACCATTTTAAAAAAGCCAGGGAGACCAAAGGAAAAAAAAAAAATCACCAGGATTTCAGGGTTTAGGACAATAAGGCAGACTGTAGCTTTCAAATAACTCATCAGCTTTGATGTGTGAACTGTGATAAACATAAGGCTGCAGTCTTTACCTATTCATGGATCTGCATTATCTGGCGAATATTAGCTGCTCTGTGTCCTTACAGATGTTCCCCCTCTACAATTTCGGGGTAATTGCTCTTGTTCAGTCGTGTCCGTTTTCTCAAAATAAAGGCAGAGTTCAACTCTAACTTTTCAGTGTCTTTGGTCCCGGCAGTTGGCAGCGGTCTATGCTGTGTCAACCAGTGGTCAAAAGAAATGCCTTTGACCTGTAGTTACCTTCTTATTCTTCCTAGGCAGAGCAGTATTTTCAAACAACCCAATACACAGTAATTTCATGTTTTGATCAGTTCACCCATATAATATGTTGTAAATAATAATAAAACTGCTGATTAATAATTTCTAAAGTTTAGGAAGTTTATGCAAGATGAGAGAAAATAATGTAAGATAAAGTTAATTTTGTCTTTTTTGCATGTTATTTTTTAGGCAGTACTCTCATGAACAGTCAGTGACATCAGAGCAATTGGCAGAGTTGAGGGAAAAAATGACCTTTTCATGAACTTCTACAAAGAATGCAAATGAGCCTAGCGTAGCGTGATCTTCAATGGTAAGTTTAACTTTTTATTATTATTAATGTCCAATACCTGTTCTTGAACCTCTGTATTTATGATGTTCTACAAGTTTCCTGTTTGTTCATCAGAATGTTTGAAGTTTGTTTTAGTTTTAATTGCCTTTTAAATATGTTGAGAAACACCTTTAAACCTAAACCCCATAAATAATTGACACACTGTCTGCCTCTTTGATAACTTAGAATTTTGTGGTAACTTAGAATTTTGTTAAATTACTCAGGATTCCAGAGAACTTATTTTTCATAGTTTATCAGTTTGCAGCACTCACTTGAACTGCATAGCTGTCTGCTGAAGACAGCATCACAATTTATTATCAATGTTTTTTTTTCCCCCCAAGTAAAACATGGAAAGTAGCAGTGTATTCACCTTGTGTAAGGCTTTTTAAGGGTAGGATATTTTAATGAGAGTATTTATTTTAAACACTAAACCATGTTACATGCGTGAGACATGAGGAAACTTTTCTATCTTACTGATTTTTAGGTATGGAGTATCATTAACTTCTAAAGTATTTGATGTCTTAATTTGCCTTTCTTTATCAAGTTTAGTAAGTAAAACTACTCAAGTTTCTCTACATATATTTCAGCTTTTGTCCATGAAAACTCCTAGAGAAGATGGCTGACGTAAGCCTGAAGGAAGCAGTACTAATAGTTGGTGTGGTGGCAGCCTGCTACTGGAATAGTCTCTTTTGTGGGTTTGTTTTTGATGATGTTTCAGCAATTTTGGACAACAAAGATTTGCATCCTTCTACTCCGTTAAAAAATCTGTTTCAGAATGACTTCTGGGGCACTCCAATGTCTGAGGTAAATGGTTTGTAAAACACTTCGAAACGTTTAGGAAATTGAAAAAAAAAACTTGCAGAGTGTTTTTACACTTGTTTTTCCTAATGTGGTTTTAACAAAATAGCTTGATAGAATTTGGTGGTGTTAGTGTTTTGTACTATAATATCCGGAACGCATGTAGCTTGTATTCTTTGCCTTTGTTCAATAAAAGAACTGGTAAGAAAATGAAGTTGTACTGACAGCACACAGCTGCAAGATGCTCTTTGCTATGTAATCCCCATATCGAAATTGAACAATGCTGACCAATTTCTTTTCTCCTGCAAAAGTTTGATATTGACATCCAGGGGTATTTGTTTCTAAATGCAGTCTGGAAGGAAAGATAACACTTAAACAACAAAATTTGGAATTAAGATATTGAATCCTTTAAATTTTTTAAGTGTATATATATATGAATTCAGAGTTTCTGATTAGCAGCCCATGTAGAGTGCCTATGTTTTATCTGAAAAGCTGCATTGGCATTGAAGTTGTTGATAAACGTTTTTAAATGGCAATGGCTAAAGAATTTTGATATAGTTTTAAAAGTCATACATGGTGTTATTGCTGAGCAAATGAATAAAAATTCTCTTCCATTCATACATTTTCTGCCAATCAAAGCATTCCACTTTATAATCTTTTATGTTCATAACGTACACGGTTAGTTCCTTGTGAGATAATATTTGCTAGTTCTACAAATGGACTCTGATACATAATTTTCATATAACCCTGTAACCAAAGCTCCCAGATGCCATTTAGTTCTGTATTCATTGAGGGTTAAGTGGGTTCCTAAACTCCCCCAGTAAAGTTTCAAGTAGTACTTTTTAACATGTTTTTACTCAAAAACCATGTCTAGTGGAAAAAAGCCCTTTTTTTGGGGGGGCGACTGATTTTCATATCTTTATTTTGAAGGTAGGTGCTTGACAGGAGAAAGGGATTCACATATGCCTAGGTGTTTATTTTGGAGTGAAAGTCACTTCGTAAGTTCATGGTGACTGATTGATTGATTGATTTATTTTCTTTCAGGAGAGGAGTCATAAATCTTATCGTCCCCTCACAGTTCTAACGTTTCGCTTAAACTACTTGTTCAGCGAGTTAAATGCAGTTTCTTACCACTTTCTAAATCTGGTCTTTCATGTGGTGGTTTGCCTAGTCTTCCTCAAGGTCTGTAAGCTCTTCCTGGACAACAGGAGCAGCGTAGTTGCATCCTTGCTCTTTGCAGTGCACCCAATACATACTGAAGCGGTACGTACAGCTGTGATGTGCTTAATTTGTTCAAGCTGTGTTAATTAAACTTAAATTTCATGGTGTTTATATCTGCTTATATATATATAACTCCAGAAAGTGTGGTTTTACTCATACTGACTCTTTCCTTTGCAGTGAGAGGTGGAAGTGACAAATTTTCATGCTCAGAGTTGTTTTATATTACATGCAGCTACTGGAAAATAATTAAAGACACATTAATTTAGTTACTAAATAACTTAGTCCTCTGCCATGCACATTGGTTTTTATGACTTCAGCTTATGTAGGCATTTGTGTTCTGTGATGATTCATCCAGCAGCCTATTTTGCAATACTATGGATGCCTCTTAATTCATTTCCAGAATCCCTTGTGGCTAATTACCATATCTGTTCTGTCTGCTTTCTTTTCTGTCAATGACTGTCTCAGTGGGACCTTCTTCTAGGATTGTTGTTGCTATGCTATAGCCAGCTTAAGCCCATTCTGTTTGAACCTTCCACTTTTTTAACATGTAGTATATAAGGAAGAAGAAATACATTCCTCTCCTATCACATTTACCTTTTCTTTGACTGTGAAGGAATTCTTCACTGGTATTAAAAGAAAAAAGCTTTATTTGTACAAGTTTTCTGATTATATACTTTTTAATGGCCAACCAGGCTTGAAGTGTTGTGGAGGAAATGAAGTCTTGTGGTCACCATTCATTAGATTTGTTTCTGCCAGAAAATCTGGTAAAGCCGATTTGTGGCATTTTCTGCTGTTATTTTGCACCCCTTCAATTTGCTTTCCTGAATTTCAGTACACAGGTGTTACAAAGCCCTTTCTCTGTCTCTTTTTTTCTTACAGTATTAGCTTACTGTCAGAAAACTGAAAAGTTTTGAATCTTTTGCTGCTTTGGAGGTGGTACCACTTTATTGGGTGGAGGGGTTTTTTTGGGTGGGGAAGGGAGGGAGTAGAGTCTTTCGATTTTAATAAAATGAGAGGGGTTTGCTCTTACTTTATGTTATAATTTTTTTGGTCCTGATTTGTTGGATAAAGAGTTTGCATCTCTCTTATTCACTGATAATACAAATCCCTTTAGGCAATAATTAAGAAGCCTACATCCGTGTATTTTGAGCAAATTTTACAGGAATTGAGTTGATAAAGTTGGCTGCTATTTGAGCTACCTATATGTCCTTTCTAGAAGTTAATGGAATGTTTAAAAATGCAGAAGTTAAGCACCTAAAAATTTCTGCTTACTCCAAAGCACAAACTCCCATAAAATTTGGATAAAATGCAGGTTAAAAAAATTTTTTTTTCTTTCATTTGTTTCTCTGGTTCTTTGAAAAAACATGCTTTAAATTGCCAAATTTGGCTTTGCCTCTTTGTAGTAAATGTGATAGTATCTTTGCAGGAGCATTAGCAAGTTGCGAGTGACTTATGTAAGTGGCTCACAGGTTAGATCAGCCATAGTAATTTTATCACTTCCATTCCAAATTTCAGAGATTCTTTATCATGCCTGAACTTTCAGATTCTGCCTGAAATAGCAAGTAACACAGATGCTTTTATTACTGTGCATCGGAGTTAGTAAAACGTATTGTAAAAATCCTGCAGCGCATCATGTGACAAAAGCTAATTGTGTAAGGCAATGTTGTGTAGTTCTGAAGCGATTTGGGAACGGGTGTGTAAGGCCTGGTACCGGCCACATGAGGGCACTGTAACACAAGGATGGTACTACTTGGTGCTCGCCTGGAAACACTGTGAAACTGCAATTCTCGTTGATCCCTCTGCTGTTGTACTTCGGTACTCAGTGAAGAGTCAGATAAGGGCTTTTTTCCTTCCTGTCCCCGACTTTTCCAGTGTATAAAAAGCAGAACAACTGGAAGTTTCCTTAAACAGAAAAGAGAAGGCAATAATGAGATGTATGTTACGACTGGGGATTTTTATGTCTTTCATAATTGAAAGGTATCTGGCTTTCATTCCTTCAAATTAATCTCCTAATTATTAGTCACCTGCACAAGAGTTTGAAACAGGAGATGCAATACATAAATATTTCAACCCTTAGGATAAACAGATTTTTCCTGGAAAAATTATCAGAGCAGGATAAAGTGAAGATAATTTTCTGTTTGAGTTCAGAGAGAAGCTAGCTTCTTGCAATGGTAAGATCTGTTTTTCTGAGGAAGAAGTTTTTAGGAAATGGGTTGAGTAACAGCATCTTAGTTTCATTTGTCTTTGTCTTCACAAATCCAGTTCAGTCTTCCTAGCTACTTTGCTACTGTTCTGGCCAGAAGTAAACCACCTTTATAACTACAGGATGTCAAGTAACCTTCTAGAGTGCTGGAATTTTCTCTCATAAGTCACGTTTGTATCCAGAAATAGAACCTCTCTTTTGTTGGCAGTCAACTGTGGAGGCACACCAACATGCTTTATTAATGTTCTCTTTCAACTGATCTATAGATAAAGTTTTCTTTAATGTGTTAATGCTAGATGATTTTGCAGTCCAGACCAGGAATCCTTGAAACATCTTAAGATATTTTGGAAACAAATACTTATATACTCTCCAAAATATTAATACAATCTGTGGTGTCTTACCAGTCATGAAACATGTTTTGTCTGTGTGTGATTCAGTGAATCCTTTGGTAAACATATAGTAGTCCCAAGAGAAGTACTAGAGTATGATTTCAGATTCAGATTAGAATGCTTTTCTTTACACTGTGACCTTGGGTACTGAGTTACTTTCTCATTTTATGCTGTGCTGGATCAATCATGCTTGACCAAGAATGTACCTAGCAATAAAACTTTCTAGCTGGGTCTGGATGGAAGAAAGTCAGTTTTCAGCATCATCATAGTTAAATCATGAGCTATAAGGTTTCCTTGTCTAAATGTGACCATCTGCGTCAGGATAGCATGCCATTTTTCAGCCATGTTGCTTGCAAAATTGGGAAGCAATCAGAGGCGTTACAGAAGAGGACAAGTGAGGAAGAATGGTAGTCCTAGAAGGTATTGTCATCAACACAGTGGCTACTGCAGTAGCCATTAACATAATGACCTGTCTTCCATGTCTGGTTGTTGGTTTCACCTTAGCGTTTCTTGAAAATACTTCTTAAAATGGGAATTAATCTGTATTTCATTGGGGATTCTGAAACAACCTTCTGCCCTATGCATTTTAGTGCTTCTCTGAATTTCATAAAATCCACTCCTCTTTGTCTCATCAAGGGGGCACTGCCTGCAATTTTCATATTGCCAACCAAATTGTCATTCAGAAAATTGCCAGACCTGCAGTAAAGCTTGAGTCATTCTTTATCTATTGCACTGAGCTTCCCATCCGTTTATTTGTAACTGTTGATTGCTCACCTAAGAGCTGCCATAGCACCAGTCAATGCTTCTTTCAGATTCAGATCTGTTGAACCAGTCAGAAAAGGTATGAACAAAACAACAATCATAGCTGCTGTGTGCTGGTGTCTGCAGGATGTGTACGTTCAACAGCCCTTGTGAGCCTTCTGTTGAAACTCCTATTGCTGAAACCTGATGTCATCTAAGTTTTATGGAGACAGCAGTTGTTATCCTGCTGAAATTCTGCCTCAAACAATATTTGTGACTAAAGTTAAGAGAAAGTACAGCATTTTTCGCTTGTCTCAATGGTAAGAGGAATATCAGCTGCAGTTGGCCACCTGCATGATTCTTGTTTTGAATGATTGAACTGAAAGCAGCCTTTCTTGCCTGAGTCTTTTTTTGCTTGGTTTACTGATCTTATTTATCCTAGTAGTATATCAGTCATGCACTATTCTACTACCAGAGTAGTTGCTAGAATAGAAACGGAATGGTTTGGGTTGGAAGGGACCTTAAAGATCATCTAGTTCCAACCCCTCTGCCATGGGCAGGGACACCTTCCACTGGACTAGGTTGTTCAAAGTCCCATCCCACCTGGCTTTGAACACTTCCAGGGATGGGGCATCCACAACTTCTCTGGGCAATCTGATCCTGTGCCTCATCACTCTCTCACAGTAAAGAATTTTTCCTAGCATCTAGTCTAAACATACTCTCTTTCAGTTTGAAGCCATTCCCTCTTGTCCCTTCACTATATACCCTTGCAAATAGTCTCTCTCCCTCCTTGTAGGCTCCTTTCAGGTAGTGGAAGGCCAAAATTAGGTTGCCGTGAAGCTGCTTTCTTCTCCAGGCTGAACAATCCAATTCTCTCATCCGTTCCTTGTAGGAGAGCTGCTCCATTCCTCTCATCATCTTGGTGGTCTCCTCTGGACTCGCTCTAACAAGTCAATGTCCTTCCTGTGGTGTGGACCGCAGGGCTGGATGCAGCACTGCAGATGGGGTCTCACAGGATCAGAGGGGCAGAATCACTTCCCTCACCTTGCTGGACCCACTTCTTGAACTTGTCCAGGTCCCTCTGGATGGCGTCCCATCCTTCAGATGTTTCAGCCACATTACTCAGCTTGGTGTCATCACAAACTTGCTGAGGGTGCATTCAATATTTTGTCTATGACATTAATGAAGATATCAAGTAACACTGGTCCCAGTGTGGACCCCTGAGGGACACTTTTGACTGATGTACATTCGTACTCTGAGCCAATGATTGCTACCCTCTGGATGCAACCATCCAACCAATTCCCTATCCATCTAACAGTCCACCCATCCAATCAAACTCTCCATATTGTGGGAAACCATGTCAAAGACTTTACAGAAGACCAAATAAATTATATTTGTAGCCCTTCCCTTGTCAACTGATGGAGTCACTCCATCAAAGATCACTAGGTTGGACAGGCAGGACTTGCCCTTGGTGAAGCCTTCCTGGCTGTTTCGAATCACTTCACTGTTCTCCATGTGCCTCATTGCACATGTGCTCGTCACAGCTTCTAGGAGAATCTGTTCCATGATATTCCCAGGCACAGAGGTGAGGGTGAAAGGTTGATAGTTCCCAGGGTCCTCCTTTCTACTCATTTTAAAAATAGGTCCAATATTTCCCTTTTTGCAGTCACCTGGACTTCACCTGACTGCCATGACTTTTCAAATATAGAGATAGGCAACTACATCCCTTAGTTCCTGCAGGACTCTGGGATGCATGTCACCCGGTCCCATAGACTTATGTGTGTTCAGGTTCCTCAGGTGTTTATGAACCTGAGCTTTACTTACAGCAGGAAGAACTTTGCTCTCCCAGTCCCAATCCTGCTGTCCATCCACTTGAGAGATGTAGGAAGAGAGGTTGCCATTGAACACTGAGGTAGAAGTGTTGCTGAGTACCTCAGCCTTCTCCTCATCCATTGTTCCCAGTTTTTCAC
>VWZT01005504.1:396688-457184 GCA_013397055.1 Pachycephala philippinensis
TTATAAACTGCATTTTTTTTTCCAAAACTCAAACATTTCTTAATTTTTATTCTAAAGTATTTCTTTAGAATTCTTTCTAAAGCTTTATAACACCTACTCTAGGGGATTCTTGCACTGACTTCTATTATTGCAACTTAAGTGGAAGTGTGCTGAGGTGCCTCAGATGGCCAGTCACAAGTGAGCTGCAAAGTTTCAGTGCAGATGAAGGAGGCTTGCCTCTTTGCCAGAGTCAGATTGACATAGGGAGAAGTCATGACTCCCTATAAAGTATTCCATTTGAAAAAGTGCTGTGGTGATTTAGGAAATACTGACTTATTTTGTTTTATTTATTATAAATTAGTCTTTTACCCTTCATTTAGTTCTTTTAATTTAAGGGAGGCAGTTTTAAAACTGATGTATATGTATTATTTTCTGTAGAGTAAAACTGATCATCTTTCATAAGAAATTACATTCTAAACAAGTTTACAGAACATGGCATGTTCAAACATGAAGAGCCAAAGTCTTCACTTTTTAGGTTCATTTACTTTATTAAATGTGTGTGTGTTTTGTAAGATGGAACATTTTCAATAACGTCTTCTTTATTTGCAGTGTGGACTCCAATTGCAGTGACTGTGTTTCTAGTAGCTGTTGCAACGCTCTGTAAAGAACAAGGAATAACAGTGGTGGGGATATGCTGTGTGTATGAAGTATTTATTGCTCAAGGGGTAAGCTGTTGAAAAATAAAGTGGATTCCTGTTATGAGATTAAGTACTTTGAAGCATCATATTTCAGCACTGATCCTCCTCAGTTCAGGTTAACTTAATAGTTCTGTTACATTTTTCAGATTTTTTTGAGTCAGTTCATATTTGACATTAATGGTTTGTGGTGAGGGAATCAAATGACTTCCAAGTTGTCCTTTACATGCCATACAGAGATGTTAGCAAATATATTCAGTAAAGACTTGACAGGTCTTAATGGAAGACTGCGGTTTTCGTTGACTGAGATTTGCAAATCCTAACCTATAACAGTCTTGATTAAAGTTTGAGGTGCATAAAGGTGGGGGATTATTTGTTTTTAATCCCTGTAGTAAAAGTAGAGAACATATTATATAAAAATGCATTTCATCATTTTCTCTTCAGTAATCAGACATTTTGGAGTAGTCCTATTTGAATAAGTAATATTCTTAAGAAATTTGTTGTTCTCAGAATACCGTTATCTGATAGATTTCGTTCTAAGCATTGATAAGCCTTTAAATTAATAATAAATTTTCCTTAAAGAAACAAGATGTTCCTGCAATTAAATAATTGCTAGGTTTTTAATAGTCAAAATAAATGCAATTAAGAATGTATCACTGTGTATTTTAAGAAAATTTTCTAGTTGTTATTCCTTATTTACTTGAAGGAATATTTTGCAAAAAAATGCTCCAATAAAAGCCGAAAGATTGTCTGTCCTGGGGATACATAATCAAGACCAAAATACCAAAATCACATAGATGTCTTTGTAACTATTGCCGTTGCAGGTCTAGTGAATAAACATAGAATTTTCAAGCTGCATTTTTACGGAAATCACCAGTACGTGACTTGTTTTCAACCGACTCTTCCTTTCTTTTAATAACTTTTGATCTGATCTTGAATTTCACTAAAGTTTAACAAGATTATGTGAGTCAATTGAGTAGGAAAGATAAAATGCAAACTGAGGCTTCTTCTGAAAGCACAGGTGTCACATGAGCTTGGAGTTCTACCAGTCCTCAAAAACCTTTCAGTTTCTGTAGTTTAGCCAACCAGTATATGTGAAACAATAAATCTCACCAGCAGAAGTCATGAAGACAAAGGGAAAGAGGTACACGGAGAAGAAATTAGGTTATGTAATGGGAAACTGTGCAAGATCATGATGTTCACGAGGCAAGGAGTGATCACGAGGCATAAAATAGAAAGCCAGGGCTAATCAGGAAGCGAATAGTATTTCTATTGTTCGTAAGGAATTTAAGGGCAAGTTTTCAGAGGGGCTGATAATTCTGAAAATAGTGATTTTTCTTCTTGAAAGTTTATTTCATGATTATGATTCATTTGTTCAAGTCTCTGAAGATGGTACAATTTTTTGATCTGTGAGTGCAAAATAGACTGCTACAGGCATACAGGTTCAGCTGTGATAGTGTTAGCAAGAATACTTGAATAGTTTATTACAATGGAGACCTTATTTTGGGGACTTGTCATGAAAGCACTAAGAAGCTGAATTAAATAACCGTTGGGAGCAGACGTTTAGAGAAAACCAAGGATAAAAGTATTAGGTAGCTCATATTTATCTAAGGGAGTAACAAGTACCCTGTCTGATTATAAACAATTTTTTAATTTGCAGTACACCTTGCCAGCATTGTTGGACACAGCTGTACAGATTCTTCGAGGGAAGGGCAGTATTCCTTTCTCTATGCTCCAAACACTGTTGAAGCTCATAGTCCTAATGTTCAGTACGCTGCTGCTTGTAGTTGTCAGAGTCCAGGTTATCCAGTCTCAGCTTCCAGTGTTTACAAGGTAATAGCAAAGTGTTTCTTACTTACTGTTGTTTATAAATAAGATATGACTTAATGGAGTCAAATGAAATGGCCAAAAAAAAAATTAATTTAAGTGTTACTCACTTATTTTAATATTGGCATTCAGCATCTGTACAATATTGCATTTTTTGTGAAATTGCTAAATGATATTATTTCAGCAAGTATTGACTGAAATGTCCAAAATATTGAGGTATCTGAGCAGGCAGCCATTTTAAAAAATTTACAATTGATAGTTCATCTTAGTAATTCAGAAATTAAATGTCTTATTGCTTAAGTATTTTTTATTGACTCTGTGTCTGAACCTTGGCTGAATACTCCAAACCTCTTAAGTTTTTCCTTTTCTACATACAGAATATATTTTGTGTTTTAGGTATTTACTATGTGGAAAACATGGTTGTCTTCAGATAGACTGCTTGAAGATAAGTGTACATGAATGACATCAGAACTGAAATACTAATTTCTCTTAAGTTTGAGCAGTGTAGAAATACAAGAATCTAATACTGTCCCTGAAAAAATGAGACAAACTATTAAAATTATTACAAACATGAGCAAGGACAACTGAACCCAACTTTAGGTGTAAATCATTCTGTTTCTTCAAACTTATGTTGATTATATCCCAAAACAGTTTCATAAACATGGAGGAGGCTCTGTCCCTCTCTGCAATGTATCATTGTGCATGGTTTCACACCTGACAAATGCAGGAAGATTAGGATATTTTACATGTCTGTAATTAGTAGTTCTAGCTATGACTAAAGTTTGCTACAAAGTGAATCAAGACCATCTATTTCTTCATTAAAATCTCCTTTTTCTCCTTTCTTTTGCTCCAGGTTTGATAACCCAGCTGCTGTTAGTCCATCCCCAGCAAGACAGCTGACTTTCAACTACCTCCTTCCTGTAAATGCTTGGCTTCTTCTCAATCCCTCAGAATTATGCTGTGACTGGACAATGGGAACTATTCCTCTTGTGGAGTCTTTGTTAGATGTTAGAAATGTTGCCACCCTTACCTTCTTTTGCTTTCTGGGATCTTTGATGGTCTTCAGTCTCCGATACCCTGGGGATTCCTCCAAGACAGTATTGATGGTATGAATGATGCATTGTTTTTGTCCTTTTGTTAAGAGTAAGTGGCTCGGGTTGGTCACATGCGTGATCTACTGTGACCCAGAGATACTATGTGCATCTCCTTTTGGGCTAGAATGAACACATAAGAGGAAAATTGTCTAGCAACAAAACTGCTAAATTGCAATTCAGTATGTGATTCTGTCAGAGATGAGAATAAATATGCCCCTTGTTATGTATTTGCAAACTGTGTTGCAGCCTTTCTCAGATATTCAGAGCTCAACTGGCAAATGGGGGCTTTCAGTAGAATTTAAATGTTTTTCAAGGACCAGAATGCATTTTCATCCTGCAAGCTGTCTACCTTATTTAAATGTCAGTAGTCGTGATGTGTATTTAGCAAGAGACTTTATTTTCTTTCTCAGAGGTGTAAAAGAAAGGACATATTTTTGCATTTAGGAATAAGGTTTCCACTTTTATTATTGTTGTTTTGTTTTTCTTTTGTAAGTTATTTTCATATTATAATGAAAAACTAATTTTGTCAAACTGTAAGATCAGTTCCTGTGTGTCTATTTACTATTATATATGATCTCAAAACTGAGCTGGATTAACAGGAAAGAATATTTTGGAAGAAATGGAAAGGATCAAAGGAGCTGGTATTTTTGAAAAAAAAACAGTCATCAATTATTGATTCCATTACAAATTTTTACAAGGTTAGTGATAACCTGATACCATACTTTTTATTAGTTCAGTGGTGCAGTTATATGCGCAACAAACCTGCACGCATTTTTCTTAGTCTGCTTCAGAAATAATGTATTTTTTTTCATATGTTAATCAGCCAACAGAAGTTTCAGATGGGTGGGAATATTTATGCATAACCTAAGATTTAAGTAGTTCTTTGCTAAGCAGCTGACAAATTTTGATTCACTTCTAAAAGACCTAGCGTTATAGCTCTGACTCATATGGGTTTTCTTGTCTTGTCACTGGAGCAAGGCAATATATTTCACTTGAAAATCAGTGAAAATGATATCTAGATTGCTGGTGAGATCTCTTGTCCTGAATTTGGAAACTGTGTATGAAGAGAAGAACTTCAGATGTCTTATTGATATGATAAATGTGCAAGGTGACATGCTTGGAAAATAAGTTTTACAGTACTTCAGATATGCAAAGGAGTAGTTTGATTTTCCTCCTTACATAAGCTGAGCCATAAGTTTTTCTCTGGTGCACTGTTAGCAGGAGAAATGTATGTGGGGAGTGGTTCACTTTTTTATAGGACAGCTCTTGAATTTTAAGGCTGTTTATTTCCCTGCATTTATGTTTATTCCCTACCCGGTGAAGCTTACATAGGAAAGGGTTAGTGAGTTTGTCAGCATGCGTTGGTTGGTGTTAGTTTTTGTTTGAGGGTGGTATTTTTACATGGGTTTTTATTATTCCAAGTGCCTTTTATAGGAAGGATTTTCTGAGATCATTCACTCCAGCATGCAAGCCTCAATGTTACCTGACACAGTATAATCCTGGTTTAATGCAAGTTTTTTCCTTTAATCTATACCTATGTTGTATATATAACTTTCAATATGATGCTGATTTTCTTCAGACATAATATCAAAATGCCTGGAAGCTAATTTTGTAGGAAATGGGAATGCAGTATTTTATATTAAATATTAATTGTTATGTACTACAAAATGAAACAATATGGTAGGCCAAAACCTATTGCTGCATTCCAGTAAGCCATTAATATCCCCAAGTAATCAATGTATTCTGTGTATTATGAGGCTCAGTTGTGTTTTTGTTTTCATAGAGCTTAGTGAAGTGCTATGGATCAGCAGCAGAGCTGTGCTAATGATCGATGTGCATATTCTTGAAATATCCTTGAAATATGCGAGAAAATCTTACTTGAAGTTTTAAATCAGTGGTGCATTTTTATGTATGTAATCCTAGGTTGATTTTCAAACTGGATTATTTAACAGTTTTAGCATGGAAGAGGGAGTTAATGTCATGCTTAAATCTAGACAGCCAGTTGTACTGAAAGTTTCTAGAAAATTCCTCTTTCTTCAAAGAAACGTTCCACTTCTGTAGGTTTGTTTTTGTGGTGGTTTTTTTTGTTGTTTTTTTTTTGTAACTTGAAGGCCACATATTTTGAAATAATTATTCATGTCTTTTCTGGAACCAGAGATTGGAAGGCCACTATTTAGCAATCACCCAGGACTTAAAGCAAATGGTCATGTCCACTTTCTTTGCAGCAGATGGATTTCTTTGCCTTTTGATAAACACAGTTTTTGGTAAGAAGTCTGTCCTTGACCTAAGAACTGCAATTGTGCGGTTCTTAAGTTCATTGTCATTTCAGATACTTTGAGGTGCTCTTAGCGCTCTGTCCAAACACTGATGTTTATTCAGTGACTGATTCTGATTTTTGCTATTCACATTTCTTACAGAAACTCAAAACAGATTCTATTGTACTGTAAAAATAGCTGCTTTATGCCTCAAATAAGCTGATACAGTTTTTTAATTGTTAGATAATGTCCAAGGTTCTTACACTGTCTTGTTTCTTTATCTGGAACTCTTACTAAAACGTTGTTTTGAATTTGTTTAGTCCTTTGATCCTATTGATTTGTCCTCTTTCTGTAGTATAGAAAAGCAAAAAGACTTGCAAGCCCTTAAGTAAGCAATAGAGTCATTTGCAGGTTACTACTTGCCATATTCAGAGCGGTCTCAATGTAAAACAGATCTGAATATTAAAAAAAAAAAAGGACCAAATATCTACTATGTATGTCTGGTTTTATGGGATTATTTTTGTAATTTGTAACTTGTTTCTTGGGTACAATTTGTCACTGCCTAATCTTGATTACTAATGTTACTTGTACTTCTTTTCTAGGCACTCTGCTTTATAGTGTTACCATTCATTCCTGCGTCAAACCTGTTTTTTCCTGTTGGATTCGTAGTAGCAGAACGAGTGTTGTATGTTCCTAGCATGGGATTCTGCATTTTAGTAGCACATGGATGGAAGAAATTATCAAATAAAAGGTAAATAAATTCATTCTGATAAAAGCCCCTAGTGGGAAAGCTTGCAAAACCATAAATATGGTTACCTTCTATGAAAGTAAGAGATGAGTATAAGTCAAACTGGTTTAACTTTATTCAAAGTTGGTTACTGGCTGAAATTTATACAATGCATGTATGTCAGCAAATTAAAGTTTCTGAAAATTTAATCAGTAAAAGATTAAATTTTCAGAAATACCATGCTAAGAATGGGTGTCAGAGCCATTCAGTATTTGTTAAACTAAAGAATTCTTTGGTTAACAATTTCTCCTTAAAAATGCTGCTCTAAAAGCATGTGTTGCACACACTTTTCTGTTTTCTGATACCTTCTACATTGATCTGGGCATACCTCCCACTGACGTGGATGTTTTCCCCTTCTTAGCCCAGTGGCATCCTGATGCCAGTTTAGACAAGTGGAAAGGCAGCAATTTGCAGTCCATGTTGTCTGCTATTGTTAGAGATGAGGCCCTGCAGTAAAATTTACACTAACTGGTGCTGCTGAAGGTGACAGCACCTGGATAATGAGAAATTAGTGATACTTGTGGGAGTGTGGAGAAAATATTCTCACAAATCCCACTACGAGGCAGTGAAAATAGAAGTGATGTGAAAGAAAGCAAGGAACCAGGAGAGGATGGCTGGGGACAAAAACTAGACAGGTAGTGTCATTTACTACAAAAATACTGGAAATCAGCTCTCTAAAATGAGAAAGAGAAGGCTTCTTGCTTTAGAAATATGTGGAAAGAAAAAACTTTCTTATAAGCCTGATGGACATAAAGATTACTGTATATGCCAGTTCTCATTGAGTACTTTGGTAGTGTTTTAGAATTACTCTCTTAATTTTACAGTTCCACTTCTTTAGTATTTTTAAAACCAAGAATGGTAGTCAAAAGGTGCATTTTTTATCTTAGAAGTGGAGGGGGAAAAAAACCTTTCTGTTTTTAGTAAACCCCTGTGAAGTAGGTAGCAGAGTGAGCAACTGTTCCGTAAGTCAAGTGTAAGAAATAGCTGTTAATGGTGAACACCTGTATGTCCACTCAAGAATGAGATTTTTTAGAAACAAAATGATATTCATAATTGTAGGAAGGCTTTTGAATGTTTGACATCTTTTTCATAATTGAATTAGAGTTCAGAAACCAAGTGATCAGCATGTTAAAATGTATGTTTTATATCTGTCATGTTTAAACTCCAGAAAAATAAACTGCACAAAATGAAGATTATTCCTGACAAGCTTGTCACAGAGAGTGATATTTGCCACAGTTTGCAGCTTTAAAAATAAAATTACTAGAAAGACAGTAAACCTTTCTCCTGTTTAGATATTACAGTAGCACTAGAATTGCATTTGCTTATGGAAGATTGGGTAGTCTCCACAGACCTCTCCATTAGGGTGTGTTAGAACACCTAATGTTGTGTTGGAAAGATTGGTGATGTGTGTTGTAAAGAATATGTGTGGAATTTTCTGATATGAAACAAAAGTATGAGGCAATATTTCAGTTTCTTTTTTCATTTTTTAACATTTTGTATGGTGTTTTGGAGAACCTCACTTTTGGCATCATATTTATTGTCTTAAATTACAGATAAGTTTTAAGAGAAGTATAATTTTTGTGTACATTGTATACAAATTATGTTATGTGAATTGGGCTTGTTCTTATTAAGGGAATTGCATGGTCATAACAACAAATCAGGTAAATAACAAAATTAGTTTGAAATTGAACATTATTTCCTTCCAAACTCTGGAGTGCGCTAGTCACAAATGTGGTCCTTTGCTTGCCTTTTAGCATATGAGATACGTATTCTAATAAATATTAGAATTGTTCGTGTGTTTACAACAAGTCTTTGTTTGTTTTATTTAATAGTGTGCTAAGAAAAATTTCTTGGGTTTGTTTGGCTGCGGTGCTATTCACTCATGCCTTAAAAACACTGCACAGAAACTGGGATTGGGAGTCGGAGTACACTTTGTTTATGTCCGCTTTAAAGGTACTGTATTCTGTTTGGAAAGGATAATGGGAAGTTCCTGTTGCTGTTCTTAAGAAGCTGCAGTGGAACATGATAAAAATGGACAAAAATGGTGCTTGTTTTGGCACATTAATTTCTATATTGACAGTATTGGCATCTAATCAGTTGCTTTTGGGAATGCTTTAAAAACAGTGTGATGCACACATAGAAATTCACATGTACAAAATAGATGATAATTCTTCTTGTGTCAAAGCAGTTGAATTTGTTCTCTTGTCTGGATGACAGCAGGATACGTTTCAGTACAAAAATCTACAAAAAGTTTGATGCATAGAATAATTTCTTCTAAGTTCATATGGCATGATAAGACAGTTTGCAAAATATCCCATAACAGTTATAATGAATTTTAAGATGTTTGGTATTTCTAGGGGCAAATAACTAAAACAAATTGATGTTGCACAACAGGGTCAATGTAATCATTCTGTGTTTAGTGTTTTGTTATTCTTTTCATATAGAAGCTGGATGAAATCTGTCATTTGCTGTACATTTTTATGTCTTAAGATATTGTTAAGAGAAACTCAATTGTTAAGTAACTTCAGCTTAATACCTTATGCTTTGGTATCTTTTTCTGGCTTTAGGTAAATAAGAACAATGCAAAACTATGGAACAATGTGGGACATGCGTTAGAAAATGAAAAAAATTTTGAAAGAGCCCTGCAGTTTTTCATACAGGCCACACAAGTGCAACCAGGTAAAGCTTTGACTAGTTGCCATCTCTGCACTCCTGGTATTTCAGTATACTTAGCTTACTTAACAGCTTCTCAATGGACTGTTTTCCTTCAACTGAACATCAAACAATATCATACAGTAAGTTAATTGATCCAGGATTTTTGGAAATAAACTAAAAAAGTTCTCAAGCAAAGGTTTGTACCTATAAAAATCTGCAAATACTTGTAGAGCTATTCCTTGTATGACATTCTTTATGAATTAACTTAGATTCTGATTTATAATGGAGTATAAATATTACTTCATTTTTTTATTTGAAACTAAGGAAGTGTAAGAAAATCAAAAAATCTTGATAATATCAAAAGGCACATGTAATCCATTTTGCATATTGTTGCAGAACAAGTTCTAGGTAATACTGGACAACCTTTCCTTTTAAGATTAATAAATAACCTTCAATTTATGTGCCTCTATTATAGCAAGAAATTAAAGATGGATACATGGAAGTATGATAGGACCTCAAACTTTCTACAGTTTCCCACATAATTTTATAATCCCTCTTTAGTTCATGGTTAAATTATTAGCTTCATAATTAAGATGAAAAATGATAGAATTACTTTGTTCTTTTGGTGATGAGAATGTTCTATCAGGGTACCTGTACTTCATGCTACTCTGAACGCAGAAGTGTTTCATTTCGTGATACTCAGTGCATGGAAATAATTTAAATTTCCTTATTTTCTTTATTAAGATGATATTGGTGCCCACATGAACGTAGGAAGAACTTACAAGAACCTAAACAAAACTAAAGAAGCTGAAGAATCATATATGATTGCTAAATCATTGATGCCACAGGTAATTAGTGACTTTATTTTCTGTGCCACCACAGGACAGAACCTATATTCATGATACATTTTTTCATATTTTTCCTGTAGCTCTGTGTGGCTGTATACTTGAAATTTTGTCAGTGTTCTTTTAAAACCTATCTATGAAAAAAATAGACTGTATACAATCATGGCTGTTAAAAAAATGCTTACTTGGAACTCTGCTACAACTGTTTCAATTTACTTTTTATACTGCTGTGTTGTGTTTTGGGGTTTTTTTCTGAAATTGAGGGTATAAAAGAAAGCAGCAGCCAGAACCTACAGTTTCTAGTCACAATTGGTTTAATTTCACTTACAGCTAATACATTGACGGTTTATACACTGAGTTTCTGAACCCTTCAGAGGAGGCTGAAATATAGCATTGGAGGTTGGAGAAGATAGCCAGAGCAGCAACAAAAAAACTTTGCCTGAATATGCTTTTATAAACATGTGGTTTGTTACCTTCCCCATTCATTAAGTTATATTTATACCTAGGAAATTTACTTGTTCAAGCTCTCTAGAGAAAAATAGAGTAGTATTGTGGAGAATGTATGAAGGTAATAAAAGCTGTGGTTAAAATGAGACTGGCAACAAAAATAAATGAGCAGCCAGCCCTTTGAGTAGAAGCATGGCTTTAAAAGTTTGTGTTGTGAAACAGTATAAAGATTCTAAATGGATAAAGTATAAACAGTATAGCAGTTGCAATGTCATAGCATTTTCATCTTTCCTGGCTGCTTTTCATTTGCTGTATCAGTTGTCAAATCATTGGCTTACCTTAGGCTGAAGGGTAGTAAAAAGGAATGAAGATGTTTGACAGTGTCAGTTTAGGCTTTAGGAAATATTTTTGCCTGAATGGGGAAAGTTTTTCAAGGTCTGGTTGGTTTGCAGTGCCTATCTAGATGAGCCTAGTTAAGTAGTAGCAGAGCTTAATTAAGTGGTATCTTAAATATTGTACAAGTTATCTATGTTTTCATAGAAATAAAGAATAAAAAATATTCTGTTTATTTTTGGATATGATTTTTCTGGAAAATAATACTGCTCTTTGTCATTATCAAGAGCCTGCACACTAATGTCCAGTAGTACCTTAAACAAATGTGGCCAGAGTGAAAAGGAGTTCTGTACTGGTCATCTTTCATATTTTTGCTCATCCATGTTTGGTGCATATATTCTCTTTGACAGATTATTCCAGGGAAAAAGTATGCAGCAAGAGTTGCTCCTAACCATCTAAATGTTTATATCAGTCTCGCAAACTTAATTCGAGCAAACGAGTCTCGCCTTGAAGAAGCAGATCAGTTATATCGGCAAGCAATTAGTATGAGGCCGGATTTCAAGCAGGCTTACATCAGCAGGTATATTTTCTAATTTTAGAGATACATATTCTTGAGTAAACTTTTTCGTATTTGCAGTACTATGAACAGTATTTAGTTCATACAGTTCAATTAGCTGTTGAAACTGTTTCATTTCCAAGTGAGAAGATGAAGATTTGGAACAATAATCAATTATTCATTACAAGTCCTGTTCTTTTAAATTCCTGCTTCAAATGGCATATTTTCGTGTAGGTTCTGTATTCAAACATTGTATAGAAAGACACTTCCATTAGATTTCTTTATGAATTTCTAACTCAAGATTCTAATCTCCTAGTTTAGTTTTGAACTAAAAAGCTTTTGGTTAGTGTGAGTCATGGAGCTTTCTTTAAATTTTTTTGTTAACGATGGTCCAGAAAATGCAAGTCTCAACAATTTACTTAACATTAATTGCATTTTAGTTGAGTAATGTGGATGTGGGTATTGAGGCTTCTGTCCACTATTTTGTTTGTTGTAATTCCCCCTGGGACTTAATGAGGTTCAAAAATGCCTGAACTATAGCTGTTGCAGTATAATTACAGAGCCAAGTCCGGAACCCTTGATCACTTCTTTTTTTGTTCTTGCCCTGCTTATGCATTTGTTGTATACAGATTTTTGAGAGCTGAAAGCTTTAGGAATGGTATGTAAAAGAGGGTCTTGTATTGTTTTGTGCTTAAAACTAACAAAATAAAAAAACCCATTGTTATCTGACATCTACTGTCTGTAGGAAGGCAAACTTTCAAAAAACCAGTCAATTATTTTCATATGGGTAACAATAAAAGTTGAAGGTTAAATCTGGTTCTTCAACAGGGGAGAATTACTTCTAAAAATGAACAAACCTCTGAAAGCTAAGGAAGCTTACCTTCGAGCTCTAGAACTAGACAGAACCAATGCAGACCTGTGGTACAACTTGGCAATAGTTTACATTGAACTGAAAGATCCAACAGAAGCCCTGAAGAATTTCAACCGAGCACTGGAACTCAACCCAACACATAAACTGGCATTATTCAACTCGGCGTTGCTAATGCAGGAATCTGGTATGTTAATTGTCACTTTTATACATATTGCATATTTGCATTTATAGGATCCATACTATTTAATTATTTTTTTTATTAACTCTTGTTTTTGGAAAGGAGAAGTACATAGCATCATCAAAAAATAGTGTTTATTTATTATAGCTTTGTAATTTGTAGTGTATGGAATTTGTGCAAAGTGTACAAATCTGTACCTTAGCTGATCAGCATCTTTAATACAAGTGCTATTTTACAGTATAATATCTTATATATATAAAGAATAGTATTACACAAGCATCTTCAAAATTATTCCTATATAACCTTTAAAGATAATATTTAGTAAAATATGTGTCATACCTGGCTTGCATTTATAGTGATTGATTTAATTATTGACTCAAAAATCTAGTTTACGTCTCTGGTCTTAAATCAAGCTTTAGAAATATGAGTTTTTGTAGGTTCCTCTGTCATACTGCTAATTAGGATGAATTCAGTTGGATTTTCATGAGTTTGTTTTTTCTTACGTATAGTTCTGTGGGTAAGGGTCAGCCCCTAGTGAATTAAGGCTGTTGAAAAGAGTGTTTGCCAAGTGAACTGCTAAGATTTGTTTCTCTTTTGTTGAGATGGTAAACTGCCCCTAAGAAATATAAAACAGTTGATTGAAGCTGAAGACACTTGGTAATTTTCCATCTCTTCTCACATTGTAAATTAGGTAGTTCAAGGCATTCTGTGTTCCTTGTCTGTAGAAGCACAAGCAGCTTCAAACAAGCAGAAACATTAACTATTTAGTATTAAATTATTCATACTGGACGGTGTAACACTGTTTCAGGGTGTTAAAGAGGGCAGATGCAAGCAGCTCCCCTATCCTTCAGTAAGTCTGTGTCCAGAATTTGTTACTAAAATATGTTCACTGTATTATTCAGTAAAATAGCACAGACCACAAGCTCCTCTAGCTAATCCTGGTATTGTCAGATCAAATTGTTTTATTAAATCTTTTTTAAACTTTGATGCAAAGTAAAATATGGGGATTACAGGTTTTATTGTTTTGGTGTTAGAAGATATCTTAGTCTGGCTACAGTAGAAGTCACCCTATGTGATCTCTGTTGAAACTTTTTCAGTCTATCTAAATGATATCTAAAATGAGATCTTCCACTCAAAGTTTGCTTCTGTAAGAGCTGGTTTATCAGAACTGACCTCTTCTCTGCATTCCATTTGCTCAACTGTGCATGAAAATAACTTCTTTCAAGCTTGTAGAGACACCTTTTGTATCCTGTATACCAAACCTAAGTATCATTCAACAGCTAATGGAGTTATGATGCTGACTCTGGCTACAAGTCAACTGTATGTAGTTTCATTCCTTAAAGAAAGTAGGTATCACTTACTTTTGCTGTTACACAGCTATGATAAAAAGTAGCATTTTAAACCCTTTCCCTTTTACAGTTGCATTTTAATTTGTATAAAGATCAGCATTTTACTGTCTAAAAGTCCTTCAGAATAAATGCTTCAGGAAATATCTTGAGAATTAAATGCATTTTCTGTCATTTAGGTGATGCGCGACTTAGACCTGAAGCTAAGCAAAGACTGCTACATTATGTGAAAGAAGAACCACAGGATTCAAATGGATACTTCAATTTGGGTATGCTAGCAATGGATGACAAAAAAGACATGGAAGCAGAGGCATGGATGAAAAAAGCCATAAGGTTACAGCCAAACTTCCGAAGTGCTTTGTTCAATTTGGCCCTGCTTTATTCTCAGACAGGAAAAGAATTGATGGCTTTGCCCGTCTTGGAAGACCTACTGAGATACTACCCTGATCATACCAAAGGTCTGATTTTGAAAGGAGATATTCTTATGAACCAAAAGAAGGATATTGTTGGAGCAAAAATGTGTTTTGAAAAAATTTTGGAACTGGATCCCAACAATGTACAAGGAAAACATAATCTTTGTGTGGTTTATTTTGAAGAAAGAGATTTAATAAAGGCAGAAAAATGTCTGGTTGAAACACTAGCACTGGCACCTCATGAAGAGTATATTCAGCGTCATCTAAACATAGTTAGAAGTAAAATTGCATCACTTGGTGCTGTGGAACAGTCATCACTTCCATCAGATGGGACTGCAGCTACAGAAGCAAAAAAAAATTCATTTCAGAATTTGAAAGAAGCAAAAGGTGAGGAGACAACCACCCAATCAACAGCTGATAACAAGAAAGAGCACTCAAAAAATAAGAAACCAACAGAGAAGAGCAGTGTGGACAAAAAGACTCCCAAAAAATCTACAAAAGAAATCAAAGACATTGAGAAAAAGAGAGTTGCTGCATTGAAAAGACTAGAAGAAATTGAACGTATATTAAATGGTGAATAGTCTTTACCATGTCACAAAAGAATGAGAGAATGCTATTTTTAATTATTGTTTAATTTGTGAGCCAACTGGAAAGTGTTCTCAGTGCTTTTAAAATAGAAATAATGTTGACTGCATATCACTTAATCAAGCAGCAAAAGGCATTACAATGCTGTATGTGAGAAAACCACAACTTTAAAATATGATGGAGGGATGGGTGGGAATTGAAGGATAAAGGGTTGAGAAAAATCTTCAATGCAGAATCCTTAATAGTGAGAAAATAACACTCATAAAAATTGTTGGTAGTCAGGGATATTAAGTAACGCTACTTTCACAGACTCAGTGGAAGAACTGAGTGGTGAATTACTGGGATAAGCCAGACACTGCTTCTTTCCCCCAGCTAATCTGTTTGTATTGTCATTATCTACATTTCAGTTTACACATCAGCTGAAATTTTTCTAGACCTCTGCTATATAAGAAAAACAGTTTTTCTTTGCATTATTTGTTTCCAGAACTTAACAAAGTCATCAAAATGCCACTGGATTTAGTATAGGAGGATGCAACAACACACTAAAATTTTCAGTTGCATTGTAAATATGGAATGATATATTAACTTTTAGATGGTCTTTCTTTACTTACAATGCTAATGGTTTGTACTCTTTTACCTGGTAAGAAATCTTATGGTGCTCTTAAGATCTTTAGACTCTGCTTTTTATTTTAAAGGAAATGTGTGGGGTTTCTTCAAATGTCAATCATCTGATTGTTTTTAAAAATTGTATTAAAACGGGTGGTTTTGCCACTTCTTCCCCAGTTCATTGAATGCTGAGAAATGCACTTTGGTACAGTAACCAGTATGCTATGCAGTAGTCCTTGTTGACTTTGTATCAACAGCTGTGGATTGACTCCTTGGTGTAGCAAATTCTTCCTTGTTTATAGCAATCTGGTTTTACTATTTCTGTCATTGAAACTATTTCTATTCTCATTACTTTTTACAACACTAATATAAGCAATGTTTGCTCAAGGCAGTGCGATAATAATTAAGCCACTGAATTTAGTTGTGTTTAACACAAGGCAATGTAGGTAGTATCCTTTCAAATACTAAGTTCTGTTGTTTTGATACTTTGTCTTGGCGTGGTTTTTATTAAATATTTATTTTGACTACTAAAATATTCCCATTTACACTTTTTCACTAGTGCATCATTTTAATTTCTTACAGGAAATGAAAATCTTTGCAATGTCAGTATTGCTTTTATCCTTGTGCAATGCATATATTTTTGTTTAAATATGCTACCAGTTACGTAAACCTGATGTTTTCCTTAATTCTGAGAAAAAAAAGAAGTGTAAGAGCTGGGTTCAGTCATAATTTTCACTGATAATTAAATCTCTTACTCTTAGTGTTTTGTCTTATTTCATGATGTGGAAGTATTCCTTAACAACTCCAGCGCTCAAACTTAATCCTTTCCGTACCTGCTCAACTTTCTGCCTCAGGCAGTAATCCAACTGTAAGATGTAATAATTATCTCTGTGGGAGAGTTCTTAAGTGGATAATGGGCTTCCTTGCACAGACCTTTTCTTAATTATGTGTCATTCTTAATGTTAGCACAACAATTGCTTGCATGGTAATAACTGGGGGGGGGAAAGTGTTTTTTAAAAAAAAACTATTTACAAGCGGCTGACAGGAACAAGTATGTGGTGTGCAGCTGTTCTTCATACAAAAAAATATTTTAAGTGCTACTTGTAGAGAAGTGCTCACAGCAATCTGTTGACCACACCTTGAAAATCACTTCTCTGTGAATAACTCAGATACTTGTACCTAAAATAGCTGGTACGTTGACTTTTATAGAAATTTTGACTTGCATATTAAGTCTTCCTCCAAACCTTTGTTTTACAAAAGGATTAGCCATTGTTCTGGGTAAGATGAAGGAACATTCATTTGAAAGTGGCAGGAACTAAGCAGTATGAAAAGGTACTTTCTGGTAGAAAAGGTCAGGATTCTCCTCTCTTCCATATGAAGAGCTCTTTTATTGCCATTGCCACACCATTTTTATTTGGTCTGTAAATTGAAGAGGGGAGTAAAGGCACAGTCTCGGTCTCTGCATCTGAGCCTCTGTCATGTCTCATCTTGACCATCCAAGCAGCTCTTAAGGGACTAGCAAGAGCTGTTAGATTTATTGATGCTAGGAAGTGCCATCAGGTTTAACTAAAATCATCGGACTGTAAAATCATCAGAAATGTAAACTGAAGGTTGCTGGATGTCTTTCAGTCTGTTCTCAAGTTGTATTGCTTTTTTGTCTCTCTTAAAGAAAATTTAGTAAAAAACAAGTATTTTGACTAACAAGTATTTATTCTGTTAAGATGTGTCAGCAGTTTTAAAATTAAGCTTTCATGAGAAAAATGGTTCACTAAATTGGAGTGATATAACTTGTGAAAAATTATCAAAATAGCATTTTGGTTTTGTCTGCTTGCAGGTAGAACAGAATAATTGACAGGTATTTTTCACTTCCAGTTCAACCTTCTTTTCTCCTCTTCCTGCCATCGTCATGTGCAAAGCACATAAATATCCCCTTTCAGAATTCCCTAATTTCACTGACATGCAAGAACGAGGAATTTCTAAGAGTGGGACAGGCATAAATTTTTAGCCCTCTAATCATACAATGCAACTGCTGTGGTTGCTGAAAAAATGGAACAGCTGTGTTATATCATCTTTGCATCCATACACAAAATTTTTTCAACTTACACATACAGCTTCAGAGTAAGCATTTTAAGTATTACACGTATTTGTGCATGTGATTTCAGTACAGACTTGTGCATTTGTCAGATTATTCTTTGGATCTTTTGCAGGTGAGTATATGCATAGAGAGACCAATACGGATTTATTGGATATGCATGCATATAGTTGGGACACTTGGATACCTATAGGTAGTGTAGTTGCAGAGGGACAATATGTGCAATTGTAGACTAACCTTTGAATATACAATCTTTTTGTCTGTTTTGCATGTGAAACCTAGGGTTTAATTGCAAGTATTCTTTATTTTCAAAATATTCTTTGCTTTATAACCAGTTAAAAACATGATCAGTCATACCTCATTTCTTTTTTGTGTCTGTTGTTTCTTATCAGCTGGCAGGGAAGTAGTCTAGTATTGTGAAGGTAAGGAAAATTTTCCTACAAACAGGCATGTATGTACAAAATGTTGGAAATTGGAGTGAAAAGGATTAAGTGGTACAAAAAATCCCTTTTAGGGTGCAGTGCGGTTTGTACCTTGATTAGGCAACACTGGAAGTCAGGCTAGAGTGAACATACAGGAAGATTGCTGTAAAGGGAGGGTCTGGGGATAGGCAGCCTCATGTTTAATGGCACTTACGAGCAAAGCGCTGTCCTATGAGAAACGTCAATATTCTGGGAGAGGAGTAGGCACTCCAAAAGCAACAATTCCTGAAACATTTTGGCACTGTGCGTGTAGGTTGTCCAGCGCAACATCTCAGCAGCTTTCCCTTTCTCCCAGCTATTGGCAATCCAAGCCCAGGAGGTACTGAGGGCAGCTCTTCAGGCAGGTGCTGCTTTGTTGTCAGAGCAGGCTTTTCCATAACCTAGCTGTGCCTTGTAGCTCACATACCTTTTTCAGGGTCATGGACCTTTGGGCTGAAAATGCAGGCATCTGTCCCTTCCTGAAGTTTCTAATGGAAAGACTTGATGAAGATCAGTTCCGGGAAGTTTTTTCAGCCCATCCCAGTCTCTTGCAAACTTTGCATTGCACAAAATGCAAACAGGAAGGGTCCCAGCTTGGGTGAGTGTACATGTCTGGGCTTTTCCTTGCAAGTTCTATAATTCACTTCTGCCTGGCACAATGTCTGGAACTGCTGCAGAACCTGCTGCTCCAGGAAAGTCCTGCCATGTAACCAAAACTATAGTTCGACTTTGAGCCTAGGGATCCTGCTTTGCTCAGACAGAAACCTTGAGAATGGAAAGGCTGCAAGACACCTTCCACCCATCCTTTGCCTCACTTTCTCTCCGTATAATGTAACACTCTGTGCAATGTTTCAACTACAGCAAGAAGAACCTGACCCCCAAACCTCCAACATAGCTTATGAGAACATAAGACATTCCTTCTTGAAATCAAAATAACATAGCTTAGTATGTTACATACATTACAAAGTGCTACTTTTTGTTTTAAATAATCTTAGCTAGAATGACATTATTTTTATAGCACTGAGTGACTGGTAGTTAATATTCTTAGAAAAACTTAAAAACTGCTTTCTGTAGTCTAGTGCCCATCTACAAACTAGTGGTTCTGCATGTGGGCTTTATGTCCCTTGCAAACAGCCAAAAGAAATCACATACGCATATCAACTAACAAAAAGCAACAATGACAAAACCAAACCAAAAAAGGAAAAGAAAAAAAAAAAGCAACCAAACAAATCAGAGAACTTTATGCATAATTATCATGGTTTGGGAACAACATAATAAACTATATAATTTTCCTGGGCTAGGAAATCATCCTAGAAAAACACATTTAACCTTCTCTGGCACAGTCATAATTTAAAAGATTGCTGGAAAGAGAATTGGACTTTATGGATACCATCTACTGTGAACTAAGGAATTCTGTTTAGAATAAAATATTAATATGTTATTACTCCAGCGTAATGCAAACAACTTTTAGCTGCTACATCTTTACCGGTATAAGAAAGATACTACCAAAAAAAAGGGAGTAAGAGATCCTTGTTTAGCTTGTGTCTTCACCAGTGCTTACAGAACTGTAAATGTCTTTTGCTAAATATCCATACAGAGACACTAATTTTACAGCAAATTTAGGGGTTATTTGCTTGCATGGGTGAGCTCAGTCTTTTTTGGTTATGGACAGAAAGAAATTAAAAGCTTAGCTTGGTGGGGTGTTGCGTGCAAGACTACACCTTGGCATTATGGAAAAATGTATATATACTTCCCAAAATTTTAGTTAGTGATAGATCACTAGCAGGCAAGTTGATGTATTTGATACAGTTTTGGAGGGTGATACAACATACAAATTTATATGAGGCTATGAACTCTGACCCTCTTCTACACTGCAACTGTAGTGAATGTGAAGCTTTGAAGGACCCCACATGGAGTAGAAGAGAGCACTGGAATAAAGCACGTCGTTCAGATATCCTACGCCTGTTTAGCATATATGTTTGTTCCTTACATGTAATTATCAGGGTATTGTCTTTTTAAATAGGCATGGCAAGGTATTTTTAATTATATGAGTATTCATCTACACACAATGAGAGTAGGTGGAGGAGGAAAATACAACAATAACAGGATGTCTTACCAAAAGCAGAAGTCATAAATCTTGATTTTTAAAATACCATCTAGAACATGCCCTCACCTTGATTTCATTTGCAGTTGTTAACCCAGCCCTACACTTTAGTTGTACGTGAGCATCATTCGAGCGCGATCTGTAGCGCCGACTCCCTCGTACTGAGAGCTGGAAGGAGATCGTGACAACGGGAGCTGACAGAATGGGGGATTAATTGTTAGCACTCCTCAGCCTCAAGCTGAATAATCAAGGTTTGCTTGTTTGTTTGGGTGCACTGCGCGTTTCATCTTCAGGAATATCAAACATTATGGATGATTATCTCAGTTTGCAAGATACAGTTATTTCTCTGTCGATAAAAGAAGCTTAAAGGGAGCTTCTGAACACCCTTCCTACCCCTTGAACAGGTTTTAAATAGGTCTGGAATGCTGGGTTTTCTTCAACTCCATGCATATGCATTTATTAATTTTCCAGTATAAATAGCTGCAAACAAACAAATAGAATGGAAAGGTATGTGAAAGCTTAAATCTCATGAAATTCAAATACTGGGCAAAAACATGAAGCTGAATTATGTACTATTTTAGATGTTTTTCATGAAGTTACAGTATGATCTGTAACGCTGACTATTATTTGTAGAAGTCACACTGTATTTCTGGGCTTACTTGGGTGAATATAGTCAAAGTTTTAGTACAAATATTTAGGTTTAAATTTACCTTTCCAAGGACAATCCTTCAGATTAGGACCTAATTCACATGTTCAAGAAAAGCAAAAATAAGAAACATAATTAAGTTTTGGGACTTTTTTCTGTCTGATCAATATACATGAAAAATTATACATTTGATCAAAAAATAGATGTATTGCATAAGGATAGAAGCACCACTGAAAGTACAAAGCTGCATAAAGATTTTTCAAAATTTTCCAGTTATCTGCAGTGGTTTATCTTGTACTAGAAAGTATCCTTCTTTCCCCTGACTTCCTTTATATTTTGATTATTTTACTGACTGTAAGACCTTTTCCCCTAAATAACAGCTTTTTAAAAAATTCTGAGTATAAAATTGACTGATGGTCCTTCAGCTTACAAACACAAAACATGCTGTGACTGTAGAAAAAGAGAAAACCACATAAAACAGAAAGCAACTGAAATGAAAGAAAACAAGTAGGGGGGTTTATTTTAAAAATTAATAACAGAATAACAAACACTGGTATCTTAGGCGGTTTTGTGTCTGGGTGTCCTAAGAGCCTTCTGGCTTATGAGGAAATAAAGCAAACTTTTAACCATCGATTACTGGCAATCTCAACTTCAGAGTCTAAAAGCCATGTCATATGGCTGTTTTTACTACTACGCTGTTCCTTCTTCAGCTCTAGATAAATTTACATAAAGGAATTGGGGGTGAGATTGAATTTCAGTAGCACAGGCTCTTTATTGTTTTTAATATCGTTAGATTCTCTTTCCTTTGTTCTCTTTTTTTTTTTGTTTTTGTTTCTGTGGCAGTGATACTTTCTCACACTGCCAGTGTTTCAGGGCAGAGGGCTGAAAAGAGGAGCTAACTGAAGGATTAAAGTCTTTATATGTAACTAACAAGCATCTTCAGTGTTCTGCTTTTTGCTTTTGATTAAATATATATGGATAAGGTATTTATGTATATAAATTGCATAAGTAAGTCTTTGCTAAGAAAGTGGAACACAGTTATTTCAACATTCTGTATGAAAAGTTCTCATTTTGCTTTATTATTCAAAAATATAATTATTGTTATTTGGAACAGCAATGCAGAAAAATAACTACAGGGACTGATGACCAAGTAACTGCTTCAGGTTATTATTCATTGTGAGGCAGCTGCATAAATCACACAAATGATCAGCTAAGAGTAGAGATTTACATAAATAAATCAGTATAGTGGTATAATACATAGAGCATAACACCGTGTGACTGATTTTTGCTGTTGTGTATTGTGATTGGATTTCTTTTGCTCGTGATCTGATGTTGAGAAGGTGGGACTTTCTGCTTCCAGGGGCAGCAGCTGTTCAAACTGTTGTTATCTGCTGTTCATTATCACTTCAGAGGTGAAGGCTGCTATCTTTGCCTTGACCTTTTGGTAAGTATCTCGTTAAAACGTGAAGCAGAGTGTTCATTCAACAGGCTAAACTAGAACACGATTCCCGGAAGATCATGATTGTATCAATCTACACATGAGGACAAAATTAGCTAGAATTGTTCTGTATTTCTGTCCTGCATTCAGCTATTTACACAATGTTTTCTGCATAGTCCTGGTAGCAACTTCAGTGTACCTTAGGCCAGTAATTATAAATCTTAAGCAACAATCTAACCCATGTTCTCTGTGTGACAGGATAAATTGCAGTGCTCTAAATAACACCACTGGAAGATGTGGCCTCTGACCTGAGAAGCTTATCATCATGGAAGAATGTGATGATCTAAACTAGGAAATAAATAAAAATGCCATTTTCATTATATATTTGGGACCAGCAAAATAGTATCTAGGGTCTTACAAAGCTGCTTAATTCTACTGAAATATGACAGTCATCATATTGTTTGGTAACCTTCCTCCAAGCCTGTGATTTTCTTCTTAAGAATTTACTGCTTTTCTGCAACTGCATAATTAAAGAACAGAATACTAATTTGCTTTTAAATGTTACTGTCAAATCCCATATCAAATTTTTTTAGTTTTAATTCAAGGTGATTATGCATAGATCTTGAAGCACATGTACATAGATTTGCACCAATAGAGAAACTGCTGTGAAGGCCATGTTTGGAATATTGTAGGTACAGCATGACTGGAAAGGCTTAAGAGGAATACTAAAAAATAAATTAAGAATTTTGAGCACAAAGATACCACCAGTGAGTCAAGACATTTTTACTCCACAGTTTACTGGATGCTTGAGTATACACTAGATCAGTATCACTTCCAACTTGCTTTACACTTTTTCTAAGCATTCACTTTCAGATATACTGAAAGTGGGTTGCACAGACTGTGGTTTCATTTGGTGTGGCTGCTCTGAGAAGGGATTCTGCAGTGTAGCCTAGGGGGCCAGGGGCTGTAGCATATGATGTGTGAAGAGAGGCTGAAGCAGCTGGTTAATTTTTGCCTGAAGAGACGGGACTAGAGGGGCTTCTTACTGCCATCTTCAACTCTGGGAAGGTATTTGCACAGAAACAAATAGTGTGAAAGGTAATGAACACAAGCTGCAGCAAGGGAAATTCTAAATAAATGAAAGAAAATAATTGTTCTCAACATTCAGATTTGCAGGTGGTTCTGCTGTTCAGAGGCTTGTCACCTGCTTGGCATATTGCCTGCTTCAGGCTCCTCAGAAGTCACACCCTGGTGAGGACAGGACTGTACTGGCCAACCACTTCAGCAGAGCCAGTGAGACATTTTGCATGACAGATACCACTGGGGCTAACTCCAGGCAAATGTGTTAGAATTCAAAAATGTACAGAAAAGGATAATAAAAACTAAACTAATGCAGAGGCATCACAAAGTCATGCATTACTTATGCAAGGATTTTCCAGGGTAGAATCATGCAACTTACAGTAAAAGTGAACAGGAAGTGACATTTCCTTATTTCCCTTAACATCAGGCTGAATGACTTACATGGATGAAAATTTTGCTGGTAAAAATAATATCTTCAAAGAACACATAATTAAATTTTATTGTTCATTGCAAGATATTAGGGTTGCTGAGGTATAGAAGATCACAAGAAGCAAATAGCTACATTCATGAAAGTGAAGATCTGTGAAATGCCATGCAACTTTTGATTTAGGAAGGTACTTTTGTGCAAACTCCCAAAACCTCGTAAGACATACAAAGAGAAGAATCCACCACGCACAATTCCAAAACTTGTTCCTAAACTCTTCCCTAACCATTTGGCAGTAGAAACAGTCAGGGACTCCATAGCAAGCTAAATGGGCTTTTGGTCTGATCCATGCTATAAAAAATATTATTCTTAACTTCAAAATCATTAGAGAAAAAAAGTAGAAAGGTTTTGCTTGGAGTAACACAGAATAAACAATTATCTATTGTAACCCAGCTTTGGCTATATAAATATAAATGAAGATCTTTTCTGTAATGTTTTTGGACAGAGAAATATTTGGGGACCTTCAGCTTTGCAGATGCAGACTGGGGAAAATTGCTCAGGATATGGTAAGACCTGGATATTTGCATGCATATTGACCAGCCAATATTTAGTTAGATAAGTTGAGAACCTGCAGAAGGTAGCACTATTTTAAATGAATTTTGATAAAGAGTGGAGTATTTACAAGGTTATGGCTGTAAAAAAACCCAGCAGACCAAAACCGGGCTTTCGTGAAAAAATTAAAAAAAATTAAAAAAAAAAAAAGTTAAAAAAAAAAATTGATTTATTTCAAATCAAATGGAATTAAATGGCTGCAATCCATGTCTGGTTCTGCAAAAGGCAGATTTTATGCACAGATATACTAAAAAAGTTCAATGGACCACAGAAAAAGATGGAAGTAAAACACCATAAAGTCCTCACACTATGTGACTTGAGATGGTATTTTCTAGTTGATTTATCAGACAAATAAAACACTTGATGCAATCTTTCTGAAATTCAGTGCAGGAGAAGCTGATAGTTAAACTAAAAATGACAAGAATTAATGGAATTATTGGGGGATGGATAAAAGCTTTCCAACAGGTTCCGCAATATCTGGTAGCACAGTAGTTACTAGCAATGTACCTAAAATAACTTGGCACTGAACTTCTTTAATAATGTCAGTCATGACTGTGGTAGAAATAATGTAAAAATGCTGATTGTATTTGTCGACAATACAAATATGTAAGCATTGTCAATACAGGGTAGGCTATTGTATAAAAATCGCTTATTTCAACTGGATTAGTAGAAATCCGATTAAATTCAATAACAGATAATAAAAAGTGAGGCACTCTTCCCCAAAAGGGTGGGTCATCACAATCTTGCTACTGGCATCCCAATTCTGTTGGAAGCTAGAATTTAGCAAAGAAATAAGGTGTAAATGTACTTGGCTGTCCTACATAACAGCAGAATTACAAATTAGTGAAATCATTTCGCCAGAAAATGATATGACTGCATTGAAAAGGCAACTCCAATAGAAATAAAGACACTGGTGATGCTTATCTGGAATACTCACTTAGTTTTGATTGCCTATGTCCAAGATCAATAAATTAAAACTAAAACAATTACTCAAAATCTCTTCTGGATGGATAAGTAAAGCAGGAGGGTTGTCTTCTGCAAAGAGACAGAGCTTGTTATCTGAGGCTAAACAAGTCAAAAGGGCATGTCTTTGTTGAGATATTCAGTAGGAGGGTTAAAACTGGAAGAAATATTGCCATTTAGGCTAAAAGCCAATGTTTGTACAAGAACAAAAAGGGAGAAAACAATTATAAATACACTCAAGCTGGAAATGAGGCAAAAGGCCCGGTCTACTGGAACAATATATTTTGGAACTATCTTTGAAGGAGAATGGTGAGGGGAGGAAAAAGTTATTTTAAGATAAGGCTGTGGACAGTTTTGAAAGTGAGTGCATTAAATGCTACCTGTAATAATAAAGAACTAAATTTTGTGATCCAGGAAGTTTATTCTAATTTTTTGCTGCCTTAAACACTCTCAGCTAAGAAATCATAGGAATTTACATCCCATCCTCTGTTTATTTTTGAGCATATGTTTAAACTGGAGGTTCTCTTGTGAAAGTAACAATGCCTATTGCAAACTGATGTATTTGACATGAAATCGTTCTGCACAGAACGATACAGAAATAGATCACATTAAAAGTCCTGCTTTCAGTGGCTATAATTTTACTGAAATCTTAATGTAGCAGTGAAAAGTTGTCTAAACTTGCATGTTTATTTTCTTCCTGAGTTATTTTGCCATCTTACTCCTTTGTACTGAGAAGCTCCCGCTATAGGTTAAATAAGTGACCTTTTAAAGAGCCAACTCAATGATGTTAAGAAAAATCCTTTGACGTACAAGTCCCACATTGTGTGTGCCAAGTTACTGGTGCAGTTCATGGGGTAGTACATGAAGTTAACTGAAAATCTGCAGGAGAATTCAGTTTTTCTGAAGATGCAAATAATTGCCTTTTTATATGCATTGGAGATGGTAGTGAAAGTCTTACAAAACATTGGAGTGAACCAGTATTGTGAAGGTAGAGAAGAATATGCAGTTCTCTGTCTTCCTTTGTTTTGCTACAAACATTTCTATAATTAAAGATATTTATTCTAAATAATAATAACAATAATAATAATAATAATAATAATAGTAATAATATTAACTGGTTGTAAATTAAAAAATAGTTGGAAAATATATTATTAATTCTAGATTATATTTTTTTAATATAATAAATAATTCTGATTTTATATGTATATGAAAAGTAAATTGTAGGCACTGAATTGTTTCCCTGAAACATTTTAACTAGTTAAGGTAATAAAGAATTACAATGCAATGGTAGACCTTACTGTATTCTGTTACTCAGGAAATATGGGAAAAAATGTTTGCTGAAGTAATTTGTTAAATTTCAAAACCAAAAAAAACAGAGGAAGAAAAAGAGCAGTGAAAACAAGTCTAAGTTCAGAAGTCAGGAATGACAATCCCACAGAAAATAGAGAATGTATCCCTAAATATAAAATGTTGTGCCTAATTTAAGATAATCTTCCTGAGCAGCAAAGGTTTAATCTAAAACCTAGGAACATGTCCCAGTATTCACCCCTCAGTGCCTTCTTGGTGTATAAAAACCTCTTTTCCAGAGTTTTACTTCCCTCTGGGCACAGGTAGACACTGTGTGTCTCCACCTGATGTGCTGGAGTCAAATCCTTGTGTGTCTGTATTCTAGAAATAGGATACAGGTAATTTGTCATCCATCCCTATTCAACAAACTCTTAAAAGTAAATACAGCTTCATTTCAGATTTATATTACAAAAACCCAGTTAACTAGACAGTTAATTTAAGAATCCAAAAAGATTATTTTTCTGTTTACTATGATGTTGTAGCTTTTCCCACTTTTTTCCTCCCTCAAGGATCATATGCTTCTCTTACCTGCAATCTTTCCAGAAAGTCTTAGCTGCCTTCAAAATTTTTATTTCCTAGAAGATGTACGGTTTCACCTGTTTCTGAACAATTCTGGACATTCATGTTCTAGACCTGTGAGGTGCTTAAATGTCTGATGTGAGGGATACAAGGCTGAAGTGCCAGTCCCCAGTAACCCTGCTCTGCTGCCGTGCAGAGGTTTCCTTGTGCACACACCTCAGCAGCACCCTCAGCTCCTGCTTGTCAAGATCTCGTGGGGTGAAGTTTCTGTCACTCCATGCTTGTGTGTTCCCAAGCCATTAAGGCACCCAAGTGCTCGGCTCTCAGCCTTCAGGAGGTGGAAACACATGAGCTTGTGTTCCTATGGACACTTACTCCCTTGGCCATTCTCAAAATGCATTGGGAAGATTCAGCCTTGCACAAACTTAAATCAAGAAAACAACCTTTAATTTTTTTATGGTTTAGGGGCTTTTGGTTTGTTTGTTTCTGTGGTTTCTTTTGTTGGTTTTTTTTGGGGTGGGCAGCTGTTTTTTTTCTGTCTAGCAACTGTTAGTACAGGTTTGCTTTGTATGCAGATGTTTGGGGCATAAAGGTAGCCTCTTGATTTGAGACTGCCCTCAGTCTGCACAGGGGCTACATTCTAAGGCAAGCTTCCCATACTCTCTGCCTGAGAATATTCCATTGGGAGCAATAGGCATTTAGTTGAGTTCTTCATCAGGACACAAGCTGTTAGGAGTCAGGAATCTTCCTGACACTTGACCTATTCACATTACATCTGAGAACTTGCATCATCTTTCATACTGCTTTATCTCATCTTTATTGAAAATGACGGTTTTGTTGTTTTTATTCAATTCTCTCCTGTACTCACAGAGAAGAGCTTGTTTGTGTGGATTTTTTTGTTCTGCCTGGAATGATGTATTTTGTAAAGGAAAAAAAATAAGTAATTTTTAAACAATCTAACAGAAAACTATGAGGATTTTGCTTTTCAAATGTCTCTGAGTTCTGATCTAAAACAGCTAAGTGCTTAATTTTTCTGCTTTGAACTCAGCCCCCAGATATGTCTCATACATGAAAACAATCTTGATTAGATTTTTCCCAAATGTGTGAATAAATGACGCTAGATGTGGAAAAAATGTTTCCTCCTCCTCCTGTCACTCGTATTCCAGAGTATTTGTTGGTTTCTTTGTTCTGTGCTATGATTCTGGTGAAGAAAAACTCTCTTGCTTTAATTTTCTTTTCGGAAAGAATTTCTGTTTAAATAAATGCTTGTAAGTTATCTCATAATGTAGAAGACATACTCACTCAATTAATCCAGGAAAAAATTTATCAGATTTGTGAAGATCTTGCATTCTTCTATAATTATAGAAAAACACATGAGGTAGAGAGAGAGATAGGTTGGATATGGGCAGCCATAGTCTTTTAACACATTTTATTAAGGTTAACAACAATGTGAAATGTTAGCGGTAATACAAGGCTAATGATAATAGGGCAAATAAGTATCAGGCAAAAACAACTCTCATTAAACTGTTGAGTCATTTTCACTTTCAAAATATCACTAGAGTGTAATTCAAAAGGAGTATGATGAAAAAACCCATAGGGGGTAAAGAAGAGGAGAAATTATACGTATATACATATATATTATATATGTATACACAATATTTATATGCACCTACACATATTATTACATGTTAGTATATAATATTGTCTACTAGAGATTATATATTATATAATGTATAGGTATGTAAAAGTTTTCTGGCTATTTTACCACATTGTTTTTCATACATTTTAATGAGTTCCTTAAGAGAGTCTGTGCCTGTATGTTATTTTTCATAGCTCTACTAGTTTATCTTCTTCTTCCTTTTCTGTATCCTTTTCTTTTAATGCAAAAAGCACATTTGATCAGATCCTGTGGAGGGTTGAAATTTTCAGAAAGATTTGTATTGGCCCCATGGATAAGCTATTTTATGACTGAAGTAGGAAACAAAATGTGACAGAAGATAAGAATTTTTTTGCAGTGTACTCAGCTCATCCTAACTGATTGTGCTCATGTTTTCATTCCACAGTAAATGAAAGGAATGTAACACTAGGCTGAACGTGGCAGTTTCCAATCAACTAATTCATTACAGATTCATAGCCTGCCTTTTTCTCACAATAAGGGAATGAGAGCCATGTAACAGTAGTGGTATTCTCAGCCTGCCACGTCACTCAAATTAGTAAGTAAATTAACTACGAAAAATGTTGTCCTAATATTTCAGTAGATAAGTGTCGTGCAAGATATGACTTTGATTAAGTGGAATTTTGTGTAATGAATGTGGAGTTTTCACTGTATTCCCCATTCAAATAGTATTTCCAAAAAGTTTTAAGTCTTGATCACAGCTATTCTCACAGATTTTTTTACTATGTAAACACATTGAAAATATTCAAAATGGAAATTGTGCTTCTTCTTACACTTCGGTTGCTCTTTTATTCCTCTTGAGTAATTACAGTTGGAAATAATGCTATCCAAATAGAAGAACTCCTTTAATAATAGAAATTTTTACGTACATTTTCAGGTAACCTGTGTAAGTATATCACACAGAGAGATAAGTGAAATCAGATGAGGAAGTAAACTGTGTGGGATCTAGAGCAAGAGGACTTGAAAAGAAAGGAGGTTCTGAGGTTAAATCTCCTCTTTCATAACTCTCACATGCATATAGACTGTTCTGCTGGTAAATCATAGTGTTTGTTTGGATTTTTTAATCTCTAATGCATGATACACATTAAAAACCACATTAACTCCAAAGAAATTTATGTGGGTTTATTACACTCTGACTATGCAGGTTCCTGAGAGTTAGAGTCAACAATGAATTCGTTTAACTTTGATGTAAAATCCTGCTTAAAGATTAAATTTGTAATGAAATTTTAAAAACATAGGTAGTGTGGTGGAGGGAATATAATTTTGATAAGAATAATCACAAATTCTGTAGACCTGTACTTCAGGATGGGGGAACTTTGATGACAGCAATATTTTAAAAGGAGAATATTTGTAAAGCCTTTATTAATAATATATATATACTTCTCTGTATGTTGGAAGGTACGTATCAGAAATCAAAAATAACAGACTGAGAATCTGAAGAACAGTTTCCAAAACGACATGAAAGATGAAACCTGAAAATCTGTTGGTTCATAATTTGTTGCATTTAGACTGTCAATAATTAATGCTACTAATAGTAGGTATTTAACAGTATGAAAAATGTTAAACTCCTCAGAGTATCTTAATAATTCCCATGTTTATTTGACCTCACTGGAGATTCAGCTTTTATTTTGCATTTGTAGAGGTCAGCACTTCTGATTGCATAACAGACCATTTTTCTTGTGGGTCTATAGGAGCTCAAGTTGTTAGAATAAACTCTAGAATTTTTTGGAGTGATCACAAGAAAACAATGAAGATGTGGTTTTCTTTCTTTTTGCATTTTATATGACTAAAAATTCTTACCTTTTAAGGTCAAATATATTAAAAAATTAGTATGAAATACTGCCCTCCATGAAAGCTTTGGTGGAATCTTTTGCACAAGACCTCTCCTTGAAATGCTGGCTAGTGAATTGAATGAAGTCCAAATAATCTTTATATTCTGAGCAGAGCTGAATTCCGTGTATATATTGTCTATGTAACTTGCACTGAACACTTTAAAACTTATACAAAAAATGAAGTTGTTGTGACTTTTGCTTCAATGAATTTTCAGAGATAGAATTTTTCTACTTATGATGGAACTAAGGATCAAAGGATGAAATTCCAAAGGAATCTCTGCTTTGTCTCTATTGGTCTTTCTTTCTTGGTAGTGGTGTTGTATGTTTCTATCTCAGAGAACAGGTGCTATGCATGTATTCTAAAGGCAGGTTGTAAAATAGTCTGTTTTGAACCCAAGACACCAAGACTGTTACTGGACTACTGCCACCATACAAGAAGTGGCAGATAATCTTAGGAAAGAATAATTTAGGAAAATCAGTGAATAAAAATATATAATCTCAATTGTAACAAATATTGCCATTTAAAAGATGTATTTGTACTTAGATTGTTCAAAAATTATTCCCATGCTTCAGAAAATTCATGGTTAAAATGAGAGTTAATTATATCAACGGTCATAAGACTCTATTCCTAAGAGTCATATTTGTGTGATTTGACAGTAGAATGAATAATAAATATTCTCAAATAAAGCCTTGTTTAAAAAGCCAATTTATAGAGCTTTATTGTGTAGTGTTCAAATGAACTTTTGAAGGTTCAATTAATTCTGGGTGATGTCAACACGGCAGTCTCCTTTGGATAGGGAAAATCTGCCAGGATGTTTGGTGGATGAGCAGCAGGTTGAGAAAAGCTGCATTGCTGGAAGCAGTGTGGCCACTGATCTTGTAATGACCTGGTAATTGACCTTGTGAATAATCTCGTAAATGACCTTGTAAATTACATCTTCTTAGGAGACCTGCTAATTCTCTTAGCAGTGAAGTAGCCAAGAACATAGGAGGAGAGTCAGAGCCAAAATCTTCCAATTTACTGGAAAGTACTTTCAAGAAGTAAACAAATTCTGTCAAAGCAGAATCCTAGTTTTCAGGGGCGTTGTATGTTTATTAGCAATACCATGTGTGACTATTTTTTGCCTTCACTGAAAGATAGCCTTTAGTTATAAATCTGAATCCTAAAGGTACTTTGACTTGAAGTGTAGTTTGAAGGCACACGTGCTTCTCAGTGCAGACAGGTTCTCACAGGTTCTCAGTGAAGGCACACAGGTTCTCAGTGCTGTTCAGTTAAACATTTATGATTGAAGTATTTTACATGATATCTTGGTAAGGTCCAGCCCACCTTCTGCTTGCAGATGAAAAAACTTACTGTCTTTGTAATAGGTTCATTAGTTTGGGTTACATTCTCCCATCTTCTTCTAAAGCCTGTTAGTCTGAAAAAACCCAAAAAGAAGTAAGTTGGAGTTTTGAAGTTACACTGAATTGGGCCATTTGCAGGATTCACCTAGTAATCAATGTTAAGTATGCTATGAATATACATATTTTTATAAAAATACAGTGATTCATTGTGACCCAAATCTGGAAAAAAAATTAACAAATAAATGAAGAGGAAAAAAAGCATCAACTGTATAACCAGTAAGGGTTAAGAAATACTTGGGAAATATTTCCATTTCAGCAACTAGGGTTAAATGGATAAACAAGTTCCTGTCTGTGAATATAGGTAAGAAACTGATGCATCGTTTCTCTTGTTCTGTTTATGATGTTTCGATTTTAGTAGTCACAAGAAATCATGGCCCAGCTTCTTCTGAAATAAACCCACGGCATCCTGCAATACTATCTAAGTACTGAGTTAGAGAGAAAGATCATGGCATTTACCAGTATTTGATTATCCCTCTCTTCAAATTGATGTTATTACATTCAGTTACAAGTATTTAAATATAAAACTTTGTGTAATACAAGCCTGATACCATTTTTACATGAAAATTAGTGGTTGATGTGCAAATATGGGAAGATACTAAGTTACTCTCATTAATTACCATTAAGAAAAAGATAAACAAAGGAAGACTTTTAATTTTTTTTACTTTAAAATATATTTATTTTTTGGTCCAAAGAAAGTTTTAAATAGTATTACCTCCCAAAAGAATTTCAACAGCAATGAAACAAAAATAGCTAGAACATTACATTAAGGATAATTTATTAAATCCCACTGCAAAACAAAACAAAACCAAAGAAAAGCAATGTTTTCTGAAGTAGAGGATTTTGTATTAAGAAATCTGAAGTCAAGAATACACTAAAGCTTGTTCTGATTACAGTTTTGAAAACATAAAACCATTGAAGGCTGTTATCTGCGTACAAGTCGAGAAACCTCTTCCATCTTTGGTGAGACCTTGGAGAAAGATGAATAATGAATCTGGTTTTGCTTCCTGATTTCCAGTTTTCTGTACTGTACAATTTTTGCTCATGCACTTTCAGCACCGAGATCAGTCTTTGCTAGCAAGCTATGAGCAGCAGCAAACAACAGAAAGGAAGAAAGAAGCCATGGTACAGTACCAAAAATAAACGTTTAGTTTAATGGTGCATCTGGAACATACTAAATAACAAAACTCAGTGAGTCTTACTTACTACTGATAAAAAGTTCAAATTAGTGCTGTTAAGGAGGCACTAACTTTAATTTTTCTATTAATAATTATTAAACAAGACTGAAGTCACCTTTTAATGCTCCAACCTTTTAATTGCTGCACTTAGACAAGACCTGCTATAAGTTCTGGAGAAATAAACTTTGGTCTTCTCTTTTTTGTAAGAGATCAGATTAATTCTTATTCTAACATCCTGAAACTGTAATGTCTGTAGGAAGATCTCTGTGAATTGGAAAATCAGAAAATATCATAGAAGTAATAACTAAGACTTTGGGAGGTCTTTTCCTATGTTCCAGTTTTATTGCATTTATTTAGATTGTTTAATTCTTTAATTATTATTATTAGTAAGGTACCTATTTTTAAGAGGTGTGTGTAGCTTACTTGTCTTTGTGCTGCATCTCTTAAAGCTGTGTAGGTGAGGAGTGAAAACTCCCTGACCTGCTCCCAGTAGCTCCAACTCCCAAACTATTTTCAGGAAATATTTGTAGTAGACCAGCTGGCACTGCCTTTTTTTTCCTAGGCTGTGTATTAGCACTGATTTGGGGGACAAAATTACTTGGTGCTTATCAGCAAGATGTCTCTTCCACGGCACTTTCTGATAAGTGACAGCAGACCTGAGAGGAAGCTGTAGCCATACAAAGCACATAAAGATGATATTTGTAAGAGAGAACCTGGCTCATACTGCACTTTTACAGGAAACACTCATTGCAAGACAGGATTTGTTTTGATTCATCTCCCAACAGATGTGGAATTCCTCTTTTCTTTTCTGATAAATATTTATCTTTTGAGTCACTTTGGGCCATGTATTTCTATCCTCTTTCAACAGAAATTCAGAAATTATAGAACTTCAGTTTCATTCTTCAAAAGATTTTGTTATATAAATTTGAAAAATGTCCGTTTCTTCAACTATTCTTATCCTATCTCAGCTTCTGGATAGAGCAACCTTTCTTTTAACTCACTATAATTTAATACATTTTTTGTGAGTGAATCCTATGTCTCAGTTGAATAAATACATGATTTTGTTTTCAGATCCTGCTTTTTCTACAAATTCTGCATGTGGTATATTTAATTTAATTCTGCTTCTGTCTTAAATGCTCTGGTCTGTTCTAATTTCCGGAAGTACTTTCCAATATCTTTGAACTTTTATTTATTTTCATGTATTTGGTTGTTGGGCACTGAACAAACTGAGTATACCAAGCTTTAGAAGTGATCCATCTGGATTTCTACTCTGTTCTGTACATTCTGTACAGTGAAAAAAGTGTGCAGTTTTAAAACTTTTGCATCATATCCAAGGCCTACTGATTATTATCGACGAACAATTAAGCTAACAATTTCTACTTCAAATAGACAGTCAGTTTGAGACTTTTGAGATACGGTGGCCTTCCTGCACAGGCCATTAAATCAAACAATGTAATTGATATTGATGCTAAACTGAATCAGAATATAGTATTTACATTTATTAGAAAGCATTTCCTAATGTTCTGTTAACAGAGTCTGTGCTCTGACTGAAATATTGATCAGAAGTTCTAACTGAAAACACTTAAGTTAATACCAATAGCACTAATTATGCATTTCATCTGCTTATTTTTTTGTGCTTTGTACATATGTCAGATCTGTCTTACTGATCTAAAAACTGCAGAGAGAGTTTAGACAACTTTCTCAATGTCATGTACTGTATACCTAGCCCTGCTAGAAATCTAAATTGTCTGATTTTTCCTGGCAGCATTTCGTCGTGCTTTTAACCATGACAAGTATTTTTTGCAAGACAATTATATTTTTTGGGAAACAAAATACTTTCTCTGTAAAATCTAAATTAATGATGTGAGTCCAGCAGGCATAATTTTCTGATATCAGGAGATAATGTTCAAAGTAAAAAAAGTTGATGAATTCAGTGTTCCACAGTCATCTGCTATGAAGGATACAAACAAAAATTCTCAGCCAAGTACCAACCAATATTAAATATTGTGCAGATACTAGTTCAAGATCCTAACTTTGAGGTCATGTTCCAAGGATTGTGTCTGTGTACAAGGAACAAAGAGGAGCAAATATCTAATTTGCTCCAGTCTCAGAGCCAGTACAGAGCCAGGTTCTTTTGATGGCGTGCTCTGCTATAGTGCCATGGCCAACAGGTGGACATGCTCACTCCAGCTAGACTTTAACCTGTCATGGCCTTTTCTCCTTTCACCAACAAACTTAAATTTCAGCCCTGGAATATTTAAAGCATTACGACCTGCAAACTGAGGGAACAGAAGGAATATGAATAAAATGTCTATCTTTCTTGCACTGCTTGTCCTCTGTGAAAGTATTAGTTGAATCTTAGTGATTCAACTGGTCAGGACATTTACTCACCACAAACTAGACCAATGCTTGCTTCTAAGGATTGCTTCAGTATTTCCTAGCGAGCAATCAGTGAAACAGGGATTAGAAATCACATTTCACAACCAGCTGTTGATAAGGAGTCCATTCTTGCAGCACATTATTACCAAATTGTGTTAAGACTGTTAAGATAAGTTAGTTCCCAGGAAACTTGAAAGAAAAGCAGTATTACAAAACTAACCAATTTCTCTGAATTTTATGTCCTAAAGGAATCAGAAATTTATCTGATTCTTAGAAAGGTCATTGAAGAGTGCTTATTTTAGTGAATGATTCATTAGGCCTGCAATCAAAAAAAAAAAAAAGAAAAAAGAAATCTGCTGTATAGTTCTAAGGACAGCTACTTCCTGTAGGCCACAATTTCAGAAGGTGTATAAAAACCCTCACTAACTAAGCATAAACTGGGCCAAAGGCTGGCACTGTGGCTGCGTAATGAACAATACTTCAGATTTATAACATTTTTATTATGAAAATGTGGGGATTTCAGTACTTCCAGTATGTTGAGACTAAATTCTTACAGCAGACTGGTGGTTTGCACACAACAACCTTCCAGAGATGAGCAGATTGACAACAGAGCTGAGATTGTTTTGCATTACATGTTAATTATGCAGTTGATGGTCATTTCTTATTTTTAGAAAATGAAAGATAAATTTTGCATTTCCATGCTTTGAAATAAAAATGGGATTTATATTTATGTTCTGAAACACTGTACTTTGTTAAATACAGCCACAAAATTTCTTATTTTAATATCCCAGGATTTTATTTTTCCTTTTATTTTCTATGTATTTTACCTTATTCTTACCTGCTGCTCCTCTCTGCAAACATTGATGAATGGAGGTGTTAGAAAAAGAAGTAATCACATGAAATATAATGGATTTAATGGTCTCGTTAAAAAAATCCTATGCTGTAAATTAGTAATACATTTTAAAAACGGAATATAGGTTTTTCTGAACAGTATTTTAAATTCATTTAAAATTCTAGGACTGCTTATCACATAGGTTCCATTCTCTTGAACACAGAGAAGATACATGACTTTTTCAGAAAAAGCTGCACTCTGACACAGTCGTTTATTAACACAAAAAAAATCAGAGATAGCAGTGCAGATGAGAGGAAGCACGAGACTTTAAATCATCTTTTCACATTCAAATGCTGGCTTAATGAATATTATGAGAACAGAATAAATGGAAATATGATGGAAGAGATGTGAGAAAAAACTCTTTTCAGGATTTTCACTAATTATTACCAAAACAAAATAACTTAAAAGTCCTTTAAAGACCCATACCCACTTTATTTATTATTGGTTAATTTTGTAAGGAAGGACAATGATGACAATAATTACTGTTATTGACACTTCTAAATTCTTATCTCCTGTGCTCAGAGGTCTTTATTAAGCTTTTTAACAAAACGTGTTCTGTCCTTTATAGTAACGAATGTTTCTGCATGAAGACATATTACAGTTCTTTTGTTTGTTTGTATGTTTTCCAGGAAAAGAAAAATTATTAGGAATTTTTTTTAAAAAACCAAGACTTAAGAATAATTGAAGACCAAAAGCAATATGATTCTATGAAATGAAGAATTTGTACATTTAAAGAATCATCATTGTTTTTCATGTAGGTGTTACTGTGAAAGATTTTACAGAAGATTAGATGGATGAAGATACATACACAGCCATGACTGAGTCAAAGGCAAAGTATATTAGCCCTGCTAATGAAAGCTTTATCTTTTCTGTCTCCTTCAAAATATTTGATTTTTAAATTCCCTTTGCCTAAGAATTACAATTTGAGCCTCTTCTTAGACAACCTTAATTAAATTAAATTAACATTCAGTTAAATAAATGACAATTTAACACTTGTATTAACCTATAGTTATTTATTATACTGGCTTATAATTTGGTTGCTGGGTCAGTCTTTAAATGAAATTAAAGCTCTGTTTCACTCAGAAAAAAAAGCAACAAACAAAACAAAACTTAATATGACAGCTACGTTTTTAGTACAGTGTTAGTCGTAAGTAGTAGAACTAGTACTAGTGATCAGTAGGTCAAAAGAGGTAATTCTCCCCCTCTCCTCTGCTCTCATGAATCCCTACCTGGAATATTGTGTCCAGGTCACAGGTCTCCAGCATAAGGAGGATGTGGACCTGTTCGAACAAGTACAGAGGGCCATGAAGATGATCAGAGGGCTGGAGCACCTCTCCCATGAAGACAGGCTGAGAGAGTTGGGGTTCTTCAGTCTGGAGAAGCCATGGATGCCTCGTCCTTGGCAGTGTTCATGTCCAGATTGGATGGGGCTTTGAGTAACCTCATCTCGTGGAAGGTGTCCCTGCCCATGGCAGAGGGGTTGGAAATAGATGATATCTAAGGTCTTTTTCAACCCAAGCCATTCTAGGATTCTGTGAACCTCTGCATGTTACTGATGTTTTGGTTTTCTTTAATGGCAAGCTGGTATGAGAAGTGGATGGTAGATCTGATATGTTTTTAACATGAGAAGCAATGTGCAGGTGAGATATGGCAAAGCAATTAAATCTTCTAGTCTAAGTGTATCAGACAGGTGTCATTTGAGAAGTGATCAAAGCTTGCAGTTCACCTGAATGAGGCAAAATTTGGTGGCTAAACATTATTGTCCAGTGTCTCTGTTTGAGTTTTAGAGCCAACAGTTGTCTAAACTTCACTTCAAGAAAAGTAATTTTTCCCTCAATGTTCTGTGCTAAGAAAGAACAGACATCTACAAGTACAGCTGCCATGCTTGGAACCTGTCAAGTTATCAAGGTGCCTTCCAACACAGACCATTCTGTGATTTTATCATTCTTTGATTATGTCAAATATAACACTAATTTTGTTTCACAAAGTTGTCTAGAAGCTGTGTTAGCATGATCGCATTACTGTCAACGCAAAAAGACATCTTTTTAGAGTATGGAGAATTGAGTAATTGCAGAAATTGAAGCATTTCTAATGGTTTCTCCTTTAAAGAACAAATTTCTACTTACAGGACAACTGAAATGCAAGTATAGCTCTCATGTGAAAATTAATCCAAATAATTGAGATGGTAGGACTTATATTTTGAAAACACATGCAGATGTGCTATGGCTATATTACTTATGCAGAAGCAGTTACACAGGGAAGTGTATATATGTGAATATATTTGTTAAGTGTAATAGCAGACCAACAGGCAAATTAAAAATATCTAAATTAAATGCAGGTTTCATTATTTGCAGAAGTTAATTAAAATCTTGGCAAGATTTTTTTTTTTTTTTTTTGATGTTCTATATATAATTGTTGTTTAAAAATGGATACTTCTGATAAACTTCCTAGAATTGTGTCTGGCATCTTTGAAGATGCAATTAGTCTAGTCAGTACCTTGTTCTCTGTTCTAAAGAACATTGCCTTTGTTCTTTAAGCACAAAACATGTCCCTATTGTCACTTCCAATTTCAATTTTAGCTGTTCTGAGAATTGAAGCAGTTTGAATTCTTGGACAAGTAGGTCTTTCACGTCTAACTCCATCAAAGGATCATCTTTTCCTCGTATTTTGTCCACCTATTAGCAGCTCTGTTCATATAACACTATTAGGTTGCAAAGGGATGCTCTTAAAATTTAAGAATCACTGGAAATAAATTTGTCTTTGCAATATTATGTCAGCCCCCTTTTGTACCTTTCAGTTTTAATTATATTTTTAGCCTTTAATCCAAAGATGTGCTTACAATTAACTACAAATACTTCTTTACGTTTTTCATAATCATTCACTCATGCATAAAAACATGGAGCTGAAACAGAAGGTGCAATAGAAGGTAATTGACTGAGTTAGAATTTGTCTGGGATGTTTGAGTTAACTCACACACTTATTTCACACTTTAACCACTTAACTATTATTTTAAAACATGTTCAATTTCTAAAGAGCTTAAGGCTAAGCAAGAACTACTTCAGGAAAGAAAACTTTAGCATATATATATATCTAATTCTCTTGAATATAAGATTTTCTCCTAGTGAAGCATAATGTGGTTATATAAAAAATATATATGTGTATATATTTATGTGTGTGTATGAGTGTGAACTGTGAAAACAGATACAGAAACTTTTTTTAAGAAAAAAGAAGGGAGTAATTTTTATGAATCATGGCATACTAAGACTTAAACATCAACACTGATTTTACTGGAAGTTGTAAGGGATGTCCAACAGATCATAGCTGGCCAACTGTAAGAGGCAGCTTTATTTTTGACTGTCATGTAACACTGACTGAGTTCTGACAAAGTTTCAGTTAACTCAGTAGAAGACACTAATGATTTGAGTATGACAGATTTGGCAAAACCAAGAAGTACTCACCAAGGCTTATGGAAGACAAAATTATGACTTGGATCTGACCAAGTACAAATACTTTCTAGGTAAGATGCTCTGTTTGTAATTAACAGGGCATGCACTAGCTGAGGTCTGAAGTGACTAGACATTCAGGTGCTGGATTGTGCCAAAATGTGTTGGGTTTATGTGACAAGGTTTGGATGGTGGGGGAGCTGCAAGGGCTGGCATCTGTGAGAACATGTCAGAAACTGCTCCCATATTGGACAGAGGCAGATGCAGCCAGCTGTCCAAAGCTGATCCAGTCAGTGATGTTGGGAACATCTTTGTGATAGCATTTCAAAGAGGGGGTAAAAACACGCTGCACGACAGTAGATGAAAGAAGTGAAAATATTTGAGAGAAACAGCCCTGCAGACAGCAAGATCACTGCAGATGGAGGAAGAGGAGGTGCTCCAGGCACTGGAGCAGAAATTCCCCTGCAGCCCATGGTGAAGGTCATGGTGAGGCAGGTTGTTCCCCTGCAGCCCATGGACGTCCACTGTGGAGTAGATATTCACCCGCCACACCTTTATATAGACAATCTCTCCCAGAGAGGCTGTTTCTCCTTGGTTGTGTTTTTCTTGGCATCTGGCACTGTAGACAAATTTAGAGAGGGGAGGATTGCTGCAAGACTTGGAATTAATCCTTACAATAAAAAAAAAAAGTTTTCCAACTGTGAAAATCATAATGAGTGAATGAATACAGCAGCTTGAGTTATTGGTATATTCAAAGATTAAAACAATAGAAGCTGAAATAAGCACATTCTTCATAAAAGAGCATGTGAAATACGTGAATTGGTGGCTAACACATTTAAAGAGATATATTGTAGTGCAGAGGAAAAGAGCTGCTGTTACTGGACTGGCCATGCACCAAGGTTTGTGCTATTGTCTGAAGGATATCCTCACTGAGGGTTCAGAGGTCCAGGACAATTAAGTAGTTTAAAAATGTCTCCCAGAGAACAGAGAAACCCTTAATATAGATAAAAGGGATCTGGAAGAAATTACCACAGGGCATGTATACATAGATCACAGCACAGCTAAGATCACCACCACCATGTCTGCCCTTACTGGTAAGGAGAGTGTCCATGAGACAGATTATTCTTGAAAATATTTATTCTGTTTTGTTACCTAATGCAGTATCTTGCAAATGCTGTTGAGCAATGTTTCTCCACAGACATGCAGTGAAGATATAGACTGAGAAAATGAAAACTTACAAAGGTTCAAATTCCCGGTCACACAGAAGTACAAAATTTAGTTCTCCATAGGTACTTCCATGTAGAGATATAGTTCTCTTCTAAAGAATTAGGAGCAAATTTAGAGATTTAGGGATTTTGAGCACTAACAAAAATTGAAAGTATAATTCATCCTAAGGTATTTATTATTGTGCTTTGAAACCTCCACGGAAAATGGTTCTATATGTGTTGAAAAACATGACCTTTGAGAAAGTGAAAAAGAACGAGCCTGATTCATCTGCCTTTTTTTTTTTGTTTATTAGGACTTGGTCATATTACTCCTACTTAAAGTACCTCTGAATACATAAATATATATATATAAAATTGGTTTGAACAGATAACTCAATGCATATGAGAAAGTTTCATGTCTTTAGCTAAGTCTGTATGAATCAATTATAAACCAATGCTGGTCGTATTTAAAACTGGACAGAAAATAAATGCGTGTTGCAGACACAATCTCTAAAAAACTTGCAAAAAATGCAATTAAGCAAAGTACAAATGTAATTTTTACAGCAGCATGTTGTAAAATGGAGATGGACACTACATAACCTGTGGGAATGGAGCCTACAGCCATGTGATATCTGTGAGATGTGGTGATAGGATTCCCATGGACATGATGGCATGCTGAGGGGTGAGAGGTTATCAGGTGGAGAATGGACAACCCTTGCGATGCAATCAGCCAGCTGGAAGAGGCAGTGGGACTAAGATGCCACAGTCCTGTTGCAGCCTTGCACAAGACCCACAGCCTTTGTAATCTTTCTTTTTCTAATCTTTCCACTCTTTATGACTGCAGTAACAGAGTATTTGACTACAGTCTCACCTTCACTCTCCCAAAAGCATAATTTGGCATTTGAAACCCTCAGTGGCAGAGGATGGGAATATGACCACCTCATGGGCAAGTTGATGGGCTTTCTCCTCTCTCCTCCCCGAATCAAGGACACCTCTTTGGTAAGATTTGCACCTCCAACCACATCAGAGTATAGTCAGGAACACTTGTATACCGAGCTATACATTTACATTTTGCAAGTCTAGTGAATTTATCCCCAGCAATCTAAAAGAGTCTATAATCTGTTGCTCTAATAAACCTACTGTTTGTGTATCTGTGTTCACGAAAGTTTCTGTTGAACTTAATCAGACGTAAAGTGTTGAATTGGTAAACCACACTATATGTGAATCTGTGATCATGAATGAGAGCAGACATACATAGTATAACCCACACCACTGGATGCATCTGGGATCTTATTGAATGTGATTGGATTTATACTGTTGAATGGGTTATAATCTGATCTCTAAGGACAAACTGGAAAGCAAGGAGGATTTACTTCCATGATGCTCCTAGACAGGGATTGAGGTAAGACTGACCAGCCTACAGATCTGAGTGCCCCTTGTTGCTCTTCCCGAATAAACATTTGTTGTTTTCCAGTCTTCAGGAATCTCTCCCAGTTGCCACGACCTTTCAAAGATAATGAAAAATGGCCTCACAGTGACATCTGCCAGCTCTCACAGGATTCATATGTGCATCCCATCAGGCTCCATGGACTTCAGTATGTGCAGTTTGTCTAAGTGCCCTCTAAAACTGCTGTTCCTCCACCAAGGGTAAGTGGTTTTGCTCCTAATTTTCTCACTTTTCTCAGGAAATTTGGATTACTGAAGGTTGGTCTAACTAGTAAAGACCAAGCCAAAGAAAACCTTGCATACCTCAGCCTTTTCCATTTTCTTTGTCAGTGGGTGTCCCACCCGTGTCAGCTGTGGGTCTGTGTTTTCCCTTGTCTTCCTTTACTGCTCATCTATCTATAGAAGCCTTTCATGTTGTCCTTCATGCCCCTTACCAGATTGAGCTCCTGCTAGGCATTTCCTAACACCATCCCTGCACAACTGGACAGTATTCTTATAGTCTTTTTGTGTGATGTGATCCTGCTTCCATTTCTTGTATATCTGCTTTTCAAGTTTGGATTTTTAAAGGTTACTTGGGTATCTGTGAAGGCCTCCCGCCACCCTTGCCTGATTTCTTACACATCAGGATCGATCTTTCTTGGTCTTGTAGGAGGTGATCCCTGAAAATCACCAGCTCTTCTGGAACCCTCTTCTCTACAGGACAGTTTTCCAGAAGAGCCTTCCAAACAGACCCCTGTGCAGGCCAAGAAGAAGGAAAATGTTCACTGGAGTGGTTTGCTTGACAGCTTCAAGACAACAACTCCTTAGTTATTTTTAGAAAATCTGGCATTCTCTGCACCCCAGTTAATATATAGCACTAAGAATTCTTGGTTGGTGGTGAAGAGAGGTTGCAAGCTTGTATAGTCTCTCTGCATGCCATGTTCCTTTTTTTATTCCATCCTTCATTACTGTATTCATCCCTAAAACCAGAAATGTTAAGGGAACTTTGTCCTTTATAAGTACACCAAACTGTGAGAAAATAAGGCAAATATGTATAAACAGGTTTGAATTAACCAGACAAATTATTCATGTATTTTAGATTATATTCCTTCTATCAGACAAGCAGAAGATAATGTTTTCCAGTTTTTGGGTTTTTCCAGTCATGTTATATTCACAGGGGTCTATTTGACGAGAGATGTGGGCATGCTTTAGGCAGTTTACAATGAAATATGGATTTAGATATGTAACTGTTAGTTCTTATGACCCAGTGTCATAGGTTGATATAAAGAAAATATTCAGAATAATAAATTGCATACTGAAAAAGGATTCAGTCAGACACTGATCCATATTTAGCATGGTTGCTATGGAATAGCACAGATTAACATGCTATTAGCTACTGACATAATACTCAAGAAGAACTGGGAATTATAAAAAAATAAGAAACAGACAGATAAGACTTCAAAATTATGTATATAATATTGTGTTTCAGAAGAAAAGTGCAGGTGGTAGAGATGATAGGAGTCAAAGATTGCCAGACATTGAAACATTAAGGGTGCTGTTATACATCCACCCTAGTTAGACTCATAATGGAAAGGAATTATTGACATGTTTCCTATGTTCGATTGATGAGGATAAAGAACATCTATTCTGCAATTTTTCCTGGGAAAAAAGCCATTAATTTAAGATACAAATAGCAGGACATGGTACTGTTGTAAGAAATTACTTTTTCCATCTCTCAGCAATACTTAAAACAAGGAGTTTTTCAAGTCCAAAAGACAGAGTAAGGGATGTCAGAGACAAACTGAAAAATTTCAGAAGGCCTTGAAGCTGTGTATTACATAAGAGCTGTTGTTGGTGCTGCGCTGGTCTGGCAAGCCAAGAGGTGCTGTTACAAACAATTTTTATAACAACTTAACTTTGAAGACAGGATGTCTGGGACAGGCGTTATTGCAGACATTGGTGTTTTATTAAAACAGCTCTTGGGAGATAAATGAAACAGAACTGTGTCAAATTTAATTAAGCCACTCCCCATATGCTAGACCTTTGGGTTTGGTTACAGGTGTGCTACAGTGGGCCAGCCCTGCTATTGAAACAGCAATTGCTGGTAAAAGTACTGGGAGAGTTTCTCAGCCATGTGTTTTTGTCGATAAATATGTCCTTCTTTATTGTCTGTGTTAAAACTGAGTTCCTGGTATGGGAAAAATAATGGCATATGTTGTATTATTCATTAGGAAAAAGATTTGCCTGGCAATTGTTTCTTTTTAAGTAGATGATCCATAACATAAAGAAAATATCATAAGAATATAGTGACTGCATAATCTGAGCACGTATTGTTGGTCTCTTGGTCCTGTTGGTTGTTCTTTGTTCATATATTGCCTATTACTTGCAAAATTCAAATAAGCTATGTTTCGGTTCATTACTTGGAGAGAAGAGGCTAGCTTTTATACTGTTAGGTCTTTCTATGATATTCTTTTCTCTTTTGCATTAAATTATGGATGTATATCATGCATAAACCAGAAATATTGAAACTCCTTGGACATCTCAGACACATCACTAGACCTTACACATTAGAAATGTCATGTGTCAGTGTTGTGTCCCCCCCCACCCCGCCAAACTCTTACATGGTCACCTGAATTTGTCACTCATTAATTCGTAGGAAAAAAATCATTATAGAAAAAAACACTGTAATTATGTCATTTTTGAAAGGAGAGTAAAGAGGAATGATTTTATAAATGTTCATTCAAGCTGGTTTTGGTATGATGTTGCTCCTCTTATATCTTCACTTAGAGAGAAGCAGGAAGAGACTCCTGTTGCATTCATGTCAGGAAACAATGGATAGAGGAAGTCTTCAATAGCAAAGGTTTATTTTAGTTCAGAAAGGCCAGCCATAACAGCAAGATATGCATGTATATGACACTCCAGAGCATTTTCTTACTACATAATACTTTTCTTTCAGTGTATACCCTCAGGGATCGTCTGTTAGAGTGACCACTCATTTTGGCTTACTTTTTAGTCAGAACTAGCTATTTTCAATTCCCATAACATCTTCCGTCCACATGAGCTTTTCTCCTACTTTGTTAGAGGTCTTAGGGATAAATTGTAGCCTGTGAACCTGAAATCATCAATATGACCGGGTAGCTACTTTAAAGCAATGGATGCTGAAATTTAGTCAGCAAGATTTGCAACAAACATTTTTAAGTAGTTAATAGAAAAAAACATTCCAAAGACAGAGGACATAGTAATCATGATGGCTGAAATACTTCAGTGCTTCTATTTAAATTTATGGCTTTGGTATTCCCTTTGAATTTGTTTGTATTTCTTAGAAATATTTGTAATTTTTGTTGGGTAAACAAACACTCTTGTTGACAGATTATGTAAGGATAAATGTACTGACAACACAGTTGTCAGTCAATCTAGGTTGTCTGAGTGGTACCTAGGTGACCTTTTGTCAAAGATGGCATCTCAGAGTGGTTTCAAATGACTTTAATAGTGTAAGGTTTAGATAACATTAGCAGTAATGAGCTTTTCCATACTAATTCTAGTTTACAAAAGGAGTTTACTGCCTTCTCAAGTTGTTTTGGAATTAAACTAACAAATCTGAAAGTTATAAACATTTATTTTTGGCAGGAAACCATGTCAGTGCTAAATAAGTGCTACTAGGCTTTTATTTACCTTCAATTTTGGAGACTAGCTAGATCTTCAGATAGAAATTGTAGTACTTTTCAATAAATCATGGGAACCCCATGGCAGAAAGTTTTGATTATTTAATTTGCCAGATTCCTGGCAAAATGCAAAAAGGAAAAGTCAACACACTATAGACTATCTATATGAAATATTTATGTATCTAACATGTACATAGTATTATTACACACGCAAATACATATATGCTCACACAAATATATTTATGTGCAATGCCCATAATGCATTGACTGTATTGACTATATATTTGCACATATATATTTATAAATATTATATATATATATATACACACATACACATGCATATATATATATGTATATAAGGTGTAATGGTTTTTTTGAAAATAAATGCAAGGCATGAACTGCAATCTTGCTTTAATTAAACATGTTAATTTCTCCTTTTGGCTAAAAATGAAGGTGTAATTTAAAACAATTGGATGTGTGCAGAGCCCCAGATATTCAGTAAGCTGTAGCTCATTAGGAGACCTGGCTGGTAAGGGAAATTAAAGTAATGGGTGCTTTGCCAGTGCAGCAGCTCCACAAGTAATGCCAGATCATGGGCTTCCTTCCCCTCCCTGTCTTAGGCCATTCATTTCTGCTCCTGCAGGACAGCTCAATTCCTCTGTGACCTCCTGAGACACTAATCTGCTGATTAGTACTCAGCTGAGAGAAAGCCACTGTACAAGATATGAGCCAAACCATGAATATCAATGTGCTACTTTTTCCTGGTTGCCTTTTTGTGTGTCTTAGGGAGATCTACTGTCTCCAGAAATCCTATAGTTTTGTATTACCACAGAGTCCAGGCCATTCTTGCTTAATACAAGCAAGAATAAAGATTAACAAAAACATAGCTATTGTCTGTCTTTCTTACTGGAAAAGTGGGCTGTTATTCACAGCAATATTTCTTGTAATCTTGTAATCTGCAGATCAATACCCTGCATTTCAGCATATCTCTCCAAGTGTAAATGCCAGGAGCTGGGTGCCTTGCACAGCCTGTGTGTTTCTGTACCATGCTGGCACTTACCTGACAGAATACTCTGCTTGCTTGTTCCATAAATCTTTCCTCTCCTGCCCGTATTATGGAAAGGAGTATCTTTGGAAAGGAGTAACTGAAGCATATCTAACTGTCCCAACATACTGAATGCTTCTTTACCCTGAGGAATGGAAATAAGAGAAAGGCAAGATAATATATTTAGAGGGGTACCAGATTACTTTATAGACCTGACTGAAGAGTAGGAAATACTGGCAAACTGTTTTAACTGCCAAGGTTTCTCTCTTGTATGTGAGCCTGAGAGGAAGAATTCAGACACCTTGGAGATTCCAAAACAATGAACAAAAGTGACAAACTGCTTCAAAAACTATTTCTTTTTATGTCTGCATGTAATTAGTGGTTATAGATAGTCATTATTTTGTTTCATCAAAGCCCTGAACCATGGCAGCACAGCAGATGTAGAAAGAAGAACTTAAATCCAGAGTTCTCATTAGGCAGGTACAATATCTATGATCCCACCAAATGTCAGTGATGATGTGCTCAAAACTGGATCATGAAGGAAGAGAGATGAGGTAGAGCATGTGAAGTTGAAAGGCTGATGTGCTACAGGGCTTTATAGTAGGTGCTGGAGAGGTGGGTTGGAAGCTAAGGATTAGTGTCTTTGGAGCCAGTAATAGATTTTAGGGAAGAGAAACTGAGGGTCAGAACTGGCAGTGCCTATGTACTTTTTTGCACTACATATTTCTATTTGTTATTTGAGAAACAGTATTTGCCTTTGTTTATGAGACAAATTGCATTCACGTTCAAAACTTGGACATACCATGCTACCATAATTCAAGTGAAACTAAGAAAAGGCCTGATTGCAGCACTTAGATATGGTAACTGATCACTATTGTTTTCTGATATGTTTGATTTTAGATTAAGTCACACTTTCTTCCATTGAATTTTTATGTTTTTCCAGTCTATCTGATTAATCAGGTCAACTACTGACAAGAGAGAGAAATTTTAGATTATAATACTCATAGGCCTACATATTTGTTAAGGGATTAAAAATTTCCACATAGTAGATGTAAATGTTCACAGCTGCACTTGAATGCATGTATGATGCTTTAGGAAAGGAGAAGTTCAGTGAGGGTATACAATGAAAAAGCACTGGAAAATAACAATGTTTTCACTCTCTCTGCCCTTGGCTGCATGCACCCACTTCCCATCTTGTGTTGGCTCAAGTTGCTGTGCAGCCACGTGGTATTTCCCTTCCCTGGTGATTGGTGACAGAGCTTACTGGTGTGGAAGTTTTCTGAGTGAATAGAGAAGAGAGAGCTATTATTAATGCACGAACTTGGAAACTGCATGCACATTGCAATGCTCCAAATCTTATTGCCAGAAGGAAACTCATTACATATATATATGGAGCTATGATTTTTTGGTAGGTCTGATAGTCCAATCAAAATAAAGCAAAGAGTTATAATAATAACACAATGCTATCATTCACAGTCCAGACTGATATGGGAAAGTCTCTTTAACACAACTACTTACACACACACACACACACACACACACACACACACACACACACACAAATCATAGTCTCTACTCACTTTCTCTGGTGTTGTGTTCACTCTGCAGTCTCCCTCAAGGTTCTTGAGGTTGTGGGACAGTCTTTCTCAAGCAGATGAGATATGAAAGGGTGCTAGCACGTTTTTTATGTCCTCACTTTGACACCAGCAAGAGTTTGACGCTTCTGGGGAAAGTAGCAGAAGTTCTTTCCTCCTTCTTTTGGGGGTTCGCTTGTATTTATGTTTATCCATTTTCCCAGTGTGTTTGCAAGCATTCCCTTAACTTGTTCTCAGTTATTTTCATTATTCCACTCACTTATTTTTCTGTACTCTTTGTATGTCTAAACTGGTTTAACAAGATTTTATGTCTGTAGTGACCAATGACTGACCATTGTGATTCTGTTTAGTTCAGTGTCCCTGGTACCACTCTGTGTTTACACTCTTGCATGTTATATCTTATTTTATGATTCTAGACAGTTCAATCCGCAAGTAATAATTAATTTTTGTTGCTATAAACCAAAGCCAACATATCAAACCTGACTGCTAGGTAATAGACATTGTAGCTGAAATAAGCTAAAATCATCTTATGCCATAGGCTTGTCCAGGCAAGTTTGGAGCTTCTACACTGCCAGGTTAAAACCAAGCCAAAGTGGACTTTTAATCATAATGGTAAAATGCCATACATACTGGACTAAACCAGCTCTACCTCACTCATAGCTTCTCCACCCGGGCCTGTCCAAGTCAGGAAACTCCTAATGATTCTGGGCTCTGCATAGCGTAGCATGTTGACGGCCCCTCGTCCATGAGAAAACATTGTTTTTGACCTCATGGGAACTTGAAGATAAGACCCTGGGGCTTATCTCCCAAAGCACCAGTAGCATTTGGCTGTGCCAGTGCTCTGAGAGCATCAACAGAAGCCGTGTCAGGACTCTGATGAGTATGGCAGGACCGAAGAATCCATAACCAAGTGCCATACCTACAAGTTATTTTCTGCCTGAAACCTCTTGAGCTTCATCTCTGCCAGTGCAACCTGTCAGCTGCTTTTGCAATTAGAGATGTCCATGTTCACCCACAGTAGTGGGCATTATCGATCCTTTTAACCAGGTGTTGGAACCTGAATTCTTCATTCATGGGGATAAATAGGGTTGTGGATTCTGCTGTGGGTACAGGAAACAAAAACTACTCTCTAAAGTTTTTTTAATGCTTTTTCTTTCCCAAGGTACTTCTTTTCTTTGTAAAAAGTTAGTCATCTGAGAGGTCTTGGCCCAGTGGTGCTTTCTTGCTTCTTTCCCTCTTCTTTGTAGATACATACCAGCACAACCTCATCCAGCCATACCTTATGTCAATAGCAGTCACATTCCCATTGTCCGAAGGAACATGTGGCAGGGACTTCTATTCAAGTTAGGAATGATCAGCCTACAACGTACTCATAAAACACAGCAAAAACTTGAACACTTCTGTTTCTCCTGTGGTATTTACCTGACACAGAAAGAAATATCTTTTCAGATATATTTTAAAATGATGTTTTGAGCCCACAGCTTGTAGTCAGCTCTGTTAAGGACAGTAACCCATGTAAAAATCTAGTGATTTCAAGGGATTGACATATGGCTTGTGCACATCAAAAATAAACTCATTTTCATTGACTATTCAATATTATAACTGCATTTCAGTTTAGGAAAATTAAGAAGGAAAACAGAGAAAATCCTATTGAGTTTTGAGGACACACCAACTTCACATGAAGCTCAGAACTTGCCATTGCTCAGAACTTGGAATGGCCTCTCTATTTCATCCTGGGTAGTTAAATATACATTTTCTAAGGAAAGAAAATGACTAATAGAGGAAGCAGCACTTTGAGTGATGAGTGGAAAGTGATTATTTACAATGCAGCAATTTGATACACCTTATTCAGGTTGTAGGTGAAAGCTATTTTAGTGTGAGAAAGGTAAGATAATATTTGCCAGCAGTTACTCATATGACTACTCCTCCCTTTACTGGAAGACTGAAAGTGCAAGCTACAATGAATCTTCTCTATACTTCCTTTCTTGCTGGATCTGCAAAAAAACCCTGTGAAAATCAGTATAATGCATGACTTGCAGGCATGGCCCATGACATTTAAGGTAGTCATTTGATTTTGAGAAGTATGTCAAGAAATAAAACTCAAAGAAAGTTTTGGCGTTTCTGTCTGTAATGTCATCAGTATTCAGAATTTCTCAGAGCAATTCAGATAGTCAGAGAGCGGAAAAGGATACCATCATTTCTATCAGGGTGGCATCTTGGGGACATCCAAGAACAGAGCTCCATTGTGCTAAGCAGTATAGAAATACAGTAGCTGACATCGTGTGCCCTGACAAGGATGCCAGGAATTCCTGATCAGACCTAAGTGTTGCTCAGAGTTGTAGGGTGTGTCCTCCTGATTAAGGGAGGCAGTAGGCAGAACTACCAGCTCAAGTCCCAGAAGTGATAGTGCATCTATGAATAGCAGGATTACTCACGGGAAAACTCTGAACCTTGATCTATGTCTCATTAAATATTTCAACATGGTTGGAGCAGGGTTCAGGGCCAAAAATGGTACCAAGTTTTATGGTTTTGAGAACAGAACATGAAGTAGACAATCTTGGTTCATGAAATAACTAAGTATTTAAAAGGAGATGCAGGAAAAATTACTATAAACACTACTAAAAGGTTTTTTCATAAGAGAGTGAGAGAACAAAGTCAATCCATGACAGTAGAGCTCCCTGAGCTAAGGAGACAATTCCATTTTCTCAGGAAACTTTCTGTGATGTCCAGCTTTTATGAATCACAATACCATGTTCTTGTAAAGTTTTGCCCCTTGTGCTCTTCACTTCTAGGATATACCTAAGAGCGATTTCAGCTATGTTAGAGTAAGAAACATCTGCTGTAATAGTGTGCCAGCATTACCAGGATTGGCTCTCCAACTGAATTTTTATCAGGCATTACCTTAGCAAACATACTGTGCTTGTCAGCTTTATGTAAAAAGGGAATCATCTCAGGTCTGTCTGTAATGGATCAATCTTTTGGCTTGAGAAAAATTTTTTAAAAATTCCTAAGTGTATATTCTTGCAAAAGCAACCATATGCTTTCTACAAACATTTTTAATAATGGGTAGTAAATAGAAAAAGGTGTGCTGCCTGTTATTTATTCTATGAGAAGCCTACTTGATCTTCCATCTCTCTTTTAAAATATTGTTAATATTAATTAATCATAATGTAAAAAAACATAATTATGTTTTCTGCTACAAATTTTTAAAAACTGATTTAATTATTTTTTTTCTTAACATAGACTATTTTTTCCCAGTGCATTTGATTTGGCAGATATAATTTCAGTTATATGATGGAGATGACATATTTATCTCTTGCTAATTCTTTCTCAATAGCTTTTGAAATTACTGCCTAATTGCAACCAAATTTATTAGAGCAGTAGAGCTATCAAAATTACCAGACTCCTATATGATTTGTAAAAAAAATTGAAGTTGGGTAGAGGAGAGATTTATTTTTCTTTCCTTTTTAGGAAAGGTTTCTGAAGGAGAGCCAAGGAAGGGTTTTACTGTGCTCTGATTTGCTCTGGCACACAAGACAAAAAGAAATCAGTGCTGCACACCAGCATTCTTACAGCAACAGTCTAGTGGGATGTGTGTGGGCAGTGGTCACATCCTATAATCCATAGCTAAGAGGGAGACATACTGGAGGAGCTGGGGGTCCTGCAGAGTGGCTCATATGCTGAGCTGGTTACTTCTAGTGGTGGGGGCAACACTAATGTGTCATAAATCATAAAGGAATAAGGCTTTGTAGGTCATTAATAGACCCACCGGAGCAGGGCTCAGTTTACAAATCCTCATCTCCTACTTCAGCCCCTCATTTCTATATTTGTTAATGTACAATATTTACTGAAATTGTGACTACTATTGCTGCAAAAATAAGTGAGTAAATAATCAAAACCCATAGACCTTCCACTGGAAGCAGTATGACCAATCTATCAGCACTTTATTTCTGACTGGTAATACCAGTTAACTGCAATATGATCTAAAGCTCTGCTGTTGCTCTAAGTGGATCCCACTCCCACATTGAATTGCTGCATTCACTCTGCTGCTTGCCATTAAAAGTGCAGGATCAATCCATATTGGAACAAACTGTGAGTTATCATCTGTAACTGACAAGTCCTTATGATTAAAGTAGAAATGTTACATATCAGTTATATCCACTTTACTTTTTTAAATCTAAGTCAAAATCAGTAATACGTAACAAGGGCAGCAAGCGAAAAAATCTAGTAATCTTGAGTCCAGGATAAGAGTTGACCCTTAACTTTTATATTTTAATTGGCTTTGGTTTTGGCTGCGTAGGACTGAATCAAAAATGTTATGATCTCAGTTGTTTTTAACCTAGGGGGTTTACGCAGAACTTGATTTGAATTATTTATTTTTACTAGCAAGCAATTTTGAGTAAATTTCTTCTCTGAAAATTTCTCATTATGTGCTTCATAGCATATATCTTTCTCTATAGTTAACTTCTGTTTTTATTTCTGATTTGGAATCTGTTTCAATAAATACAGAGATGCACCACTTGGTTCTGTGATTTTTGGATGCATTATTTTCAGTAAAGGTTCTACATATTGGTCCTAATTTTTTTCTTCTGCGGTAAAAATATGTTCTGTCTGTACTGTGCAAATATTGCAAGTTAAAAGAATTACCAGAAAGTTATAGCCAAGCAAGATCCTTTTTATTTAGATAAATAAAACAAAATACCGTTGAAATGTCTGGGAAAAAAAAAAAAAAGACTGAATTTAGAGCCGAGTCAGAAGTCAGTGCTGCTTTTTTTTTTATTTTCAAGATGAGGTAGGAGAAATCCTATTCTTTAGTTTAAAGGCTTTATCTGTAAACATTGATAACAATGTTTTCAAAAATAATTTATTTGCAGAGCCCATTTTGTAAAAAATCTCTGCTGATCTCAGCCACAGTAAGATTGCACAAAGTAAATGGAAATTGTATCCCAGATTTTTCTTTTTTCTTACAATGACTGTGGTTTGTGCATTTTTAGTTGCTACTTTATATGGGGCTTTCCTTATGATATTATAGGGTTTGCATTATTAGTTATAGTTAGCATTTCTCAACAGTAGCTTTTTGCAAACAGGCATATATATATATATCACAGGCACTTCTCTTCTAATTAAAGCATCTTCTGGTTCTCCAAACTCAAAGATAACATTTAGATTTAATTTCTATTATATAACGATCTATTGTATCCACCTGGAGAATAATGAAGAAGTGATGGCTTTCATAAATGTTGCATTTGAGATGGAACAATTTAACGACATGGAGTCTCCTTCCGTGACATTTGCATAAAATGATGGCATTAAACTCCCAGTGGTGCTCTTCCTATCATACACAAGATCAAAGAGCTATTATGCTCTGAGCGTGTCTGCAGCTGTTAAATGCTTTCAAGGACTATTTTCAGTCTCTCAATTTTTCAAGAGTATTTGCCAAGTGGAGTATCAGTGTTTCCACTGTACTCAAGCTGTAATTTTCCCAAAACAATGTTGTGTTCAGGCGACTGACATGTTCAATTTCTTGGGATTCAGCTGTGGAGTAATGTAACACATAGCATACTGAGGAAAGCTGTAAGCCTCCAAGGCAGGAACTCTCTGGCCTCCCCTGGAGGACTCAGAGATAAGCCACTCACCTTGGGTTACGGCGACAAAACCAGCAACACCCAGCATGCCTTGCTTCTTTATGTAAATCCCCTGCACCCTGTTGGCTAGTTGGTTTCCACCCCACCCCTGCTTTCCCCATAAATACGGCCGCGGTGGCGTCCTGGGGAGGGAAGTCTCATCCCTGGCCTCCCTTCGCGGGAGCTCTGCTGCAGACCCCTGACCCGTCAGGGTGGCCCGGCAACAAAGAAGCTACTTCCGTGGAACCGCCATACGAGATTCCTGTCTCACTTTCCCCGCGTCGCCTTGGGTGATACCACCAGAGCTGATCTCACAAGAGCTGAAATCACAAGAGCTGAAATCACTTGTAGCAGAAGAAGCTGCTACCTGGCTGGTATCACCCGTTGCCTAGGGAGGCTCGCCCGTGCCCTTGGAAAGGCTGTTCCTGCTGGGACGCTCTCTCCAGGAGGACTGTGGCTGCTACAAAGTAGCACAAGCCCCCACTGCAACAGCATATCATGGTGGTGAAACATGTGGTCTCTTTTTCTCAGGAGCCAGAGCTCTCTTGGGACCTGCCTCCTGCTGACTCACTGAGAGAGCAGCGGCTGCTAACACCTTCCTCAGTGTGCCACATGTGGAAATAATGACTTAGGCAGCCCCAGCGGTGAGGAAACAGGATGCAAAGACGTGCATGCGTGCATGTGAATGTAAGGGAGAGGCACAAAGATGAGGAAGAGACACATGGATGAGATTTAAATTTAAAAGTTTTTCATTTTTTTTGTTATGCAACAGTGCACAACTACCCTTGCACAGAAACTTAACTCTCAGTGCAAGGGTAGTTGGGCACTCAAATCTTGAATTTATGTTGTAATAAACAATGTTTTTTTCTTATCCCCAGTTTCATGTAAAGACAATTGTTCGTCTTACAGGCATGATACGACATCCAGATATTGAGTTCAGAATTTTCATAACTCATCACACAACATTAGGCTGCTTAAATCCACAAATTACAATCTCCTGTAAAATCTATCCCTTTACAAATAGCTGATTACACGGAAGACAGATGAATTATCAAAGAAGTAATTCACTTTTGAGTGATGAAAGTAGTTACTAGAAGAAAGTACCTTGAGTGATACAAAATCTTGCTTGGTATTTTAGGATGTGTTTAGTACTGCAGCCTTTAGTGTAATTACCAAGAATTCTCAGAGGGCTTGTCATGGACCTTTCTTGAAGCAGATGCTTATTATACAAAGAAAAGCTTTGTCTGGGCAGATCTGCAAATGATACACGATAGGGTTATTTAAGTTAGCACTGTTTGTTCCCAACACTTGGATTTTAAGATTATTTTTTGCCCAGCTCTCAGGCAAACAAACTTATGCTTCCTACAGACCTGTGATAGAAACATTGAGCACAAAAATCACCTGTTAGAAGTTTTAGTCAAACATAGTGGCAGTGTCTGTGAACATATGCTCATATGCATGGCAAGCTCTAGATGATGCCTCTATACTAGAGTATTTCTTCCCACTCTCCTCCTTGTGCTTATGCCATAGAAGTATTTTCTTAAATGTGACTACAGGAATACAGCAGGTCTACCAGCCCTTGCAGCACTGAGAGTCAAAACCAGCCTGCTAGGGGAGGACTGGATGTCAAGCCTTGACATTGGCCAGATCCATCAGAAATGTCATGAGCTCCTTTTTTAAATCAGAACAGATTGACAAAAGTCCTCACAAAACCTCTGTGTCAAAAAGAAACCCAAACCCAAATCAAACCCAAGACACTGAAATCAGCTTTGAAACTTTTCCCAAATTACTGCTGCCACAGGACCTATAAACACTGGTGTCCCTATCTGGTTTGATAACACTGACAGAGGAACTGCCCAAGGGTCCCTCCTTGGAGGATGCTTCCTTGAGGAACTGCTCTGAGCACCAGCACTGGAGCTGGGGGGCTGACAGAGATGTGAAGGGTGAGGTTTATTCAGTAGTTCTAGTTCACCCCTGTGTCTGACAGGGTGAGAGTCAAGTACGATTACCAGGAGCCCCTCACATCAGCCCAGAGAGTGCACCAAGAGGCACAGCAGCCCACAGTGCAGGCAGTCTTCATAAACCTGAAGGCTGAGAACACTCTTTGTACTGTCTGGAAATAGCCTACCTCCACAGAATACTCATTGCCTTGTTGGTGTATAGCACATCTTACAATACTCTGTAAGATGGCACAATAGTTTAAAATATCACCTGTCCTTCACACCTGGGGTGACCAAGTGCAAATGGATCAGTCTGCCTGGATGCTGTAGGCAGTGTCTTTGTCCCATCTTGTAATTTCTTCGGGTGAGGGTAAATAATTATGGTCATAGCATCCTGTACCTTGTGGGCTGTTGCCCCCCAAAGATCAGTATGGGCTCTGAGAGACAGAATACTTCTGATCTGAATCATTCCTATACGGGGTGTTTGTGTTAAGCTGTCTGCTTTCCTTTAAGGGATACTAGAAATACACTTTTCACACCTACACTTTTAGAATACATCTGTTGCACGAAGCAGTTTGTAGGGACTTTGGCTGTTGAAAGATTTAGTGCTTGTTCCCAGCTCCATCTCGTCTAACTGCTTTTCAGGACAAGAATTAGTCTTTTTATTTAGTTGTGTGGTACTTAAACCCTGAAGCCCAGTGTACTTGTGTGTAGCCTACCTGTGGGCATGCCCATAAAAATTATTGTATTTGCCAAACTAGTAGTAATGAGGTTAATTTGATATAAAGTGGACGTTTTCTTCCTTTTCTTTTTTCTGCTTTTTTCACTGTGTGGAGGAATTTCTGAAAGCTACTGTTAGGTGCTAGTGTTAGATGCTAATGTTAGATGCATCTGTTGGCAGCTTAGTACAACAAAAGGTACCCACAGATGGAGTTTGCAATGGATATTAAGTGCCTGAGGACCCCTATAAAATCTACTTAACAGTTATCTGCATTGGACACGTGAAAATATTTCCACAAAATAGATTCTAAATTACTACTGGCATTGAAAATATATTTTTTTAACTCAGCAGAACAAGTTTAGTTCTACATGAATGTTCAGAAGTTACGAGTTTTAGGATTACAGAGCGAATTTGCCTCAAGCTAGTCAAGTATAATGATAACTGCCTTATTCCTCTTTATTTTATAGTTAAAATATGAAATATTAAAGAGATTAACATTGTCAATCCTTGGTATATATTTCGCTTTTGTTCCACCTTTATCAGAAGTAAAAATCTTGGATAAGTCCAATTTACTTTTCACATGAACTGAAATAATTTTCTCCTAAAGCCCTAGTCTGGTCTTTTCATATTTCAGTACATTTTAATGGACTCCATTGTTATTTGAGAAATTCAGTCTCTAGAGGGAAATTTTGGTCACATGATGACTACTAAACTAGTGCTTGATTCCTTGACATTACAAACTCATTTGAACTCCTAGAATCCACCCAAAATTCTAGCCTTTCAATGTCAGTTCTGTAAAATATTGTATTTAATTCTCATGTAGATGACAGCTTTGGACAATTTGCAGGTAGAGGTGGTAGATAAAAGCAGAACTGTTATTAATTATGGTATACGTTGTGCTCTGCAGTTTCTGTTTTTGAAGAACTACTATAAAATATTTTTATCCCCTTCCCTTTAGAGTATACAGTAATGCAATATATTTTGGAATTCCAGTAGTGCCTTTCTGCCACTATTGTTACTAAAAATGTTCTTCAAGAAAAACAAAATCTCCTCTAGCTTCTCTGTTACTCTGCTGTGTCTGAATTCAGTCTTGTTCCTGGAGACATCTCAAGTCATGTGAACATTCTTTTTTTGCAGTTGTGGCTGCTCTTACACTTTGATCTTATCTTTCTCTGTTCTTTGAGTATTGAATTAATAACTATGAGAAAAAGAATAGTAAGCAGTTTTTTCTTTGGATTAGCACTGAAAAGTATAAAATTGTAGACCAAAACTAGATTATCTAAAATAAAAATAGAAGTCTGGTATTTCAGTGTACTTCCTTATCATATCTCAAGCAATTTAAGTTCTGTTGCCAAAGTTTAAGAATTACAGATTAGGGGCAAATTCATCCCAATTTTTTATAAGATTTTAAAAAGTTCTTTTGATATTAAATCTAAAAACTAGAACTTTGATAGTTAAAATTATAGAGTAATTAATTGGATATGTCATATTAACTAATATCTGATTAAGATGATGTGCAGTTGACTTAGAACTTCTATGGAGCAATAATAATACACTGATATTGCTAAATCAGTTTAGGAACAAAAATAGTTTTTACAAAATCATAGGCAAGTCCAGGTTGGAAGGGACCTCAAGAGATCCTTCTTAAAGCAGGGTCAGACCACCTTGTTGAGGGTTTTAACCAGTCTAGGCTGAAAATCTCGAAGAATGAAGCTACGCAAGCTTCTCTGGGAAACCTACTCCAATGCTTGACTGTCTTGTGGTGAAAAGGTTTGCCCTTATACGTATTTGGATCCTTTTTTTGTTTCAAGACTTGATAGAAAACTGATTTTAGCCTTTGGACCGATGGCAGAATTACACATAAACTATCTGTTATTTAACACACTGTTATTTATTCATATGAAAGGACTTACTTAAGTTACTACCTCAACATAAGTAATCAAGATGTGACAGATGTCATCAAGTTTTGTTATAAAATGTGGGTTTCCACTTCTAAACTGAATAACTTAGCAGAAACAGCAGTTTCCAAAAATCTGTAAGTAGCTATGAGCATACCCTACAGTTCTACTGAGCACATCTGCCATAACAAACCTGCCAAAAATTCAAGAAATCAATGGATGTGTCAAGAATGGAGAACTGCTTTTTCAATCCTTTATTTATAACCAAGTAAAGCATTTGACTATAGCCTCCTCCCTGCTGGGATCTTCTTCTGTCACTAGAAAAAACCTGCAGCAAACCTTTAAGCCTCTGTCTAATGAAAAGTCTCTATTATGCCTTATTGATATAATAACAGAGCAGGCCAGTGAAAAACGCTTGAGCTGAAGGACATCTCTGCTTTTTGAGAGCTATCACAGAGCAAAATGAGGAATTTTCATCTGAGATACAGATTTGTTATGCCATTCAATCAAACATTTCTTTGCCACTTAACAATATGGACAGATAATGTCAAATACAGAATATTTTGCAGAACTATTGAATACAACTTTCCTAAATCATTATGCAGCCAGACTGAAACACAAAAACAGAAACTTGAAGACTTAGAAGTTTTTTCATATTCTGAAATACAGCATTTTGGAATATGTACAATTAAAGGACAAACTATGGTATTTGATCCAAGTACAAATGTTACTTGCAGCAAAGATCAGCATTGCTAATCCCTACTTATTTTTATCAATTCATTTAGCCTGAGAAAAACTGTGGAAACATGTGTGAAAACTTGCTCTTTTTATTCTATCAAAGTAAGGATAGGGTATAGAGGACCCTTTAGCTATCCACAAAGAAAGGTGAGATCTTAGTAATAGCAATTTTAATTTTTTTTTAATAAAGTAATCATAAGAGATCTAGCTGAAGATGAAGTGAGGACATAGTCAAATAGTAAGTCTAAAAGAATAACATACAAATAAAATAAAAGGAAAGGGCAGTCATCCAGATATTTCACAAGTTTCTTATGTGATTAGGAAGTTTGGGAAAAAAAACAAAGACGGGATACATGTTCATATTCCCTGTTGGTTGTTTTGTTCTCTGTAAAAATTACTGTATAAACACATTATCGACACCCTTACAAAATATTTTTATGGATTGTTTTCTGAAGCTTGTGTCCAAGGCAGAAAGCCTCTGGGTTATGAAGCAGCATTTAGATCCAGAAAAGTTTTTAAAAACAAGTATTTATTATTCATGCCTTATATAAGAACTGCTCCAAATCATATAAGGCTTAAGATTAACTGGTTTCATCTGAAGACAGGGCTTAGATAGAATCCCATAGTATGGCCAAATCCTTTTTATTTGTAACCTATAGACCCCACAAGAAGCAATATATATATA